>WOFM01000268.1:34240-135677 GCA_011428145.1 Ericerus pela | reverse complement strand
AACTTTAGGCTTAGACCAGACGCAGCCTACCATTTAAGTTCATCAGATTATATATACCTATTGATTAATCCCTCCCACCCTCTGGGAGTCTATAACTCGGTTAGGAAGCACTTCTCAACATTATTTAAAAGAAACTGTTTTTGTTTTTTCGATTTTAAAAATCGATGCCTGAAGTTATTCCCTTTTAACCTCGGTACACCCTGTATTTAGCGAGTGTATTTCAGTGCCAACAACACAAAGTGTCACCTCCTTCGATTACAAATATGCTGCACTATTGCAAATATTATTTATTAATAACTTGCTACATTCATGTAACCTTTATGTAATTCCCTCACAATAACTCTATTATATCAGTAAATTAACAAACTGGGAGGCGACAATTTTTCAAAGTACTACGAATTCTCTCGAATACCTACATATGTAAATAACTACTTACCCAGCTAATGAATGTAACCATTCTTGTAAATTCTTGCCAACTTACGTTGGCAGCCTTATTATTTATCATTCTAGACCATAAAAAGAAGACAAAAAGAGTCAACAAAATGATGAGAACTGTTGCTTTTGAAATTCTGAATTTTCACGAATCTATAGGTTAATTATTCATTATTCCTCGTCTGGCGTACATTGAATAACTGATTGAGTATATACCTACTAATACATTTTCAACATTGATTTATACATGAACAGTGAAAGAATTTTATAATTATACATTGAATGAACACAGTTCCAATACACCTCTCAATCTCATTTGACAACTCAGATTATATAGGTATATATACATGTCTGCTAAGCAGAAATTATCCAACAAACTATTCGAAATAATATAAATACTTAGACAAAATCTCCTTTACAGTAGTTACAGCTGCAGAAAAGAGCCCAAGATATACGAAAAGATGTGCTGTAAAACGAAAATAAGTCATATGTATCAAAAGAAACTGAATTCTTTTCTTTCGATTCTCAACGTACCACAAGTATGGTACCTACTAATAATTGACTTTGTCGACTAGTTACAGACAATAATTTGAGAATAAATTTGGTTCGAGACTCATTACCAGGTAATTTCAAACCCGAATTCTCAGAGAAAAAAATAACACGCGTATAACTAAGAAAAACTTACCGATTCTATCGTTGAATTGCTGCTCCCTCAGAATTTATCGGTACTTTTCAAAATATTCGTCGCATTACCGTATTTAGATTCAAGTACCTTTTTCACGATATAAGTATAAACTCAAATAGATACCTATTACCTACTTTCTGTAGAAGACACACGTTTAGTTCTGTTCACTTACAAGCACAGAAGTTTGATGTGTTATCTGTTTTGTTTTTTTCTTTTATTGTAAAAGTCAACACTAAAGGCTGCAAAAACTGACAAACGAGTGCGCATGTGTATCGATACAACAAATTAAAGAATCGCAGAAAATCAACTGGTTACATTTATTTTTCATTGGTGAACACAGGCTGATATGGCATTGTAGTTATTTCACCCAACACGTCTGGAGATTTTTTCAACATTGAGGTGTGGACAGGGGCATATAGCTACCACCACTATAGCATACGTGGGGCGCTTCTCTTTTTTTTTTTCAACTCGCTCACTCCAGGTCATTTGCTTGAAAAAAAGGAAATCGCTCATTCCAACACTTTTGAAAAGGAACAGGTCCGCTCGTTTCTGTTCCAATTGATTTTTTTGTTAGTCAAATTTACATAAAATTTGGAAATTTTTTTGTGAAATTACAAATTTATTTTGTAAAATTTGGTAAAATCATCAAAAAATTGTACGAAATTAGCGTTGCCAAATATTTCAGAATAAAAAAGAAAACGATATAACGTAAAATTTGTAATAAAAACAAAAAGTACCAAAGGAGTGCGAAAGGAGCTGAATTACACTCACACTCCTTGGAAAAAAAGACGCTTGCTCACTCCAGCTTACACACCTTGCTAAATAGAGCTGGCTCACTCCAGCGCTTTGGACAATTGGTCTTGCCACAAGAACTGGAGCAAATTGCACTCCACTCCCCTATGTATGCACTGCAACCACAGAAATGCATGGGGGTGTGAGACAATTTGAAGTGTGTACACGCCTCTTGAGGTGTATAGGGTTGGAACAGGTTGGAAGAGAATCCAGCATGGGGTGTAGAGACAAAAGTGGGATATTGTAAGAGTTTTACAGGGGGCATTATTTTTTATATTAAGCTACTGTGTGGGGGATAGATAGAAAGTCAATGGTTTCATCGTGTGGATTTTCTCATTGCACGATGAAACACTAGGAGCCAAATGTAAGAACAATACTTAAGTAATTCTGTAACGATATATTTCTACTCATTAACACTCATATTCATATATCGTCACATCAGTCAATTGTCATTCACCCCTACAACAATATGATGATGAGATGCAGTAAACAGAATACAAACACCACATTGGAATGTTATTGCATCAGCCAATATACTGTAGCTCTCCCACTTGCACATTCATGTCTGTACTTGTTATAACCTTTATTTGTCCACCAAATTTGTTGACACATTATCATTAAAATGAAGAAAGTATTTATCACCTAAAAATATACCTAGACTGCTCTGGAATCTTCTCAAATCTTCTAGAAGAACTATCTCGACTAAGCCTCATAATTAGTGAAAGGAAAATCAATCATCCTATTGATCCATCATGACATCATCCATCTCTCACCACAATTTTATATTCATCCGCTTGGGAATTTGTTAGTAATATAATTAGTGTAAATGAAATGTAAATGAAATGTAAATTTCACTTCGTGAAGAACCTTTGAACAGTCATGTTCTTTAATAATTCCATCTCTGATAACTATTTTAGTTACACAGTCTCTTGTAACCATCAACTATTAAGGGGCTCAATAAGCAAGTCAGCAATTGTTAATATAATCTGTACTTTATTACATTAGAATCAATTATTAAAGTCATTAAATGTTGATTGTAATTTAGTTTAATTGTTTTGAGTTTATCAATCAATCATAGGCAAAGTTGCTGTCACAAAGTTGACGCCCAAACAGAAAAAATTTTAGATAAATTTTTTTAAATAAAAAATAATAATACGCCAAATAAAAATGATAACTGTAAAAATTTAAAAATTTTTTGGAACTTAAAAAAATTTTTAGGCTTGGAAAAATTTTTACACTTGTAATATTTTTGAAGTCTAGATTTAATTTTTACAAAAAATCAACGTAAAAATTTTTTAATTGTTTAAACTGGCACTATAAAAGTATCAAGTAACTAAGAAAATTGTCAAAACCCATAAATTTTAAAATTTTTGTCAAAAAGTCAAAGTTAGGAAATTTCAAAGACCAGAAATAAAATTCCACCTGATCTGAAGTACTTTGTTCTATGATGCCAAAAACTATAGTTAAGTACTTCTCATGAGGAAAGGTAGTAGATGTCATTGCAAGAGGAAAAAGATCAGGTTAAGGACAAGTCAATTTTTTTTTTATTATATAATAGCCTAGGTTATAAATTCTTTAGTGATCCAAAGTACTTTGTTCTCTTAATCTTGAAAACTCTAGTTAAGTACCTTGTGTGAAAAGCACAAGGTGTGCTCTTTGGGAAAGGAAGTAGAGATTAACTCTAGGGGGAAAAGATCACATATGGAGAATAAGTTCTGGTACATTGTAAAATTTTTGTCAAAATTGGACTTAGCAAATAAATTTTATAAAGCCAAAAATTTGAAATATTGGAATAAAAAATTAAAATAGGTATGAAATAAAATGATAAAAAGGCTAAAAGAAAAATATAATTTAAAAAAAAACTGACTAAAAATATTAAAATCAAAAATTAAAAATAGGTACTATACAACTTAAAAATAGTATTAAACCTAAAAATCTGCATTCGGCAAAATACCTAATGTGAGTTCCTGAAACAAAAAATTTCAAAGTAAAAATCTGAAATTACATGCACGAAGGAGATACTCGGAAACAAAATATCACCGAACATAGATTACACTGGAGAAGCAAAGTGGCTCGTCAATTCTACCAGTGAGAAACTACTACAAGTTTGAGAAAAAATTGCTGGAACTGACGTCAAAAATAATCGTATAAATATTCAACGAGGTATTTGTAACAAAAGAGAAAGAATTAGCTCATTCCTATTATTTATTAAAAGAAGAATCAATCGATGAATTTTTAGAAATTAACAACATACCATTTCAAAAAATTATTTGGTGGTGAATTTTTTCTTTTTTGGTGGGTGGGGTAGGTTAAAAAAATTTGTGTATTAAATTCGTGAGTAATAGGTATGATTGGTACTCATGTAATCTGTATGACTCGCCTTCGGCTAGTGTTGCAAAAATCACCCTTGTAGCAAAATAACCTACATTACACTTGTATCAAAGATAACTATTTTGTATCTTAAGTCAATCTCTTCCTTTATTTTGAATTCCAATTTCAGGTACACTTCTGTTTTCTGATATTTTTGTTTTGAATAGAAGTTCAATTTTGACTTGTGGATTACCTAAAAACTATAAGTAATTAGAAACTGATTAATTAGAATGTTCTTGTAATAAATTTGATTACATTTCTTTTTTTTAAATACCTAATTGTTTTTAGCTTACGACTGACAGTTCTCGACATATTCACAGATGGGGACCCACTTTGCGATGTCCTGTTGTTACCTCACCTCGTAGATTCAAGGAATTTCAGTACATTAATATGCAAACATCTCCAAATATAAGTAGTCATAAGTCAAATAAACTGTTTCAAAAAGTCTGTCTACTAGAAACCCTTCATTGACTGGACCTCTGAATGATTTAAACTATACTGATACTGAACTTTGAAAATTTTGCAGTATACTTGGAGGGCTTTTGTGTCATGCTAGTTAAGAACCACTGACCTAAAATATAATTTTTCATTTCATTTATGACAATATCTCAATTTTTTAAATCAGAAGATGCACATATTAAATCCGATTGAATTATGCATGGAATGAAGGTTGTAGGCACGCCTTTCAAGAAAGCTTAATGCCAGTTTGTTATTATTTGGTGCTAAAGCCCCTTCCCATCCTTAATTCCAAATGCTACTTATGCCTATAAGTAGTAAATGGGCACCTTGAGGACAATTTCTTTACCATTGGCAAGTGCGTTCAACGGTAAAAGTCCGTTGGTGTTCCCCTCTCTATCAGTATGTTAGTCCGAAGAAATGTTGTCCATTTACCATGGATAAGAAGCGCCATTGCGGCGGTAAATTTTTTTCAATTGTCGGAGAATTTTTTTGTTATCGGGGCATAATATGAGAAATTTTTTCTGTTGAGGATGAAATTTTTTTGGGGGGAAAAAATTTTTTTGTGTGAGATATTTTTGTGATATGTTTGGAAAAAGTGAAAGGTGGAAAAAAAATTTTTTTTTTCAGTGAAAAAATATTTTTGGACTGAAAAATTGAAAAATTTTTTGAGAAAAAAGTTGACAAAAGTTATTGTAATTTTTTTGGAGTGGTGATAATTGTTGGATGTATGTAAAATAATATGTATGTATATATATGTATATAAATATATATATATGTACATTTGCTCCAGATACTCAGTGGCGACTTACTCGTGCTTTTGTAAATATTTCTGAGTTGTAACACTCCGACCTTTGTTTATTGGAAAAAACTTATTGCGATTATTTGGACGCACGATGGATCTGAGTAGTTTGGATGATATTATATTTTTTACCAAGTACGATGTACTGAGTGTTGTGAAAAAAGATACAGAGATTGAAGATGAAAAAGGTGTGTGGATATATTTTTATACGATCATATATTGGAAGTTTGTGAAGAAAGTATTAGTTTGGTGAGTGGATGATGCGTGATGTAACAGCCAAAAGAGGTGGTAATGTACCTAATTAAGACCACTTTTGGGAGTACACCATACACGAAATATCACGTACTTAAAAAAGCAGTAATACTTCTAAAGTAAATTCAAGTTTATCATCCACAGACTATCGTGGACCTTAACATTAATTAGAGACTCAATAATATTTTAAACACATGAGTGAGTTTACACATTTAATAAAATAATAATTTGTACATCACAGTACATACATATACGTTAATATTTATACATATAGAATCACAATTCAACAAGTCTGTTCACTAGAGACTTCTAAAAGAGAGGTTCCAGGTACTTAGAAGTAGCTGTCGAGGAACTGTTGAATTATATTACTGCTATTCCACTGAATCGAGGGATTATATACTCGTTCAGGGTATGAAAACGTACGTGTCGGATAGGTAAAGTGAGGTAGGGTGTTGTTATTATAGGGTTGTGCTGACTCGTCGAGTACTCGAGGGACAGGTACAACTAGGTCATAAATGTACAGAAAGTATATCTGTATACATAAAATTAAATACGGGTAATTTAGTGGTTGTTTACAAAGAGTTATAGGATGATAATTGTTGATAAATATCTACGTTTTTGGTATTCGAAAATGAGTAAACGAATATGTTCGTCATTTCTAAAAATAGACGAAAATATACGTTACACGTGACAGTTTTTGTTATTACAATTATAACCGCGAGTATGACTACAACGGCAATGACGACAAATTAGATAAATTTACAAATTGTATTACAAAATTTTGGTTGAACTGTGATCGTTTTAAAATAATGTTTGATTTTATGCAGCCAACACCGCCATGTACAAGATGTTTGGAATTTCAAAAGTGCGTATGGCCAAAAGATTTATTAAAGGATACCTATTACCAATTGTTGTATATGAATAGTTTGCCAAATAAGTGGGGAAAAAGTGAGCAGTTTTTAGACATTAAAAAGTTGGAAGATTGTTTGGAATGTTTGTGGGTTTCATCAGCCTATTTTTGGAATAAGTTTGTACAAACGTTATATTTTATTTCTGTGTTGGCAATCTGCAAAAAAGTCGATGGGTTTTGGCATTTGGGTGATGATATATTTACGATGAGGATGAAACAAATTTAATCTACACACGTAACAAAACTCCCCCCCCCCCCAAAAAAAAAAGACGAAAACTTTTGTCAATTTTTGCTGCCTGCAATATCGTATACCATTGCTTTGTTGCTGCTATTGCTGCTGTTGCTGCTGTTGCTACTGTTGCTGCTGTTGCTGCTGTCACTGCTGCTTCATTATTTTATCATTTGTAAAAGTGTTTGATTATGATAAGACAATGTTGCTACTGTTGACGACAACAATAATGACAATCATGAATGATATCTCTTTCTTTTGATCCTCTTTGCGCACTAACGGTGGTTATGTTCAGGGTGCTTTTTGTTTTGGAAACCACTGCATAACATACTGGGCCAAGGCGTATATGTGGCTGTGAAGTTGTACCAATCACTCTTGGACCTTGTACGCACCCTCAACAGCCATCACCACCATTATCAACAACATCGTCATTGTCATTACCGCCACCACTACCAGCAACACCAACACAAACACTGTTGTTACCATCACCACCACCACCAACACCTGCATTGTCATCATCATCACTACCATCAACACCAACAATGTTGTTGCTGTCACCTTACTGCCATCAACAGTTACTCCAATCCTATTCCTGATCCTGTTTCAGCATGTTCTACCCGCTGCTACTGCTGATGCTGCTGTTGGTGCTGAAAATAATTTGAGTAATGGTGAAAGTGGTGGATATCAAGTTGTTGTAGAAGTTGAGGTTCATCAGCTACCACCACATTCACAGTTGTCGTGTTATAATACTAATAATGATAATAGTGTTCCAGTTCAGTATGGACCAATATTGTTAAATGATGTTGAAACTGAACTGGCAACACAAACATCATCATTGTCATCATCATCATTGCCGCAACCAGCAAAGAGGACAAGGACAAAGTTGGTTGCTGCAACAATGACGACAATGACAACAACAACAACAACAACAAAAACCACCATCACTTTTGCCACCCACACTAACAGCTCAACAACAACAAACCCAACAACGATGCTTTGAATTTTTGCAGGTTGTTGTATGAAGAGTTGTTGGTAGAGGAATTGAGCATGGACAATGACACGGACATAATTGACCTATGTTCGAGTTCATCATTTATTTTATTTTGTGGGACTTTTTTATTTTTGTGGGACATTTTTATTTTTTTATTTTACCCTGACTCTGTATTGACTTTTTATTTTTTATTTTCCCCGACTTCGTGACTTTTTATTTTTATTTTACCCCGACTTCGATAATGACTTTTTTTTATTTCTTAGACTTTATTTATTTTAGTAGTAATTTGTTTTCTTTTTTCCAGGAATTTTTTTTTTAAATGGCTCTTTTCAGGGCCATCATGATCAAAGTCCCATCGGTAACTAAACTTTTTTTATTACAACGTATTTGTAAATGGTACATTTATACTATGTGCCATTCACAAATGGCACTACGCACTGTTCATGAGTGGTTACCTACATGAAAACTTTTCACATTTTTACTCACATATAGTCGCACATCTCTCTCTCTCTCTCTCTCTCTTTCACTCAATCTCTTACAATTTCATTTACACACCCACACACACACACACACACACACACACTACATTTTTCTTTTTCCACCGTAATTTATAAATAAAACGAAAGTTTTTTACCGTATAGACTATCTGTAATATATATTAATAATAATAATAATAAAATAAATGAAAAACAAAAAACAAAAAACAAAAAAAAATAAATAAACCAAAAAACATATTTACCTTATTATAGTTAATTATACTTAATATTTACAATTATATACAATTAATATTTACAATTATTATTATTATTATTATTATTATTATTATTATTATATACAATTAGTAACGATCCAACATCGTTACCACAAATTGTCATCAACAAAATCAATGAATGCGTTATTATCTTCATCACTGGACCTTAGTAGTGACATCATTGAAATCAAAAATCTCCGATGAAGATTGCAAAGAGTAGCAGACATGGTTACAGAACGAGTGTGCGATATCAATGTCTTCATCCTCAGACATTGTCCAGTATCCTTCATCATCGCTCTTCAAGGTGACATTATGGACAATATTATTGGCGTCATCTTCGTTGTCATCATCATCAGAAGAGTCCATGTCAGACCCTTCCTCCATTGTTATATTATTAATATTAATATTGTTCACCTCTAACAATGACGATGAATAACTGGACCGATTTTGGAACAGCCGCACAATATTATTGTTGTCATTGTTACAGCTGTCTCCATCATCACCATTTGACATGTGAGATGGGTGCCATATCTCAGTACGCCGATAGTATTGTTTTACCTAATATCGACAAAGTTCTAGCTTCGTCACCCTCCTCCTCTTTGTCATCTCCTCCAATGCCTCCTCATACAACTTCTCAGCATCAGTAAAATCGATGTAGTCCTGGTGCGCCAGGTTGGCTGCATCCACTGGTGTATGCCCTTACTCGACACATTGTACTAGGTAAATGAAAAAAAAAACAAGAAAATAAAATTAATTGTGGGGACTCTCCTGTATGAGGTATAGGGGCTCAGACCCCTTGACAACAGTAGCCGCCCCAAAGGGCAGGCAAATTATTCGTCTATATGACGTAAAACACACAAATTACATTCGATCGTAATTACCTGCAAGTACATGCAGGTAAGAGAGAAATGAAAATATTTTTTTATATTAATCTTTTGTTCTCATATCCTTTTTTTCTTCTCTAACCTCTTAATTTCTTAAAAATTTAGGGCTAAATTTCTGTATATTATTTCATCATTGGCATCTTTTATTGTGTACGTTATCTGGTCAGTGTATCAAATTGTAGCAATATAAAAAATTTCTCTTGTCCAATTTCAGTGATACTTGTTGCCAAAAGTATTTTTCCAACAAGGTATGCGTACCACTTGGCCTACCCTAAAATTCTGCTTACCTAAAGAGAATTTATTCAGAGGAAGTATTTTTCATTAATATCATCTTCCTTTACTGCATTTACCAATGTGGGCATTGGGCCTATAGATCAATGTATGTTTTTTTTATTATATTCTTGCACAATGAGCAGTAGTACGTCTATCCATGGAAAATGTTGAGCAATTTCAAAGCGGAATTTTAATTTTTAATTCAGGGTAAGATTGGCGCATTCAGCAGTGGCACTGTTTTCATTGTTGAACGTGTGATACATGACGATATTGTACTTTGACAAAACTTTTTTTAAATATTTATTCCTAAACTCTTTGTCTCTGTTTACGTGCAACATTGTGGGACATCATTTATTTTGTTTAATAACTTTGTTAAATGCTTTGGCAACCTCTTAACAACTTTTCATTTTCAACGGAACCAAAAACATAAACTTACTGAAAGTGTCAATAATGTTGAAAATACCACTGCCACCACCACTTCAGCTGCCACTGCAAGACGATGAAAAAAATACAACAGCCACCAGATAATTTACCACTGCTGCCACTGCCCAATGACAAAAAAAAATACCAATAACTTCCTAAAATAATTTTTCATATACCACCACCGCCTACGCTGCTACTGTCTATGAAAAAAATAATACAAACAACCGTCCACAAATAATTTTTCATACGCCGTCACCACCTCCATTGACTGATTACAAAAAATACAACTGTCTTCAAATAATTTTTCAAACGCTGCTGTCATTGCCACCAGACAACAAAAAAATTATAATAACTTTTTTCAACTTTTTTCTCAAAAAACTTTTCAGTCCAAAAATATTTTTTCACTCTGAAAAAAAATATTTTTTTTACCTTTCACTTTTTCCAAAGATATCACAAAAATATTTCACGCAAAAAAATTTTTTACCCAAAAAAAATTTCATCTTCAACAGAAAAAATTTCTCATATTATGCCCAATGATGAGAAAATTTACCGCCACAATTGCACTTCCTATTAATGGTAAATGGACAACATTTCTTCAGACTAACGTACCTACAGAGAAAGGAAAATCGACGGACTTTTACTGTTGAATGGAGCCACCTGCCAAAGGTAGTTAAATTGTCCTCAAGGTGCCCACTTACTACTCCTATAGAAAGAAAGTAAACTAATATAAATCCAAACCATTTTTTTGTCAAATAATTTAAACAAAGAAATATTCAAACATAAAAATTAGATCATTTGACAGATATTACCAATAGGTAGGTACTACCATGGACTTTTCCTAAAATCTCCAGTGCACCTGGTGGGCATGCAGGACACTTGTCTTCCAAGGAAATGTAGGGAGACAAGCAACTGGGCTTAGGAGGTTGCCATAGTCATTGTCATGCTAAGTAAGAAAGCAAGGTGTGTGACAACGCATACTTTATAGTCCTCTGTACATTAAATATATATTAGACAATAAGTGCCTTTCCACAATATGTCTCTGCCACTGTATGGTAACAAAGGCATCAGAGTTCTTCAATGAATCAGATTTTTTTTTATATAATTTGCTTCACATAGAAAACTCTGAAATTAAAAACAATTTTTACTTTTAATTTCATTGCAATGTGCAAGGAAATTCTCAGTTACACAAAGAGCTTCCAGTCAGAAATAGGGTCAGTTTCTAATACTGAAATTAATTCTTCAGCACTTTGAATTCAAGATGATATAAATATTTACAAGTCCAAGTCTAAAAAAAAAATTTTTTTTTTTAAATTGAAATTCATATGAATTTTAATTTCCTCTTAATACAAAATGAAAATAGAGCCAAGATGAATCCATTATCGTAGCTGCTTACCATATGTATACTCCCAAAATAGGAGTCAACTTTTAGCGGAAATTAATTTTTCATAAATTAATTTGAAACTATATATATAATTTTGAATTAAAGGAGAAATCCCTTTTCCTTCAAATGGCAGCACAGCTGGAAGCTTATTAAAAACTCCTGACTACAATCTACAAAGAGAACATAGGTCAATACTTACGATCTAAGATGGCCTAACCAAGTGGGAATTTGAAATAATGCTAATCTCAAATTATAAAATAGACATAAAAGAAAGAATTCAACTAAGCTAACTGTTGTTTTATTCCACATCAATATGACGCAAGTATGTTTCATAAATGAAACTTAGTTAAGGAAATACAGAAACAAATTCTATATAGGATCCAAATCTCAATTTATAAGTAGATTGAATCTCATATGAGAATCCACTCAACAATAGTAAGACTTACATACATTATACTATTGACACAGGCCATAGGATTTCATAATAGGTAGAAGTCTAACATGAAATCATAGTCTAAAAAATTCAAAACATAAAATTTTTTAGCCCCTCACTGAATCTTACATTGAATTTTTCTACAAAAACTTGATACATTTATATAACATGTGCTTGGGCCATGGCAAAACTGAGCTTGTCCTATAAAATAAAAAATTTGTCAAAAAATGGTATGCTATCCATACAGTTTCATCATCAAACATAGTCTATGAAAGGAGTGGATGTCAAAATGTAGATATCAAGCAAAGATGTCGATCTCTAATGAGAGAAACAGATATGGACAAGAGAAAAGAGGATAAAAAAGATTGTCTCATCTCACTCCTTTCTTTAGAAAAATGGATACAAAACTAAGAAGATGGAAAATGAAGATATCTTCTGCCCTTACTGCAGCCACATCATATGGCTAAGGCAATAAAACTGAAGACAAATTGCAGAGTCTTTTGACTATTGCACGTATGATTTCTTGATAAGAACCTTATTAAAAAATCAACATGTGTGTGCATTGCCAACCAACACACACACACACAACCACAAAAAATCTCCTCCCTCAACAATAACAAAGGAATTACCAACATACCATGGTGCTTCCAATCCAACGATGAATTGGGGATTTTATAGGTAACGCAAATGAGAATCCATTCATACGTTTCTTATCTTTATAAATGATAATTTATTGTAATATTCAAAGCCAAATGTGACTTTGAAAAGGCATTCGTGCTTTGTGACAAGAAACTCTCGTTGTACACATGGGTCATGCCCAATTTTTTAAAATTTATAAGGATTCTGAAAATATTTTGTGCTCTGGGATGAGAAAATCTCCATACCGATTTTTAAAAATTTATTTAAGACTGGAATAATTCATGATTAGTTATGAGAAAACTTTATTCCTCCCCCGGGTCATAACAAAATTTTTAAAATATGTTATAAACTTTGAAAATAAACCAAAATTGTATACTTGTTTTTCATCAATGTTTAAAAATGAATACAATATTGCGCTTTTTCTTCAAATGAAGCCAGAACTACACTAAATGATATTTGGTGATATGTTCAAAGCAACTATTATGTCTTTCAATTTCACAAGGACTTGATAATTCATAGTAATGAGAGTCACTGCCCTATTCTTTATTAAACAAGGTGTAGTTAAACTTGGAAATTAAAAACTACATAGGGTGGTGCAATGAAATTTTGTAACACAAAAATAAGAAATTGTAATACAATTTTTTCTTGTTCTTTCAGTTTTCAGAATGTGAAAAATAAAACCAATTAACTTTCTGGGTCTGAACTAATTGGCACCATAACCAAACCAAGTTCCAGGTGCCCAAGCACATTTACAAATCCCACCAGTTATCACTAATGCATCAATAGCTAGAGAGAACATGCAATGAAGAAGTCTCTTTCATGAGAATGTGGAACTAAATATTGCAGCTTCAGCAAGGGACCTTATTGGAAGGAATCTACTATTTGAGGACATAGATTATAATATGTTCAGTAATGGATCCCACTATAGCACAATCTCAATGACTGGTGCTGACAATTGTGGGACAAATATTGAGCTGTACATTGACTTGATATCAACTGTGGGGTTCTTCATCATGGAACTGGACATGCTCATTAGCTTGCTTGAACTAACCATAGTCCAGGCTCATAATTACTGGCGATGAACACCATAACTGAGGGATAAGTAACCCACTGGTAGGAGTGGATAAAGATAAAATCCTCCTGGTTCAGGGAAACATCCTAAAATTGCTGGCAAATCAGGGAGAAATTGAGGCTAGATTCCCACTTGTAGCACCTGCCCCTCAATTTCTAACCACACCAGCCCTGTAGATCCAGGAGCCTTAATACCTGGAACTACCTCAACATCTACTGGAAAAGGTTGAGGCACAGGATATGGAAAAAGTCATTTGTCCAAAGCCAAATGCATTACTGTGGTTCATGAAGCAGCTGACCACCAAGCTTGAGAGCAGTTGGAGGTAGAACACCTCTAATGCCAGTACCAAGAGCAGCAATGCTACAAACAGGAGCTGGAAGATCTCACACTTTGACCAGCTCAAGCTGGAAAAAGCCAAATGCAAGATTGAGCAGATCCATCAAGACTGCTCTGACATGATCAAACATATTGCAGTGGAGTATGGACTTGATGTCAAACAATTCCATAACAAATTAATCCGACTTACAATCCAGAAAGGTAATATTACATTTACTATTGCACACTCGAACAATTTCATAAAACATAATTGTCCAACTAATAAACAGGGTTGGACTGTTGGCTCTACCCACTCCAACCCTCCAAACTCTGTCTTACCAGAAGCAGTTACAGAAATTTGCACTTCTACATCAGAGAGTGCAAACAGTGTGAATAAACACGATCATATAACAGAAGTGATCCCCAAACCTATTGCAGGGGAGATATTCAAAACTCTACCTCAGGTTGAAGTAAAGGATCCAATATCATTTTGCACTGGATGATGTTTATGTTCAACACTTTCAATTCTTATATGATAGATATGGGGACCTAACTAAGGTCTAGGCAGAAATTTGGTTTAAAATTACTGAATTTCCTAATCTCACTAATATACTTTCCACCATCCAAAACAGAATGGAGGGAATAGCAATTTTTTGTTGATTATTACCAGCTGGCATCAACGGTAGCTGACAAAGAACAATTGTTCAATGTCACACTAAAAAACTTTGTAACAAAATATTTTAGAAATCACCCAAGAAGTGATGAGAGATATGTTTCTCATCTCCTCCTCTGCAATAAGGGAAGTCATAAGAATTGAAGAGATGTTTCATAAAAGGCATCTCCTCAAAATCAAAAAATAATAACAAATCAGGGACAACCTAAAGGCAGTCCCAGATTTATGCTACAACCTTTCCAAATGGTAATGACCAATAAAATGGGAAAAGATAAATCTAATCCCAAAAACAACTATAGGTGTCAGCATAAGAATAAGGGAAACTCATTAATAGTCTCCTCTACTTTCTTTTATTTCAGTATGCAACGTTCAGGACAGATGCCATAAAATAGTTCAGGATACTCCCAGGAGCATCCTGAACCTGCTCCCTAGTGTCTGTTCTACACAGAGCAATATCCCTCATTTCTCTGTTTTGACCCTTGATTTAACACTATAGAGTGATGTCAGAGGGAATACCAGGCCAGATGGCTGTGCATTAAATGTGTAACTTACCTCATCATTCAAAAGTATGCACAAAAAATCGCGACTTGTTGCAAATGGTTCGACCGTTTGTCCACAGAGCACCATAGCAATCTGTGTCCCAATGCTCCCTATCCAATTTATAGGGAGCATGGGGAAACCTGGTATGAAATGCCGTGACAGTGTAAGTTGACAGCAAGTAAAGAAACATGTGATTTCAATAAAGTCTTAAAACCTTACTCTTTTGATACCTACTAATAAATCATATGTACAACAGGGCAATCATGATAATAAAATTGTGAGGGCCAGGATGCTGGTGGAGTTCAGTGCAGAACAAAAGGAGTGCTTGCTGGTAAATCAGTGAGTACTTTTCTATCTTCTGTCACACACTGGAAAGGTTTCACCTTTGTTATGTTACAAACATATGCTCTATCACTGCACTTGAAGGATTTAATCAAAACTAGAAGTTTTTATTAACCATGGTAATGTGGACACCTTTATAATAAAATCTTATAGGTACTTTCAAATCTTTGAAATTAAAATGATCTGAGATACAAATTATAAGATTAGAAAGTGTCCAAAAACCAGACTTCAAACATTTTCAAGTCCTGTCTAGTAGATTTCAAAATTCTAACATCCAGTAACATAATGCTTCAAATTTTGGCAAAATCTATTAATAGTATTATGCTAAATTTAAAGCAACTCCATTAATTACAAAATGGCGATGACAAAATACGGATATTCCAAGCTAAACATTAACAAAACAAATATACTGAGAATTAAGGTATAGTCTCATTCATATTAGTCTAAAAGTAGGTGGTAAATCATCAATTAAAAAAATACCTATAATAAAACAAAACTCACAAAGTGTCGATGATTAACAGTTTCCATCATAAAAAACTTATTTACTTAATTAAATCAAAATAGAGATTCTCTCAGAAAATCCTTCCACATTCGAATAGTAAACGTATATTTTACAATCGTCACAACGAACGCGAAGTCTACACAAACTGAATTTTTAATGAGGTCAAAAAATAAAAATAAAGTACATTATAGGCGTACGATATTGAACGCACACACAAACACAAATTATCAACCCTATTAAAAGGGGAGTATAGGTAATTCAGGCTTGTAATACTGATTATTACACAAAACAGTGTCTCCATCCAGCCCATAACTATTACCTTTTGATGTAAGAATCGTTATTAGTATTCCTAACGCCTCGAGATAGGATCGATGAGGAAGTTTCGTATGTTTACGTAATTTTATCAGCGTGTCTCGAATGAAAATAAACGTCTTACTCTGTAAAGTATCATTTTCACGTCTGATAATATTTGACTGGATTTTCTCCAATTTTTTTATAATGAAAGTTGCTTCTTTCGTTTTGATTCTGTAATGAAGAATATTTTCTATTACTACATAATTACAATCATACGCGCAAACATAGGGGGCAATAAAAGGCTAAGCATCCCAGTTTTTTGACAAAAACAAAAAACAAAAAAAAACAAACACTTAATAACGGAGAAGATACAACAGGCGGTGACACTTCGTTAAAAGCAGGTTTTCTTTGAAACTCTGTTCATTAAGACTGATCTCGTGAAATAACCCAGACAGTTAAAATTCACGTATAATATAATACTTGTAAAATACGTCTGTACGTACCAATATTTTCAACGCGATACAGGTAATAATTTATTTTTGTTCGAAGGTCACGAAATTTGCACCTAACATTAGCACTAATAATTCAGTCAGCTAAGATATTTTTTCTAAACAAAATCATGGAAAATATTTTTCTTCTGAATCCGGTAGTTTGAAGTGCCCTTTAGAATATATTAAAATTTCCGCAAAATCTGACCGCGGCCTCACCCTTAAAAATCCACTTTTTGCATTCCTCAGTAAGTTTTTAGTGATTTTTTCTTTTCTAATAAAAATAGAAAAAAATTGTTCAAACAAACAATAGATATAGTAAATAAAATTTAAAAAAAAATCTTAACATACCTATTGTGGCGACGGGTGATTGTTGACAAATGAGTGTGTATTACACACTCGTCGACCACCTAGCGGCCCAGTGGATTATATCCACAAACTACCTTTTTGTGCTCACGGCTATGTATTTTGTCTGCATAGCTAAATTGTTTACTAGGCTCGGCCCACACACTTGCACACTGTGAACACACAGCAGCCTTCATTGATATTTGTGTGGTGCTGTGTATTTACCAATATGCACACCCATAAGAGGTTACCCCGATGTGATGCGGGAAATGATAATGCCATCACTCGGACATGAGCAGAAACCAGTAGCTGTGGTGGTATGTCACACCACCACTGCTGGAATGTGACGGCACTGTAGGGAGTGCGCCACAGTGCAGTGATGAGGGTGGGCATCACCACACGCCAATGTACATCCCTACCCGCAAGGCGCCTCTGTACTGGCAATCGTATTATGCTCCGCTATACTGAGGGGGAGAGGTGTGGCAGCTACCACCACACTTCGGCTATAATTGCTGCTTCTCCCTCAAACACCGTCACCCGGCACCATGGCCGAGTGAATACAGTGCTGACTTTTGGTGGTGGTGATGAGGGAAGTTTTAGGTGTTCAGTTGGTACGGGTTCAAATCCCCATGCCACCTGAACACCTAAACCTATTATCTTAAATGCTATAGAGAGCACACAAAATGACTTTAAAATTTGCATATACTACCACTACCATTGGCGTTTTTATGTGTGTGACTGTTTGGTGTATGTACAAATATGTGTATGTTTGTTTGCAACACCCTAACTTTAAAACCAGTCAACAGAACATGTTGAAATTTTCTGTGCATATTTGTGTTGTTTCGAGGACAGTTTTCAGTCAACTCTGAAGAATTTTCACCTGTTATTCGGGGAACAAAGCGTATTATATTCCAGAAATCAAGCATATATTTGAATATGCTATATACATACACTGTAGTATAATAGGTATTTAGAATTTATTATGACGGAAATTTTATAAATTTTTTCACCCCCACTTCTAACAAAGAGATTAACATGGAGTGCGATTTGTTTCCAAAAAAAATTATTGAAATTTCCTTAAGATGAGGAGTAAAATACAAAACTTTTCCCCTGAAGAAGTTAGGGACTTTTGACTTAGCTAAAAACCTCCTTAGAACTAAAAATACTTGATATGCACAGAAAATTTCAAATTGATTCGTAGAATGGTTCTTGCAAACAGACATATACATATACATACCCGTACTCACACACCCACAAAAATAAAACATTTTTTTCTATTCGAATGTTTTAGATGTATGGTAGGTTTATCAGCTTGTTCGGATAAACTGATGTGTATATATGGGGAGACTTGGCTTCATCTAGTATAGTACCTAAACCTTCAGAAATGGTATGTGTAACATTTTGGGCGCTTTATATGGCATTTCAGAAAAAATGTCAAGATAACCGTGTGGTTTGAAAATTTTATTTACTATATTAATTGTTTGTTAGAACAATTTTTCTGTATCTTTATCAGAAAAGAAATCACTAAAAACCTGTTGGGGGCACAAAAAGTGGATTTTTCGGAATGAAGCTATGATCTGATTTTTGGGGATTTTTAATAATTCAAAAGAGTACTTAAAACTACCGGATTACGAAGAAAAATCTTTTCCCTGATTTCATTCATCAGAACGCCCATTTTTAATCTAATTCGACTGGCCTAAAAGAAAAACACCAGACTATTATGAATTTTGTGTAGATCGGCTCGAGTGTACTTCTGGTAAGTAAATACATCTATTTTTATTCCAAATTAGGAGGCCTAATGAAATAGGTAATTTTTGATCAATAGTAATGCAATTTGGAACGTAATAATGTTGATTATGGTTTATAATGATATGTTTCAATTTTCGTTGTGATTGGAACTGTGGTTCATGCCATGGGGCAGTTTTATTTCTAGTTTAAAGGTTTCACTGCGCTAAAATAACAAATTTTTGATCAGTAGTTACTGACATTATTATAGTTCATGGTATTAATTTATTTCTTACTTTGAAGCCTAATGGCTCTAAAATATGCACTTTTCTTTTGAAACAGTTGATATTTGGTACACAGATAGCCTTTAGAATGTAGATGGACTCGACTGACTTCGGTTTTAATTGAGCAATTTTTCTCGAGTTATCTGCTATTTAGTGTTAGTTTTTGTGATTGTTTATTTATTTTTTCTTTGAGATAACAGTTTTAGGTTACAGTTGTCAAACATCAGTTCTACAAGGGTGATATAAAAAAACTCTTGTTTCAGCCTAAAAAAAATTTAATTACTTCAAAAAGTCAATTTTTCTATTCCCTCCCATTTTTCGATGTGAACTAGGGATATCTTTTCTCACTTGCATACAAAAGCTACATGCGTGACCAACTCCAACCAACTTAGATTCAGTTTCTTTTAAAGTAATAGGAGATTTTCCTGCTGTATTTTTTTGCCATTTTTTCTAATACCCAGGAAAGACATCGACATTAATGTATAGAATAAAAAGTTTATTTTGATTTTTTTACTTGGTTCGCTTTCTCTTTTTTTGTTTATTTTTTAATTAGAATTTCATTACATGAAAATGTTTCTACCTAGGTATTTATTAATTTAAATTTCATGAACCAAATTGGGGTTGATACCCACTACTCGGGATGTTATTTGTTAAATGTCCCAAGGAAACATTCTACATCAAGGGTCAAATTCAAGTGTATGTACAGGGGAGCTATTCCACTGACATTTTAAATCGTTTCAGCCACTTACACCCTTCATGCCTTATTTTACATAGCATAATAGCATACAGTCCCACAAGAATCCCACAGAACCATCTGCCAAGTTGATGTTCGCTTAACTGGGAAAATGGCTGAAACGACGAGAAGTGTTAATAGAATAGCTCCCCTGTATAATATGTAAGTTATTGTACAAATGTTCAGTTTTCATGTTACCACAGTACAGGTTGCAATTTTCATCGGATAATTATAAATATTATTAGGGGAGAGACGTACGTACCTTGGTAAACTTTTCAGTTTTTCAGACATAACTCGTTCTATAATTTACATATCTTATTGGTTCCAATTTCATTTGAACCATCATTCATTTCTTTGTTACTTACAGATTGTAAATTATTAAGGGTAATATTTACTGTTCCAAGGTACAAACATTCAATTTTTTTTGATTTTGTAACATTAGGAAAATCATATGTAAATCAAGATCTGATTATCATGTTAAATAATCAGTAATGACATACTTACCTTAGAATATGAAACAGAATTCCAGCCTCACAGCTCAAAATATGATTTCCACAACATTTTAGAAGTAAAGAGCAATATTTTCGTATTAAAAACAGTAAAACACAAAAATGTGATCAAATAAATCTATAGACGTATAAGAACATGACAGGGTTGAAAAACATGCTTTTTAAATTGGTATTCATAGTTGACACTAACTTAAGGGTCTATTTTTAAACTGCAGTGAAATTGCAAAAAAAATAGTTTAACTGAGAATAACGAAAAATATAGCTTCTTTGTGACAAACTATTCAGTTTCACAAGGAAATATCACTAAGAATTGCAAGTTTTATACTGACATATAGGTTAGTGAACACTAAGTGTCAACTATAAATACCAGATTTCCTTCTTCCACTCATCGACTTTAAAATATATCGTCCTGTCCTTGGGTAAAATAGTCATGTAGTCAAATCCCACATTAAAAGAATCAAACTTACCCGCATAATATTATTTTAAAATCATGTTTACAATCGTTTAGCAATGGCCAGTCTTCAAGACATGCAGTACATTTGCAATCGAATAAATAATTTTCCATTAGGTGTTGTGATCGTTCTAGTTTTGGTTTCATGGCGTAATTACTATTGAGGTAACTCATGAAAATCTGAAAAAACAGAAAATAAGCGCTAGTAATTTTTCTCCTCATTTGTTTTACATGTAGAGGCCACTCGTAATCAGTTTAAGAATAAAAAAACACGTTAAAATGAGCCATTTTTTGTGAAACTTTTCGAATAGTACCTAAATTAAAATAATTGTTTTCCATGGATTTTTTCAGTTTTACTGAAATCCAATGATTCCAACAGGCCATCCAAGAAATCAAAATTTCAAACTTTATTATAAACTTCAGAAACATACTGTAGGAATGTTTACCTGTTCGCCTTTCTGGATATATTGTGTCGCATAGCATACTGCAGTCGTTTTATAATTGATTAACATAGTATTTGGGTCACACGAGTGATTCAGAAGACTGAACTTTGAATATAAAGCCCGGCCTGTTTGCAGTAACTCGTAAAATGGGATAAATAAATCTGTTTTCGTATAAGTAGGTTTCTCCACTCTTTCCTTGGTTGCGCAAGAATTGAACTTCGAAATGTACAGAAATTTCAATAACAGAGTTGCAACAAACAGCTCCTCCTCTGACAAATCAGTGAATATTCGCTAAAAAATAAAAACTCATTCATAGATCGTTCGTTTTGTTTTTAACATATCACATCACTGAAATTATGTTCAAATACCTATGTAAAGGGAAAAACAAAAGATAGTGTTCGTTAATATTCCAAATTTCCAATACTGAGGTTTATAATGCGTAAAAATACAATCCAATTTTATTTTTGAATAAAGTCTTTGTTAATTTGAAAAGAATTACCTATCATAAAGGTATTCAGCCATTTATCATTGAAATACAAATTTATGTCATCATCTTTGCAGAAAATTGTTTGAGTGCTTCTTTCAGTTTTTGGAATATATTATGCAGAATATAGTTACAGTAAAACCTGTAATTTACAGTTTACTGGAAGCCCTCGAACAAAGCTAATGACATGTGATGTCACAACTGAAATCAATATCTCACTGGGTAGCTATAACACATGAAAAGCATTATGAATATTGAAATGTTTAGACGTAATTATCTTAAAACTAATGATAATTATTTATTTGACTTGAAGGAAATTTTAGAGGAAACTTCAATGGATAAAATAAGCTAAATATCAAGAAATTTGAGCCGTTAGTGGCCAAGAGAATGTTGAAGAACATAAAATTGTGCTTCAAATTGGTGCTTTGGAGCGGTATTATTACCTAGTTGTCTTCGAGGATAAGTACACTGATAAAATCAAATTAAATCATTTTCTCGGCTTCAAAGGATGCGAATTTCTCGTTCTTTAGCCTACTTTATTCATTGAGACTTCCTCTATAATTTCATTTATGTAGTAACATGTATCGCTGCGTAAGTACCTCTTATTTTAAGACAATTAGGATCAAAAATTCTTACACTTCCATGCTTTTCAATACTTTTCATGAGTATATAACCATCCAGTGAGATAACTGATAAGAACTTTGATGTAAACGACATTGCCTTATAGCTTAATCATTGGATGTTACCCTATTGTCGTTTTTTATTTGGAAAACTTACTGTTGGATGTTCAGGTACCTACATAAAATTTGTCTAATTATTTCAATCATGTTATGAAGCACGCTGAATAGAGATTGTCGCAGAAAATAAAAAATTAAGACCAGAGACTTTTTTTTAACTTTTCTCAGGGGGTGCATTGCATTCCCACTCAATCGGCTTATGGTTAGAAGATTGTAGTGAGCATATACGACAATGTTAGCATTTTAGAATTCTTAACGAGGGTGAAGTGCGGCTCTTTTCACACTGCATCCCTCCGATGTCTCAGGCTCCTTCTCTTTGTTCCGTTCGTAGCTATAGGAGGGTCGACGATATACAACTGCGATGATCACTTTGGGTTACTTTTAATAGGTACTTATGCTTACGACATTCTTGGAATATTGATACTTACTTTTTCGTCGGTAAATTTACTGAAATAGGTTGAAAACTTCAGTACATGCACGAGATAAGCAGCCTTGAAACTATTTTCCAGTACATCGGAACTTTTAATATCATTGTGATGTGATTCCAGGTGGTGAACATGATAGTAATTGTCTTCGAAATGCTTTCTAGTGAATGGACCAATGACCGCATCGAAAGGACATTGGTATAAGCGATGCCGTAGCAGTAACTTTAAATATTTTCCTTGTCCTGTGGCTACTAAAAGAATCCTTACGGCCAGCTTCATCTGGAGATCGGCTCTGATAGCTATCAGCTTATACATGATTTGACACTCTATTCGATGGTACTGCTCGAAAGCCTCTTTCATGCAAGTATCACTGCAAAACATAAGCTGAAAAAGATAACAATTACTGCAAAATAATATTCGACAATACTTACTTTAACAAAACCATTATAATTGAATATTTTCATTTTGATTCTGAAGCAAGGTTATTAAGAATCCTATAAAAAGTATTCGAATCTTGATACCATAGTCCTGTTAAATATTATGAAAAAAAAAAAAAAAAAAAAAATTAGCACAAAAATTTAAAATATGTAGGGTGGTTAGATGGATCTCCTATACAGTAACATATTACTAAAAGTTGCGTACCCTCTAATTCCAGTAAAAAACTGAAGAAATTTTAAAAGAATTATTTTTTTTATTTTTCGAACAATTTGATTCGTTTTTTGTTTTTTGAAGTTGGTTATATGTTTTGATGACAAAATTTTTTCTAATGATTTTTTGTTTCTAGCGTTGGCGGCAATATTGCTTTAAAACTAACGGTTTTTTTATCTTTGATTCTAAAAAAAATTCAATGGCACCAATATCCTCTATTATTTAAAAACAAATTCATCAAAATCGATGCCCAGGTTAAAAAATTATGCTGGAACAAACACACAAAAAAAAACACATATATATACACGGATCAAATTGATAATCTTCTCCTTATTGTTTGAATTCGGTTGAAAATTAAGAACCTGTTGGATTTTTCAGTTTTTAATATTTTTACCCCTTTGAACAGGATGCTGCAAGCGCCTATCCATGAGTTTACCTTTCATCAATGAAGCCTGTTTTCTTTAGAAAATATCGACTTTTTGGAACAACCTGCGTAAAAATAGTGCAAAAATAACTCAAACCATAACCTTACCGAACAGTTATTTGCACACGGAATTAGCGCTAAACACATCACATGACAGTGACTGCAATTTAGAAGGTGAAAATTGTTCGTCAGCACGCTGGCATAGGGCTTGTCGATAAATATTATTTCACCTTGAATATAACGAAAAATAACAAAATTAAAAATTGTTTCACGATTTAATGACGGTAGTATAGGTAAGTATGCCTTTAAATGGGTAAATTTAGGTCTATGCTAAAAGTGATTTATGACCTTTCATTGTTTAAAGGACGCTCAAAGAAATAACCCCGTCCTTTGATAAAGACACTATACTGCTTAAATACGTGTCTTTCAAACCTTCATTTTTTGATTAGTACCAAAGCGCACTTTTAGGATCTTGGTTTGATGATAATTTGATGTCAGAATGAAAAAATCCAATATTTTGAGTGAAACTAAAGGATACGGAAACACACTTGACTCTGTCTCGGTGACATTTATTTAATTTTATACAAGATTAAAATTTAGTAAATTTCCATTCAACGAACGGAGCTTTAGGAGTGGTCTTTGTTAATTGCCAAAATTAATTATCCGCTTCCACATACACAAAAAATATATTTTTTTTTAATTTGGCTTTAGTTACAGGACCAACTTACTTTTTGGAAGATATAATTATGTCTTTCATGTTGGAGCGGAGGAGGTAATGGCCGGAATCTGATGACCAGTGGTCTATTAGCATGAATTTCTCGATCACATGCTTGAGCACTGATATAACCGAACCAAACACCAGGGCGGTAAAGAGGAAATTCAGGCCTGGGTGAGAAAAAATTTATAGACCACCTAAAAATTGTTGGGATACGATTCCCTCACTACCTCACGAACACACAACTGTACATTAATCAACACTGCGTGTAATTAATAACATTTATTCTCTTTACATGTGGCGACACTGATCGCCAGCATAATATTTTTTCCGCCACTGCTCGACGGAGAATGTTCTCCGCTCGTCAGTCGTTGCACTAAAGTCGTAAATAAACCTTTTTATTGATAAATGTCCGTGCTTCATTTTCGTTGGATGAAAAGATCGAAACTCACCTCAACATGGTAGCCAGAGCTGCGGACCAACGGAAATAAGTACGAAAAAGCAAAGTGCGTTTATAATAATCGTGAAGTTAAATGAAAAAGTGAAAATTTAAGTATCATGAAAAAGTAAAAGTTCGTGTTGTGTAAAACCTCCGTGCAAAGTGGATGGAAAATTAAAAGTTCGAAAGTATAAAGTTCGTGTTCAGTGATCGAAAGAAGCATCCTGGAAGAACAGGAAAGCGACGAATCAAATGTATAAAAGGTAAAAATAAAATTGATGAAAACGTCGGTGAAATCGTGGGCACCGAGTAAAACGTCGAAGTCAAAAGTTTGGAGCAGGCAAATCAGGTACGAGAGAATCCTGTGGTTTGGAAAACCAAGTTGCAGAGTCAAAAACGGCTGGCAATTGTTTGTGCTGTGTTCCGGAGAAGAAATTAAAGTCGAAAAATCGAAAGTCTGAAAGTCTCAACGTCGAAGAATCAAGTCAACATCGAAGCAGAGGACCCAGGAAGCAGAAAATTACGAAAACCGAGTAAAGATAAGTAAAAATTTAGAATAATTAATTAATAATCGGTGTGATTTTTGCCCTAAAATTGGTTACAAAAGTTCAAAAATTCGTTAAAGTAAAGTAAAAAGTTCGAAATATTTTCCTGTTGACTCTCAACCAAAATTAGAGGAAAGTCGAAACTTGAAAGATTCACTGGTAACCTTTCAGGCTTTATCTCGTTGGTTGAAATTGGTCGAAATAGGAAAATATTTAGTGAAAAAGATACACTTTGAACAACAATAGAAAATTATTAAACATCTTTAGTGTTGAGTGACAGTTTATTCCTGTCAGAAATTTGTATGAAGCTTTTCAATTCGACAATAGATAACAAATTATCTTCCTTTCAGCTTCAGCTTATTGTATTTTTTGTTGAATAATTTTATATTGGAAACTAATCTACGTTTTAACCTGTTTAGCAGAATTGCTTTTCGATCAGGAACTAGACTAAAAGACTCAGAATATTTCGAATCAAAAACACTTTGGCGGTAAATGTAAAAAGTATCTCCGAATCAAAGACGGATTGAAAACAACGGCGGAGAGATCGACTCATCGTCAGCGGCAGATAGCGTGAGATTTATTTAGAAAACGTATATTAATTATTAAGATTTATAAAATAATATTTTGACTTTGCATTCCCGATCGAGCGGTTGAGACCGTGTTTGCATAATCGTGCGGCTAAGACCGTGTTACCCCCTAGTATTAAGCTCTCGTGTTTCTGAGGTAGGGAAAATAAGCCCCGAACATAATAATTGAACAAGATGTCACGTTTTGACTCAAAAAAGGTCTTCGATGGAAGAAATTATGACGCTTGGAGGACCATGATGGTCTCCACACTTTATGCGGAAGGCTTATACCCGATAATGCATGATACTGAAACAGAAGTACTTTTTTTGGGAT
Source organism: Ericerus pela (assembly GCA_011428145.1). Classification (NCBI taxonomy): domain Eukaryota; kingdom Metazoa; phylum Arthropoda; class Insecta; order Hemiptera; family Coccidae; genus Ericerus; species Ericerus pela. Next base: position 108,941 of record WOFM01000268.1, on the reverse strand, counting down.
TAGATTTGAATAATTTTTTAAACCCCGAGTCTAGTAACGCCAACCCTGCAACACGAATGACATACTTCCGAAATCAGGAAAAGGGAAAGGCTCTCATATATCAAGGCTTGAACAACGAATTAATAGAAAGGGTAAAAGATCTGAAAACTATAAACCAAATTTTGAAAGTACTTGACGAGAGATATAAGAGCTGCACTCAAGTCACGTACATCAACGCCAAACAGACATTTCAAAGATTAAAATTTCATAGCGATGGGAACATGAGAAGTTATTTGGATGTTTTCTCGAGGGCAGCTCAAAAAATAAGGGATTGCGGGAAGAATCTGGACAGACAGGAAGAGATAGAACAACTTCTAATCTCTTTAAACATGGACTACGATATGACAAGGCTGGAGTTTAATACATTAAGTCAGGACCAGAAAACTATTGAGACACTCCATGCCATGTTAATCGAAAGGTCGGACAGACTGTACGACGAAAAAAAGCATAAATATAATAATAATAAATTTAGAAACTCCACAAATAATAATAAAAACCAAAGATTTCAATACGGAGGAAACTACAACAGGTATAATTATTCAAATAGAAGTCAAAATTCAGAACAGGGAAACGTAAAATATAATAATAATCAACAGAAAGAAACATCAAATAATAATAATAGTTACGAAAATAAAAAATATGAAAACAGTAAAAATCATAACACTTTGCCAAGTTCGGATATGATAGTCTGTTTTAAGTGCCATGGCAAAGGGCACATAGCCAAAGTATGTCCGTCAAATAAAGAGGGTGCAATACCCCAAAATAAATTGGATGGCCCTGCACAGAATACAAGATACGGACGAAATAACACCAATAATAATAATAACAAAAATAAAAAAGAAAATGACGTTCAATGGTCAATGATGATCAGATACAGATATCAGGAATCTAATAATAATAATAAATTAATAAATTTAATAACGTCAAATGACATAAAAAAAGAATCAGATTTGAATTACCGTTCCATTAACCAAAAGAATAATGCTAGACGGTGGAGCTGTTGCTCATGTTATATCAGACCTGTCGAAACTGTCCAACCCAACAATGCTCGAAAAACCAATTGAATTGGAATGTGCCATCCAAGACACTCTCTTAATAGCAACCCATATAGGGACCTATGTTCATCAGAGTAGAAAACTCCGAACGTGAACAAAAAGTAATAAGACTAAAAAATGTACACTATGTCCCATCATTGAACGTAGACCTGATGTCAGGAATAAAAATAACAGAAAATAGGGCATTGGGCATAGACCAAAATTTCTCGGCGGCACATGTATATGTCAGAGGAACAAACGAAGTACTCTTCTCAGCCCCAAAAATAAAGGGGGTATACATGGTCAAATACGAGATAGTGCCGGAATCCACAGTCAACCTAATAGAGAATGAAAATGAAATAAATAGAGTATGTCCTTATAAAAATGAATCGAATAAATTGGCATGTATGCCCAACATAAATTCCCAAGACGAATGGATGGAATACGAAATAGAAGAGGAGATAGTTGAGGAAAGTCAGGAGGAAAGTGAGAACAACAGGGAAAATGAAACTAATAATGTCGAGAACAGTAATATAATAGTAAGTCAAAATAACAACAAAACAAATGATCAGACCCAAAATAGGGAAATAAATGAGGAGAAAATAGAAATGGAAGAAAACATAAACACAATTAATAATAATAACGCAGTAGACTATGAAACTGCAAATAATAATCAAGAATCGACCGAATATAAAGGGGATTCAAAAATAGAAAAAAATATGATATGGCACAGAAGATTGGGACACCTTTCGGGAAAAAACTTAAAATTTTTAACCAAAGTATCGAGAGGTATTCCCAATGGAATAACATTCCGAGATGATGAGTTCAGTTTGTGCGAGATATGCGTAAAGGCAAATTCAAAAAGACTAGGGCACAATAGTGTAAGATCTCGTCCTGATAGGAAATTGGAACTCATTTCATCGGATACGATGGGCCCATTTTCACCGGGTATATACGGTGAGAAGTATGTACTGATATTTGTAGACCACGCCACGAAATACACCTTCGTCTCCACCATAGAGAAAAAATCAATGGTGTGTGAGGAATTTAAAAAATTATACATGAAACTCAAAACAAAATTTCCGGATTACCCCATTGCCACACTAAGATGTGACAATGCAAAAGAATATTTAGATTCTCATATGAAAACATTTTGTGAGGAAAACGGCGTAAGTCTCGAGCCTGTGGTTCCGTACTCACCAGAGCTAAATGCAATGGCTGAGAGACAGAACCAAACAATAATGGCTAGAACGAGAGCCATGCTGTTTGACTCCGAATTGGACTTTAAATTTTGGTCATTGGCAGTTCTAACGGCGGTATATGTCATAAATAGGAGCCCAACTAGGGCAAATAAAGAAAATAAAACCCCTTTCGAAATGCTTTACGGCACAAAGCCGGATCTATCAAACATGAGAGTTTTCGGGTCTCTGGCCTATAGACATATTCCCATGGAAGTTCGCCAACAACAAGCCACGAAGAATAAAAAGAAGAAAACAAATCCTGAACATCCAAAACTCACACAAAGGGCAGACAAGGGCGTATTTGTGGGATACACAAGTAGTGGTTACTGCATAAGAGACCCAATAAATGACAAATCACATGTAACTTGTGATGTCAGATTCGATGAAATGAGGAACATAATAAACATTGATAGAACTAATATAATAATATAACAGAAAAACCCCTAATATTAAATGTATGTAAACAAAGAGACAGGTATTATATAGAGGACCACATCCCTCAAAAATGGGAGGATGTGGAAAACAACCAATTTAAAACGGATTGGCAAAAAGCTATAACAGACGAGATGAGATCAATGTCTGATATGGGTGTGTGGGAGGTCGTTCCCAAGGAAAAAAATGTGAGATTGGTAGATACCAAATGGTGCTTTACCACAAAACCCGATAACCAAGGCATCCATAAGCCAAAAGCTAGATTGGTTGCAAGGGGTTTTAAGGACCTAACTCATTACTCCTTAACTGAAACGTACGCCCCGGTAATACAGTATTGGCTCATAAGATGGACATTATCCATCACAAATAAATACAACTTAAATATCACACAATTTGACATAAAAACGGCCTTTCTTAATTCCGAAATAAAGTACCCCATATATATATCTAATCCAAAAGGGTGCCAACTAGGGAAAATAATTGCTTAAGACTGATTAAGTCAATATATGGACTAAAGACGTCTTCTAAAAGCTGGTACGACTTATTAAATTCGACAATAATACAAGCTGGATTTCTTCAATCGAAAATAGACAGATGTCTATACACAAAACAAAATAACAATGGTGCAATGGCACTTCTAATAGTATACGTGGATGACATGTTGTTGGCTAGCAACCACGACGAGTGGACACGGAACTTAATAGATGCTTTTAATAAAAATTTTACATTGAAAATAGAAATGAATCCAACCTTTTTTGTCGGGTTTGAAATAAGTCGAGACATCCCGAGGAAGCAGATAACCTTAACACAACATAGGTATATAGATAAAATTTTACGTAAATTTGGTATGACGGAGTGTAATCCGACAACCACACCTATGGAAACAGGCCTTAAAATAAGTAAGCCAACTAATGGTACGGATGACACCGAATATAGGGCAATGATAGGGAATTTGCTATATGTAGCGAGACTGACCCGCCCGGACATTGCGTTCGCCGTCAATTATTTGTCACGTTTTCAAAAATCCTCTAATAGTGAAACTAAAAATTATGTCCGCCGCATTATTAGGTACCTTAAAACAACAAGGGACTTCTCTCTTGTGTTCCACTCTGACCAAACTAAAATTAAAGCATTTGTCGATGCGTCGTATGCACCCGACGTAGACGACTCACCCATTGAAATAAATAATTTGGAGAAAGGGTGCTCCACCACCGGCTATATGATTTTCGCAAACGGAGACTTGTTAAATTGGGCCGTTCACCGGCAAAACTTAGTTGCAACCTCGTCAACTGCAGCTGAACTAATTGCGTTGAATGACGCACTTGACGACATATACGTGATCTGGAGACTCACTGAGAGCGTTTTTTCTGTAACCGACTCAGTGCAGGTGTACGAGGATAATATATCCGCATCACGCATTGCATCTGGGGGAGGCCAAAAACGCTCCAGGTCTTTAGCGATCAAGTGTTACGCAGTTTTGGAAGCATTCCAAAATAAATTGATTACGTTCAACGATATTAGGTCAACCGATCAAGTTGCAGATATTTTAACGAAGCACTTGATCGGAAAACGTACCAAAATATTGTCACGAAGATACTCCGAACAAGTCAACCTTTCGGCCAATAGTCTTAATTGACTCAACCTGCAAAATTTTTTGTTTTTGGTTTTGGACTGCGGATGGGCGTCGGTCTTTTAGCGCCTATCGTAAACCGAGCAGTCCATATGTTGTTTCACCACTCATTTCACAATTTTTCAATAGGTTCCCCGTCGCTGCTCTGCCTCTCTTATTGGCATCAGCATTCCCTAATATATACCATTGATTCCAACAATAGCAAATTTATATGAAAATACACAATTAATTATAAGGATATATACATATATACATAATAATATTATCTTCATACAGCTGACGATGAGGAGACATTGATCTCTCCGACGTGTTTTTTTTTATACATATATATACGTTAAGCCGAAAAATCACACAATATTTATAAGATGTGACACTAGAACATAAGGTTCAACATATACCTCATGCTTATATTTACACGATTGATTTAAGATATGAACGCATAAACATTTATAAGACAATAACATACTAGTCAACGACACACAAATTTTTTTAATAACTCAAATATATTTTTACCATTTTAATAGCAACTTTATGTGACAATTACATGTAATAATTTTGACTGCTTTTGCTTATTTATTTTTTATATTTTTGTTGTTTAATACATGCAATATGTAATACCTATTCGTTTATACGTTCGTTCGTCCGTTTTGAATCGCAGGGGGGTGTTGGGATACGATTCCCTCACTACCTCACGAACACACAACTGTACATTAATCAACACTGCGTGTAATTAATAACATTTATTCTCTTTACATGTGGCGACACTGATCGCCAGCATAATATTTTTTCCGCCACTGCTCGACGGAGAATGTTCTCCGCTCGTCAGTCGTTGCACTAAAGTCGTAAATAAACCTTTTTATTGATAAATGTCCGTGCTTCATTTTCGTTGGATGAAAAGATCGAAACTCACCTCAACAAAAATTGAAAACTGCATTTATGTGCAGCTGTAGTATCAAGAATTTTTCCTGGAAAGGGGTTTTATAATATTGAGAAAGTCTGTTTTGCGAGTGGAGTGATCAGAATAGTATATTTCACAATGTGAGCGCAAAGTGAGCAATCCTCAATGAGTTATGATTTGCAGCACGAGCTGCACGTAATTGTTGTAAATCTTACGAGTCAAGAGCTCTGTTTGATAGGTGATGTGAGGCGCATAGAACGAGGATCGAAAGAACTTGAGACTTGTGTTGAATTTGAGGTTTATTGCACGAATGAAAAATACATTATAAAATGAAATATGAAATGGCGAAGCAACAGCAATGTACGATCGAAAGTAGTAGGGGGAAAGCACTTCGCGACGAGAGTGTACGTATGACATATATATAGTGATCGTGATGATGATGATGAAGAATGAGTGAAGGTGGGATTTCCGTTACAACACCCCCCTGAAATTTTATCGAATGAGTTCTTCATCATGTTCGACGCTGAAAGTAAAATTATTATTGTTTATATAAAAATGTTAATATTAAAAATGACATATACGTAATAAAATATTTTCTAAAAAAAAATGTTGATATCGTATTAATTTAAATATTATGGTAACTCTATGTTTCTAAAAAAATTTTGGTTTGCTGTGCTTCGAGAATAATAATTCAAAATAAATAAATAAATAAATAAATAGTAAAATACATGCAATAGTAGGTTAATATGTGATGCTGAATAATATATGGCATCGAATAAAAAATATTAATAATTATAAAAATGTATATATAAAAAAAAATAAAAATGGTAACATGCAAAAAGTTTTTTCGTATATATTGATGACTAATATAAAATATATTCGGAAGTGTGCTCTGAAAATATTCTCGAACATTTACGTCTATATAAGAATTGAAGAAAGAAAAAAAATAATCATGATTAAATAAATTGACAAAGGTTTATGAGGCACACGATCGGTTATCAGAAACGTTATGTTTTACAGGTATTATCTGTTGTACATGACATGAAAAAGGTTGTAGAATAATATCCATTGCATCGCTTCTTTATCTTTCGAGTATGCTATTGTATTTGAACTGGCGCTTACGAGGTTTTGTATGATAAAGGAACGTTTTCGACTTATCTTAATTTGCGGTCATGTAATGAGTTTAATCTTTATTGTATTTATTGTTGGAAAATTTCTTTTCATTACTTCGTGTGGGAATATTACGTGTATTTCTCTCACGGTTGTTCAAAAATGTATAGGGTTTTTATTATCCGAATTGTAGGGTTTTTTCTTGCTCGATTTTCTTGCTTTTTTCTTTGTTAATATTTTTGAGAGTTGTAGCATTTATCTATTGCAAGTATTTTCTGGTAAATGGTATTGTTGAGTGCATTTTTGCAGTAAATTGAAGGTTAAATTTTAAGCATTTATTTTCATGTTACGACTTATATTTTGGACTTGGGACGACTTGTACTTTATGATGATGAATTTCGAAATATATTATGACTTTGAAATAAACGAATTATTATTTTTATATTATATTATGCATAAATGTTCGTTTCATTTAATATTTTGACTACGATATTTTCGAATTTTGAACGATCTAGCGATTTTGTCAAAATATCCGCCAATTGATTCTCCGAACTGACAGTTCTAAAAAATATTATTTTTTCCTCAAATGCTTCCAGAATTGAATAACACTTGATCATCAAGGCCCTTGACTTTTTCTGACTGCCTCCAGAACATATTTTTTGTGTTGAAATATTGTCTTCCATTATATCTACACATAATTTTTCACCTATAATTTCGTAATTCATATGTTGTATGACTTTTATGGTATCTAATGCGTCATAAACCGCAATTATTTCGGCTGCTGTACTAGAGGATGCGTGAATGGTTTGTTTGCCACAATTCCATTCTACTAAATCTCCATAAGAAAATATCATAAAGCCAGTTATGGACTTTCCTTTTCCTAAATTATTTATATCAATGTTATGTTCATCGACTTGGGGTGCATATGAGGCATCAATATAGGCCTGTATACCATCCCCTTCTGATCTATATATTATATTATAATTTTTTGTGGTATTAATATATCTGAAAATTCTTTTTATATAATTTTTCAATGTATGATTAGAATTATTTTGGAAGCGAGATAGAAAATTTACAGGAAACAATATATCTGGTCTTGTAAGTCTTGCTAAATACAGTAATCCACCTATCATTGATCTATATTCTGTGTCATCTAAACCATTTTCAATTTTATCTATTTTTAATCCCGTTTCCATTGGAGTATTCGTGTTTTTTAAGTCCGAAATTCCAAACTTCTTCAACATCTTATCTATATGCTTATATTGGGAAAGTGTTATTGTATTTTGTTCTATATTTCTATTTATTTCTAATCCTACGAAAAATCTTGGATTGTTAATTATGGTAATTGTGAAATCTTTTTGTAATTCCTCATTTATTTTTGTAATTGAGGACTGTAAGTTTGATGCAATTAAAATGTCATCTACATAGGTTATAAAATATATTTTTTCATCATCATTAATTATAGTGTACAGACATCTATCACATTTTGTTTTTGTAAAGCCCATATCCCTTACTTTTGTATCTAAAAGATCGTACCACGATTTACTGGATGTTTTTAATCCATAAATAGACTTTTTTAATTCTAATACTTGATTGGTGTTGATATTTACACCTTCAGGTTTCCTGACAAAAATAGGTTTAATAATTGGTGAATTTAAGTACGCAGTTTTTACATCATACTGCACCATAATCAATTTTTCTTTATTTATTATAGATATTAATGATCTAATTGTCCCTACTGATGCCACGGGTCCATGGGTCTCTGCAATATTGTACTCGGTTCTATCCTTAAAACCTCTTGCTACAAGTCTTGCCTTTGGTTTTGGATTTCCAAATTCATCAAATTTAATTGTGAAAATCCACCTTGTATCTATAAGTTTTTGGCGATCATAGTCGACTATTTCCCACACATTCATATCATCGAGAGAATTAAACTCGTTATTTATTGCTTTAATCCAATCATCTCTAAACGGGTTTGATTCTATTTCAGAATAATTTTTTGGAATATTATCCTCTATATATATTTTATTATATCTAATATTTATGTTCATGACTACAGGGTTAGTTATCCCTAAATCATATTCGTAATCTGACGATTTTATGGTTAATGGTTTATTATTTATTAATAGTGATTTAATATTTTGAGTTTCGTCTACCTTAACATCACATGAAATATATGATTTTGTATTATATGGATCTTTAAGACAGTATCCCGTATTTGTATAACCCATCATTATACTTTTTTCAGCTCTATGTGCTAACTTCGGGTCAATTTTGTTTTTTTGTTTTGCTTTGGCTTTTGTGGCGTTTTGTTTTCTGACCTCCACAGGAATATGCCTGTACGTCAGTGCTCCAAAGACTTTAAGGTTTTTTAAATTTGGTTTTGTCCCATAAAATAATTCGTAGGGAGTTTTATATTCTTTATTTGCTTTTGTGGGGGATCTATTTATTAGATATGCCGCTGTTACTACAGCATAGGACCAATATTTTATGTCGAGGTTGGCATCTATTAGCATGGCCCGTACTCTCCTCATTAAAGTTTGATTTTGCCTTTCGGCAACACCATTCAATTCCGGAGAATATGGCACCACATAATCCATTGTTATGCCAACTTCATTACAATAGTTTAATATTTTAATATCAGTATATTCCTTGGCATTATCACACCTAATAGTCCCAATGGGGTACTCAGGAAATTTATTTTTCATAGATATTATAATATTCTTAAATTCATTTGTGACCTGACTTTTACTAACTATAGGCATGACAAACGTATATTTGGAGAAATGATCTATAAAAGTTAATATGTATTTTTGATTTGCCACTGAGGGCGTAAACGGACCCATAATATCTGAGGATGTTATTTCCAATTTTCGAGTTGGTTTATTTCTAACACTATTATGTCCCAATCTCGAATTATTAGCAATGCAACATATTTGACAATTAGCAAAATCCTCATCCCTAAAATTTATATTTTCGGGAATGCCAACTGCTAGAGTTTTTAACTTTTGCAGATATCTAGCATTTAAGTGTCCAAGTCTCCTATGTATTATTATTTTTTTATTTATATTATTATTAATTTGTGTTTTTTGAGGTATTTCCTCAATTTCATTATTTTGTTCCATAATTTCTTCTTCTATACCCCCCTCAGGTGATTCATTATTAATATCATCATCCTGAATTTCTAATTCTACAGTAAAATCATCCCATTCATCATCTATATTCTGAGTAACTGGGGCACATATTATATTATTTTCATTATTATCTATAGTGTTATTTTGATTTTTATTTTTATTTTCGATATTATAATATATATAAAAGATTCCTTCTTCTTTTTTTGCTGTTATGATTATTTCAGCATTTTCAATAAAGTATATGTTGGCTATATCCTTCTGTTGATCTATATTGATCATACCTGTGTTCGTAATTTTTATGGCTGAAATAATATCTAGATTTAAATCCGGCACATAATGAACATCATTTAACTCTATCAATGATTGAATTTTGTTAGAATTCTCGACTTTGATCACCATTCTCCCCGTATGAGTAGCATATAAAAAAGTATTTCTACCTGCACATTGTAATTTGATTGGAGTTACAAATTTTTTAACATCTACTAATTTATTTAAGTCAGATGTCAAATGCACTTCTGCAGCTCCATCTAATATTGCTCTGTGATTTAATATATCGTAATTTTTATTATTATTATGTTTATTATTATTGATCAATTCGTTCAACAACCATTCATTATTATTTTTGTTGAATTTTTTAATCATACAAGACATTTTCACCTGCTGTTCCGAATTGTCTTTTTTATTCGTATTTATTTGAGGTGTATTTGTTTTTGGGGGATAATTCCCTTGACTATTATTAGAACTATTATTATTATTATTTTCTATTTGATTATTATTTCCACAGTTTTGTGCTATATGACCTAACTGCCCACATCTATAACATTTCGGACTATTTTGGTAATAATTTCTATTATTACCTCTATAATTGTTGCCTCTATAATTATTACCTCTATAATTTGAGTTTCCTCTATAACCATTTCCTCTATAATTTCCATTACCATTATTCCCATTACTATTCGAATTACTATTTTGGTTTTGATTTGGTTCATTATTGATACCATTATTCCCATTATTATTAAAATTTCCATTATTACCATTAAAATTATTTCGATTACTATTTGTGTAACCATTTCGACCATTTCCGGTTCCTCTATAATTATTTCTACCTCTAAAATTATTATATCTTCCCCTGTAATTATTCCTGTTATAATTATTATTATTATTTCTATAATTATTATTGACTTGGTTATTATTACCATTCTGTTTTTTTAAAGTTTGATCCCTGAATTTCTGGTCAGAGTCTTCTCTTAATATTCTCTTAAAATTATCTAAATTTTTTTCATTTGAAGGCAAATTTTCGTATTGTATTTTTGCAATTGCTTGTTCGTAACATAAGGCTAATTGCAAATTTTCGAGTTCCTCTGATTCCGTGACCTCTTTACCACTATCTCTTACGTCAGTTACTAACTCATCCCATTTTTTTAGGAATCCCTTCATATTTCCTCCAGGCTGAAATCTAAATTCCATCCATTTCGCCTTTGCTATATTAGCAGTGACAGAAGTTTTCGTGCCATAAATATTATCTAATTTTTTTAACATAAGAATTGCTGTATTGCAATCTCGTATTTGCTTTGTTATGTCATTTGATACTCTTTCTAATATAAACGCCTTTGCATTATCCTGCATTTTGCAGTAATTTAACATGTTCTTATCTGGCCGAAAATTTAAATCATCAATATTATTTATATATGATTGTAAAAATTCGTGTTCCCCAAAGATGTCGTAATATCCTGCACCTCGAATTGCAGATATAATCATTCTACGCCAATCCAAATAATATTTCCCATTAAAAACTTTTCCCAGTGGGGCTTGGATGGGTTTAATTTCGTTTGGGGATGCCATTTCTTCTTCTATTTTATCAAAACCTAATAAATTATTTTCTTTATTATAAACAGATGCGTATTTTTTATTTTCAATTTTTTCTTTTTCAATTCTATTTATTAAATTTTCTTTTTCGCTTCTTTCAACTTTATTTCCTTCTATATCTTCCAGTTTCTTTTTATTATTTATTAGTTAAAAAATCTATTCATAAACTTTTCCTTTGATTTTTCTGAACTATAGATTCTATTTGAAAAATAGTTTACTGAAGATTCTACAATTTTAATGTATTTTAGGCTACTAATTTTTTCTATTCTTCCGGATATATCCACTACAAAGGACTCTAATACTATTTCTCCTGTGAAATATGTGACGTATGGTAAATCGTAAGTTTCAATTTTTATATCTATAACTCTTTCTCCTTCAAATTTATTAATTAATTCTTTTAGTTCTTCCTTTTCAATATTATATTCACCTAATTTTCCTTCGCACAAACTTATTATCGGGGGCATAAAAATTTAATTATTACTTAATTTTCTCTTTTCAGATTCAGTTCAAAAAATACAATTATGCAAACTCGAAAAATAACTAGCTTCAATAAATATTACCTTTACAAAAAATGAAAAAATTATTCTACTTTACTTTCTTCTGTTGCGCTGACGAATAATCCAGTTTTCTGCAATTTGCTGTCTACCGTTGTACTACCTGCTTAAATTTGGTTTGGAGTTGGCCGAAAAATTGGGGTCCTCGATTTGTGGATCTGCGATGAGTCCTCGACGACGGGAGCAGGTTTCCTTGGGCTGTTCCTTCGATCTCTTTGGCGGTCCTTCTTGGTTTTAGCGTTCGATGACTTCCAGGTTCGGCCGTTATTAAGTCGGGAACTTCAGCTTCAGATTTATGATTTAATTTTGAATTTTTCAAAAAAAAATCAACAATAAATTAAATTTCGAGTTTGAATTTCTCGAGAAGAAAAAACAATTAATTCTTCATATATTACTCAACAGAAAACATAGAAAGATTTTCGCGCAACAGTAAATAAAATCAAAAAAATTATTTCATTTGTTAAATTTTAAAGTCTCTCCTCATAGTTCTACCGCAGCGATGGCTACCATGATGTGAGGCGCATAGAACGAGGATCGAAAGAACTTGAGACTTGTGTTGAATTTGAGGTTTATTGCACGAATGAAAAATACATTATAAAATGAAATATGAAATGGCGAAGCAACAGCAATGTACGATCGAAAGTAGTAGGGGGAAAGCACTTCGCGACGAGAGTGTACGTATGACATATATATAGTGATCGTGATGATGATGATGAAGAATGAGTGAAGGTGGGATTTCCGTTACAACAATAGGATTACCCTCACTTACAACAACCTACTTCAGTGGAGATATTCCACAAATATTCAAGTAAAACTTGGCACAAAGTCATATAACATTCCTACATTTGTGGAATCACCCTCCTGGAATAGGTTGGTGTAAGTTGGTGTAGTCCCATCAAACAAGGTTAAGGTCGCTCACCTTATGTTGTTATTTTTCGCAATACATGCGCATGCGTAATTCGAGAAGGCGTCTGATTGGTTGAAAGGAGTTAAACGTTTTCACTGCCAGAGCAAATGTTATTGACATTCGCTCCCTATAAAAAATGTTTGCTGCCTGGATGGAAATTTAATGTTTTAGGCCTTTGAAACCAATATCTAATTGCGTTTTTTGAGACATGTAGGGTAAAATCACCAGTAGTTGACACTGCTCCAGTAGTTGACACTTGATTAATAACTTTTTTAAATTGGGTTTTTGGTAACACTGATAAGGTTAAAAATTACGTCATACCTTGTGTACAACATACCATGAGTTACATTCTAGTTTGCTGATAACATGTTGGTAAATTATCAGTTTCAATTTTTTTCTGATTTTTTTCATGAAAAAGGACTTGAAATTTCAAAAGGTAAGTAATTACAAATTATTTTCTGTACTTGTGGGTTTAAAACTCACATGAAAACCGAACACACCAATGGAATGGTTATGAAATACGTGTTCTATTCTGCATGTGGATGACCATATCAGTGTATTATCAAATCAGTTTTGCCAGGTGTCTATTATTGGATACCTAAAAAATTATGTATCTCCAGTAATTGACACTTGTTTTTCCCTCTCTAGATATGAAATAAATTACAAAAATGTCGTCTTCAGATTATGAAAAAGCGATGGAGCTTGCCCTCGCTGATGTTAGACGAGGTGTTCCTTGTGCTTTTGCAGCTCGAACACACAAAATCAATCAAACTACGCTTCTGTACAGAGCAAACGTTAAAACAAAAAAATTGAAAAAAGGACCTGCCTGTGTTCTAGGGGAAGAAGCAGAGCGTAATTTGGTGAAGTGGATTTTGGAATGCCAAAAAGCTAAGTTTCCTATCACAGCTGATGAGTTGAGGTACAGTGTTAAGCAACTGGTAAAAATACTTAAAGTAGAAACTCCTTTCACAGATGGCATGCCAGGAAAGAAATGGCTTGAATTGTTTATCACACGACATCCGAATGTAAGCTACAGAGCTGCCGAGCATTTGAGTCACGCTAGAAATTCAGTGAGTGAAGCTACTTTGAAGTTATGGTTCGAAGAAATAGAAAAATATTTGGTTGAAAACGAGCTGATGGAAGTGATGAAAGACCCTAAATGAATATTTAATTGCGATGAGTCTGGTTTCTATTAAAATCCAAAAGGAAAGCGAGTTTTAGCTGGTAAGGATTTTTGGAGATAAAGCTCTGTATGCATTCTATAAGTAAACAACCTAATACCTATATTTCAAAGAGAGGGTCGCGAGATGTACACGTAACTTCCAAAAATTGTGATAAAGAAAACTATACTGTGTTAATTACAATCAATGCAGCAGCAATGATAGCACCATCGATGGTTGTTTTTCCTCTCGCACAGATACCAAGAGATCTTGCTGAGAGTGTACCTGCATCATGGGGCATTAGTCGCTCAAAATCAGGGTGGATGTGTGCAGACACTTTTTTCGAATACATTGCAAACGTTTTTAATCCGTGGATAATTGAATCTGGTATTGAAAAACCTGTAATCTTATTTCTTGATGGGCATAATTCCCATTTCTCACTAGAACTGTCAATGTTTTGTGAAAAAGAACGAATAATGCTAATATTTTTGTACCCTAACACCACACATGTCAGCCAACCACTTGACGTCTCTGTCTTTTTTCCACTTAAATCAGTATGGAAGTCTGTTGTACGTGAATGGAGACTGAATCATCCCCACAATAAACTTAGAAGATCTGATTTTAGTAGACTGCTCGAAAATGCTTTAGGAAAATTAACAAATGCGACCCTTGAAAATGGTTTTAAGCATTGCAGACTATTCCCATTTAGCTCAGATGTCATTCCTAACTTATTAAAACGTGAAAAACGCCAAAAATATGCAGCTGACGATGAGAAAACAGTTGAATCGGTAGCTCAGCAAAAGGAAATTACTTTGTCTTGTATTGAGAAATTTATCGGAAAACAAAAAGTGGAAAATTTTCAGAAAAATTTGTTCAACTTAGAAGATGCTGGTTTATATCATTTGTGGAAAAATTTGTCGGCTGAAACGGCTGATTCTAGTGCGAATGAATTGGGTAGGTACCTAATAACTACCTGGGTTTTAAATTTGATTAAAAAGAATAAGTTGAAACAAACTTTTTATTTATGTAGGTACAAGCAACACTTAACACAATTTTGATGATGGACCTAACACGGATTTGGTTGACCAAAATGTGTCTGCTCTTAATTCAACATTTGTTCCGGCTCACATTTCAACTCCCATTTCCCCAATTATGAGTTTGCCTTCAACTTGTTTTGAGAATGTCAGATCCCCGAAAATCTTGGACCCGCAGAAATCCCCCTTACGCTTCTCTTCAGACCTGCCAAGCACACCGTTATTTTAGGTTGAGAATGCAACGGAGGTCGGTGCTGGTCTGGAATGCACAAGCCTTCACCTGCATAACTAAGCACCCAACCACTACATTGCACATTCCACATAGAATAATGAGAATTATTAATGTTTTAATTACAAATTCCTTAGTCTCTGTATTCTTAAATCTAGTTCACACTTGGCTAGTTTTCGTGCTACAAGCCAACTATTTGGAATAATACTCTACACCAGTTAAAGTCGCCACACCATTTTGGCCATTTAAGTCAACCATGTCAGATTCCAATCAGATTCTTCAAGCACGGGTGTAGAAAGGAAATTTGGGCCTAGGATGAGAACAAGATTTTAAATACGTTCACGAGTGTCCTACCTGGGTCTATATCTTCGACGGCAATCATATGTCGTCCATATTCAGTAGAAAAGTCAACATTCACTTTTTTCGAAAAATCTGGAATCCAGTCGTGGGGACTATCCAGACTAGGTAATTCGAATCTTGCATCGTCTTTCGCATTAGTATTATCTGCTTCGTTGATATTATCTCCAATTGGACATTGACTTTTGTCCGAAGAAGAAGCTCGATTCTGAAAATTTTGATGAATTAAACCTTAGATTTTGATACCAGACTCAACATTATTTCAAGATAGGAAATAATTGACGTATCTAATGAGAATTATTACCAATTTATTGAAACGATTTCTACTATTTTTCCACTATAACGATACATTTTTTTGAATTGTAGAAGCTACGAGACCAAAAATGGCTGAATATCAAAAAAGAGTCAGACGATGCATTTAAAGCTACCAAAAGGTAGGGACAAAACCCTTAAATTTTATTCAAAACAAAAAAGAGGTACACTTGAGATGAAATTCTTTTGCTTTATTATTTTTGATGCGAATTTATGGCATGATTAGGCCTTAATTTAAATGAAGTAACTGGAAACAGCGTGCTTTGGAAATAGAAAAGTTTCAGACAGTGCGACATAGATGCTAAAAATGTTAAAATAAGTCAAAAGTGTTCATAAATTTTCAATTAAAGCAACATAAATTGTTAATCTAAGGGTTTGTTTCTAATTTTCGTGGTAGGGTAAAATACCTGAGCTCAAATTGCGTACCAACGCACGAAAGTGGAACTTTTTTTAAACGCTTTTATTTTTTCTGATCTACTTTGAGAATGATTCTGAAAAAATTTTTGGATGCCAATTAATTTCATCGTCACGCGTTTGGTGTGCAAAATAAGAAAGGTTCTGTTTTATGCGGTTTCCTCTATAATATCAACAAGTTAAGCTGAAAATGTTGTGTACTACTCATTTTCATGAATTCACTGTTTTTGAGCCTTATCATCATTTGTCTTTAGGATTAATAACATTAAATTGAGCCAATTTGATGCACGATTTTATCTTTTTCTTTTTTTTCAATTTTCTCGGCTTCTAAGGGCTTAAATTTCTTTTTTGGGTCATTTTATTTCTTGAAATCTCTAAAATTTCACTTATTACAAAAAAGTGGCTATCTCATTAAATTAGAGAATTATGGCGAAAAATTCGGGTAAAAAGGCATATTTCCTGTGTATTTTAAATTTAGCGTAAATTTTTAATGGAGTGGGGGTAGCTGGCCTCACTGAACGTCGTGTAAACCGTAGCGTAATGTGCCACTAGTATTAATTCATATGCTCGTTGGTTAAAATTAGGCCTGCGTATTTACAAACGCACAAATTATATGACTTGAGGCACCATTTTCAGAAAACGTCAGCCGTTACTTTTTGCCAGTTTTTACCCTGCAGTCGACATCCACCCATTAGTCGATATCCTTGAAATTTCCAGTCGGTGAATTTACACGAGTAGGTACGTCATCAACACCAATCAAACTACCAACTTAAATCAAAAATAAAAAAGAGGTTGTGACCCAATTGACTGTCCTTTCCCAATTCGTGATGATGCGACCATGTGATTTATAATACATGTATTTTAATTTTTGAAACCCTCCCCTCAAATTGCGCAACTTAAAAAAAAAAAACGATCGTTTTGAAAAATTTTCAAATTCTGCTACGGAGTTCGAGTGTTTTGTTTTTGTGCGCGTGATTGTAAGGGGGTGGGGTTGATACTTGCGGCAATATAAAAATATTAACGAAACCAACTCTTACCTCGGATGGCACTTTCAAATCATTTGACATTTGCAATTTTTCGAGGCACTTGCGCTTTCGTTCGAAAAGAGGCACTTTCTGCGAGAGTATTAAATTTCCTCGCAGGGCACGATGAACATCCAACAGGCATTCGTGAAATCGGTTCATTCTGAACAGCGCTGCCGACCGATACGAGTAGGCCAGCCACGTTTCTGGAGTGTTGGGCTGGCTTAGCTGCAGCGCGTACGAGAAATACCTCACAGCCCCAAAATTGTTTCCCATAATGAACGCCATCTGGCCCCATTTCATATTTACTCGCATTTTGGCCAAAAATTTCGGAGCAAAGAGACTCAAGACGGGTAACTCGCCTTTATCCGCCAACACTTTATACAAGCCACCCACCTGGTAGTCGGGTTCTAATTGGTTGAGTACGAGCCCTAAATCTATGCCCTCGTTTTTACGGATGAAGCTCTTCAGGCGCACATCGAAATCCGAAGAAACCGATAGGTCAGTCATGGTTACGTCTTCAACGCTAATTTCGAGAATTGCGATGACGCTGTCGAACTGGTGGCTGTAATTCAATCTGAAATCAACGATGCTGCCTTCGTAACGGATGTAAATATTTAAACAAATTAAAAGTTAATATTTTGTGCACGATTAGGTACCCATATTTACATTAGGCAAATTGAACAGGGCTGCGAGAAAATGTTTTGTTTTTATTCAGTTTGCTTGCAAACGGAGCATCAAAATTTTATTCACCTCGTGAAAGAGTTAGGCATGGGGATGATGAAAATTATCCGTTTCGTGAGAAAAGAAAATTATTGATACTATTTTCTCATTTTGACTTTTTTTATGAGTAAACGTCTTGGTACTCAGTCTACGGTAGGGGCTGAACGAGAATATTACGATCGTCAGATTTGCGTAACTCGTAGGTCTTTACAACTGTAACTTTTGTTTGTGTGTGTTACATGATGTGTAGGTGTGTGATTGTCGCACTATTATGTTTACACATCAATCCTTCATGACTATAGCCCCCGAAGAACTCGCACTTTTTTTTTTGTGTGTATATATGTACCTACCTAGGTATGTAGGTATATGTAACAGTTTTGATAAAACTAACTTACTTAACAGATGGGGCTGAAATTTTTACAAAAGATAATTATCACGTAGGAGCAGGTCTGAAAGAAGTTTGGTGCCTATATCTATTCTGTAGTTTTTTGAGAAAACTGGAAAACAATAAATTTCTGAAAAGTCATTTTTCCAGAATTCTGACAAAATGACAAAAGAGATCGGCTATCACAATTTAGATTATCCTCGTTTTATGCAAGTCTGATAGAAGTTCAGTGCTTATTAATTCGATAGTTTCTGAGTAAACTGAAGAAGAAAAATAAAAAACTTTTGTGTTCTTGATTTTGAGAAAACAACAAAAGGGACAGGGCTAAAATTTTCATGAAGTGTATTCCTTATAATATCGGACCTGGTCTGATATGGATTTGGTGCCTATTGGTTCAATATAGTTTCCGAGAAAATTAAAAAACAAAAATTTCCTCAAAAATCGGTT
The DNA here is from genome assembly GCA_011428145.1 of Ericerus pela. Lineage (NCBI taxonomy): Eukaryota > Metazoa > Arthropoda > Insecta > Hemiptera > Coccidae > Ericerus > Ericerus pela. The sequence goes on along the minus strand of WOFM01000268.1, from coordinate 90,013 downwards.
ATTAGCAATAAAACATCGATATATCAATATTTCTGTCAAATATATCGGTAACTATCTATAGTTTTTCGTAATTTTTTTACCAGAAATTAACAATGAATTATCGATTACTATCGCTATTTCTTAACAATGTTTTCAAGTATTTGGATTTGGAATATTCAGTTTTTTTTTTTTAAATTATGGATGAAAATTGGCAAACTGAGTTTTCTAGCGAAGTATTGCTGCGCTAAAGTTTTGTTTTTGCATTTGCATAGTATTCTTGGGTCAACTTCGACGTTGTATACTAAGAAAATTTTTTTACAGCTACTTGTCCTGCTTATTCACAAAACCTTCAATTTTTCTCAATTCTTCCCCCTTTTAAATGGGATTAGGTTACGTGGGCTACGTGGCCATTTTATCCAGGGGCTGGAGAATATAATAGTTTGACCTCGAAGTGCGGGAAAGGGGATAGTCGGTATCCGATATCCAATAGTAAACTAAATTTGAATTTTTCAAATCACATTCTATGGAGCACTCGTTGGAATGAATCCGAACACACCGTCATTTCTGATCAAAAATTTGACTGTGGCTTTTCTCGAATTCGCAACCTTTCGATTGAAAAGACAAAAAACTAACCGCAACGCCACGCAGGCCCTCCTTAATTCCATTAGTAAGTACCTACACCTATAATATTGGACTCTTCCAAAAATTCGAAAATAGTGACATTCAAATGAACAAAATTCACCGGTTAATACTAGATTTATTTTCGCCATTGTTGTTGTTGTTGTTGTTGTTGTTGTTGTTGTTGTTGTTGTTGTTGTTGTTTTTAATCTAATTTATCGAGAATCTTTCAAGTATTTTCTGGAAACTCTTATTTCAGATGTTTAATTGAAATTATGCTGAACGGATTCAGATAGAAACTGATACAAACTGCTATAATCAAAGATTGAGTAAGTACTTCTTCATCCGTATGGCCAGGTAATACAACAAAATTCACATATATATTGTTGTGAAACATCATTATACTTAACTTAGACGAAGTACGATCTCATAATGTGAAATACAACTTTACAGCAATCAGTAGAAATACGAATCTTTAGTTGAACGTTTCCAAAAACTTACCACCCATTTGCAGCTGTAGATAAATCAGTTATGATATAATAATCGACGACACAAAATTCAATGACCAGCGAATCTCTTGGTGGAAAAAATGGTTTGTCTCTCAACTAATTCGAATACATTTCCAATTACGGAGGCGATAAACAATAAACATTCGCATAAATAAGATAATTATAAAAAGTTAGGCCATCGTGAAAAATACCCAACAACATTAAACCGATTGTTACACATGCGCTTTGAAGGTTGAAGTTCATATCTTGGTAGAAAAATCAAACTATATATCTGAATTTACGTGTCTACGTGAAAATTGAACGAGCTATTTTGCTTAAGATGTGATTGATTGTTCATTATGCATTCGTCGTTTTCTACCTGATTTGCTTGGTATTGATTTATAGTGGTGTTAATATATCGCACAAAAATCAATATCGATAATAATCGATATTCTAAAAATGTTTAATTTTTTTAAAATATTTTAAATCAGTCAAATTATTGAAAATATTCAAATCAAATAAATGTTCGATGTTTGTTTATTGAATGAATGAAACACGATACGAATTTTTGTCAATCTGTACCTACTTTTAACACCATCAAGGCTATCAGACCATCTCTCTCAAATTTAGAGCTTGTAACCAAAATGTTTTTATTTCTATATAGGTAGGTAGTTACTAGAACTTGCTTTCAGACATAGACGGATGCCTCCATCAGTCTCGATTTACACCCTCAAGCACTAGTGATGTGTCATTCCATTTGTGAGTCATTCTACTTGGCAAAAGGAACTAGTTTCATTTTTTTTCCTCACTCTCATTCATTCATTCCTTCATTCAGTTCATTTTACAAGGTGCAGTTTTACTTGATTACTTCTAGTTCAGTGAATCAGCATGTATCAACATTTTCCATCCTTTCATAATTCATTTGGTTCTTTCCTTCCATTCTAACATTCATTCAAGGACATCTGACGCATCTCATTTTTTAAAACTGGTGGAACTAAAGGAACTAATAAAATACTTCCACTTACAGAGTTGGATTGGTGGAAGCAGATTCATAAAAAGAACTAAAATTCTCATCACTATCAAGCCACTTAAAATTTTTTTAAGTTTTTTTTGCCACAAATACAAAAATTGAAATTACAAATAAAAAATTACTCAAAATTAGACTACTATAGGTACATAGTTGAAATTTTGCATAAATAATCGAGTAACACACTCCTACAAGAGTGCAAAATTTCATCCCTCTATCTCAATTTTTCGAATTTTTACATTTGAATGTATGGGTTGCAGGACTTTTGGGTCACTCGGTATTACAGTTAATCGGATAATCAATGATTTTATTATACTATTTTCTTCTCAGCAAAAATCATAAAATTGGTATACCTGCCAAGACTAGCTAAACTGTTCGACATCATTCGTCACAGAACCCACTCCCATATATGCTACTATAGGAAAAATTTACCGCAGTGACGCCCACCCCCTCGATATTCCATTAATCCTTACAAATGAAAACAAATGTATAATGAATTTCGCAGCGCTTATGATTTTTATCAACCAGTAAACTAGCAGACTATACTCAGTTCCAACTGAGAAAGTACAGGTCCAAGAATTGACTATATACCTATACCTAACTCTCTTTTTGAGTAGAGTAATAATTCTTTGTCTCATCACGTTTTAAAGTCCCAATATTTTGTTAAAGAATATTTTTTTCTCAATATTTTACATTCTTTTTACCTTGTTTGCTTGCAAACGGGGTATTAAAATTGACCTCATTGAGGGGTTAGGAGTGGGAGTGATGAAAATTGTCAATTTTTTGACGAAAGAAAACTATTGACACCATTTTCCAATTTTAATTTAATGTATAAATGTTTTTAACGCCTAAATTTTTGTTCCACAATTTTGAGAAAACTACAGATAAGGGATAAGGCTGAAACTCCCACGAAAGGTAGTTCTTTCAGAGGATCAGATTTGAAAGAAATTTGGTGCCTTCTGGGTCAGTAATTTCCAAAAAAAACTGGAGAACAAAAAATTCCTGAAAAAATGGTTTTTCCAGGGTTTTGAAGAAATTACAAAAGGGATCGAGCTGAAATTTTCACGATAGACTTTTTCAGTCTGATAGAAATTTATGGTTATTCGTTCGTAGTTTTCGGAAAAACTAGAAGAAAAAATTTTTGGAGAAAATTTTGGGTTCACAATTTTGAGAAAACTATAAGAGTGATAAAGCCGAAATTTTCTCGAAATGTAGTCTTCATGTAAGACCTGATTAGATGAAAGTTTGTAGCCTATAGACTTGGTAGTTTCCAAAAAAAATTTTAAATAAAAATAAAAAATCTGCTGGAGAAGCAAATCGACTTTGTTGCTTCAAGTATCATTTTCTTATTTATAGCGCAAGGGAATGTCTTTTCTACGTTGCATTAATTTAGGTTTTAATTTTTTTTAATTTTTTTCAATGTTGTAGATGAAATTACTGGGAGGCTTGGTTTTCTGGCGAAGTATTAAGAAGCTAGAGTTTTTTTTTTTTTTCTCTTCATTTGCGAATAGGACGTAATATACCTACGTAGTAAAATGCATAAGGTGCGTCTGTCGCTCACACTCCTACAAACACTTGACACTATTCATCTATATATTCTATAACACTTATCTATCTGGTAACACTGATTCTATAACCATCATACACTCGGCAATACTCGTGTACATTTGTTTCACACAACTGAAACACTTTGATCTATGTAACATAAATCTTTTCCCGAATTATACGCTTCTGAGATGCAACTTCGTTCACACTCATTTTTAATGTTTGTTTTAATGTTTGTTTTTACTCGAGTTTGAATCTTCAACCTCTATACTTAATATCGAGTATCGATACAAAACTAAATGTATTCTCTATTCTTTTCTTCCTAATTACATAAAATCAAAGTTTTTTTTTTTTTGTAATGAGTTAGCTTCTCTCCTACTTAATTGATTTTTACCAAATGCTAGTCTGGCATAGTTGGACTTCAAAGATAATTCCCAGGAAGTTTTACTTCAAAGGCTCAAGTGTGAAAGCTTTAATCGAGTGTTAAACTTTTGACGATGTCACTGTCTTTCAAACCTCAAGTTGCGGATTCAAATCTCATTCCATACCTATTTTTTTTACTGTTTTTTTATTTTCAGTGAACAATTGGTCCCTACTGGTCTAATGTCTTTGCTTTTTTTTTTGTTTTTGTTTTGTCTTTTGGTTCAGTAGATTAGAAGAAAACTGTACAATAAATTAGGTATTGAAAAAGTGTTATTTCCAAAATTTTGAGGAAAGTACAGAATGAATCAGGTTGAAATTTTCAGGGTAGATCATCCTTATATGTAAATCTGATGGAAGTTTATTGCCTATTAGTTTATAGTATAGTTCAGTATAGTTTCCAAGAAAACTGGAAAATAAACAATTAAAATCAATGTAGAAAAAATAAAAAGTAATGAATGTTTTGTACGGAAATATCAATATTGATCGTATTGACATTTCACGTATCGATACAAAATATCGATATTCTTAAGTTGTGTATCGAGAGTATCGAGATCACTACATGTACCCCTTGTTGGTCAGAAATTCGAATCGCGATCGAAATATTTCGCACTAGAATTGATGGAAAAGTTACCTGTTTTGGAATTTCGCCTTTTTATGAACCGATACCTACGGAAAATAGTTGAGTGAAAGAGTCAAAAAAGATGCGGACAAGACGTCTAGGATACCCGATGGAACATAGAACCGATATCTATAACTGAACTATATCTCACTTCATTAATACAAAAAGTGTAGTTGTAGTATTAGTGACGTGTCACTGTCAAGGACAACTGACAGAGATAAGCCTCCTTTTTATAATAACCTACATATCTAACTTGATGCTTTCACTACATTGAGCATTCACCCAAATGAAGTGTTGAGATGTTGCGTCGATCACCTAGGCTGTAAAATGAATTTCTTATGCAGAAAAGGCTATTTTAAAATATATTCTATATGTTTACTTCTTTAATAATGAGTGTTCTGATGTCATATTTGGTGTGGATATTCTATCAGCCTTTAAGATTGAAACCAGGCTACCAAATATTATTTTTACAGCACAAAAAAATGAACTTTTTTGTAATTTTTAATGAGGTATTTTGTATTTAAATATTAAATTGACTGTTTTTAAGTGTTATATAAATGGGTACACAATTGTGTCGTGTGCAAAGTGCCAACAGCTTTGTTTACTTTGGTGCAGTGTGGTAAGGGGAAGCGAAGGTGGCTGAAAACAGGCAAGTTACGTACTATCTAGATTGTATGTACTTATATGTAGTGTAGATATCTACGGTGGAAAATGTTGGACTTTTTGTTTATCAGTAACTATGGATAGGTCAGGCTCTGTTATCAATAACTATCAACATCTATCGATAGTTCCATCTTCCCTCTTCGAATCTAAAAATTTTCAAAACCATACAGGCAAACAGATAACAATAAAAGAGAAATTTTTAAACTGATACATGGGTTGCCACTTTCCAGATAAAGTAACATAACAAAACATTTTAAGTAGCATCCTCAGTAGGTAAGGAGTAAGGTTTTTTATTTTTTGTACAATTAAATGACAATTTGACTGTAAAAAGCCAACACTTGGAAACAATCAATAGTTATCCCATTTCTATGATAAATTCCTACCTATTCTATTATTATTGATGATGATGAATGATAATGAGAAAAGAGAACCTACCCATACTAGAAATATTAAATTAATATTTGACATTGAACATAGCTGTGTCAATTTTAAAAAATTTTTCCATCAGTTTTAATCAATTTAATCGAAAAGAGAATAATTGCTCTAATCGATAATAAAAAAATTGATACCGTAATCAATTTTGCCAAATTGATTGTAATTGTAAAAATAAAAAAAAAATAAAATTTTTCAACGTTTAATTTTATTGATTACCGATTGATGGAAAAAAATTGATACCACTAATTGAACATTCATTTAAATTAATAATTTTTTGTGTTTATTATTGTCATTTTTTAATGGAATTGAATAGCCTGATGAACAAATTTATTCTCCATTTACTCGATGTTAGCGAAATTAATTGAAATGATGTGATAACTGATAACTGATAACTAATAACTGATAAGTCAAGAATGTAAAGATTTTATAGAATACTCTTTCCTTTACCATGTATGTGCACTGAGTGTGCCTACATTGTACTACACTAAGATAGCCAAGTAGCTCTGGAATTGATTTTGTTATGTATCAGCCATACAGTAATTCCAATATCACTATTTTCATTTTTGTTTTGGCTGTAAAATTTTTGATTTACTACAAATAGCTACAAAATTTGGAACAAATAGGTATTCATTATAATCTATTAGGACTTTATATGAATTTTGGTATGCATCAGCTGCATGGTACTTCCAGTAACAGCATTTTTGTTTTTACGTTGGCTATACTTAGCAATTATCTTCATTCTGTCACATTCCTTGGACTATATTAATTTACTAATTTGTAATTTGTACTGGCCTACTAGCCTATTCTTATTTGTTAGCATAAAACTAAACTTTTGGTTTTAAGATTACAAAAGAACTAAATTGCAGCCACTGCACTAATCATTTCTTTTCTTACAGATGAAATATTTTCGAACAAATAAATTTCAAATACCAACCATGATGATCAAAAATCATTACCTTCCTAGAAATAAGTATAATTTTTTTTAATGCCAATTATTTAACAGATACAGACATGTTTTACTGAAACCTTCTGAGGAAAACTAACAAGAAATATGAAAGCCAATAATTTCATTTTCAACAATGGTAAAATATCAAGCCCACCACCAACAGAAGTGGCACCACAGGGATGAGACAAATCAGCTTATATTCAATTGAAAGTATTAAAAAAAAAGTGTGTACAGGGACACACTGTGGAAGTGAAACTTGTTACGCTGAAAGTTGTATTTTGTAGAATGAATGTTTGTTGGCAGGGTGGTTTTTCACTTTATGTTTTGTATAAACATTAAAACGCAGAAAAAGTCATAAATTGAAAAAATTGTTTTCACTAATTGGTGAACACTTCAATATCAAAATTAAATTATTCCACCGTCATTCCACTGATAAGAAAGCAACGAATTAAAATGTATAGAGAAAGCGAAGAGGGAAATGGATCAAACAGAGTTGAATGGTCCTAGCTCTTGTAAGGAACGCTGGCAATAATATTTTTTTTCATTTCACATGCTTCGTTGCGTGATCATTTTTTAGTTTACTACACAGCACAATGAAGCTTCACTTCAAAAATTCAAATCTTTCTTTGGTAGATACCTACCTATACCTACCTAGAGAAACTGTACGTCTATATTTGCACACTTCTCAAGTTTGATCATTGGCTTCTTCTGAAAAATGATGACGCTGGTTGCACTGTCAATGAGAAAATCTTGTTTCCTGGATTAAGAGGATTGCTTTTTAGCTGTGAGAATACTAAAGTATCGCTAAAATTAGCAGTAGAGACTCCTAATTTTTTTACCAGTTAGCTGTAAATTGTTTGCCAGGTAGTAGGTGACTGATACTCGTATGATTTGCATCACTCATCTGTGGCTCATGCTGCAAAAATCACACTTGGATCTATATCACCAACCTAATATACTTGTATTGTATCACAAATAACTATTTTCCCCTTCATACCAAATAAATTTAAGTATCTTTGCACATTTCGCAATTCCTGGGAAAATGCCATTATTTATTCACTAAAGGATCCAAAGAAATATCTTGGAAAGAGAAATTTTCAATAATCATTTTTTGTTTTCCAAATTTTGAAATTGGTTCATTAAAGTTAACCCTTTGTAAATGCCATGCATCTAAAGAATCTACCTTCGTTGGTATCATTACAGCTTTCAGTTGCAATTTTTTAATTTTTTTTCTGCAAGCAATGATGTATATATAGCTCCTTTGTAAGGGGAGGTTCACACATTCTTAGAGGTATCTTCTAACCTCCTCTTCCCTGCAACAAAAAATCACCAAAACTGATAAAAATACATAATTTCTAGAAGTCAAGCATTTTGGGGATGCTTTAAGTGATTCAACGTTCGCCCAAGCCTAGAAAAAAGGTGCGAGTTCTGCGGGGGTTAACTCATGAAGAATTGGTGTGTAAACATAATAATAGTGTGGTTGTGTGCATACACAATGCATTGCACATACAAACAACCACACACCCCCACATCATGTAACACGCACAAACAAAAGTAACAATATGTGTTGTAAGACAATTACAGTTACGCAAATCTGACAATTGGAATTCTCATTTAGCCCCTACCATAGACACTGAGAGCTAAGATGTTTACACATCATAAACATGAATCAATCCCTAAAACTATATTTTAATATAGCAGACAGAAAAATTCAGAATTCAACTGAAAAAACTGAAAAACTTGCTCAATAACTCTATCCCTCCAACCCCTTTGAATGTATTAAAAAAAAGAGTGATTTTTATAGCAGGTTTTCAATGTGAAAATCTGCTAACTTACTTATTTCAAATTATTTGAATCAGGGAAATTTTTTTTTGTGACAAATTATGAGGACTGGCCATTGGCATAAAAATAAATAATACATACGTATTTATACATTTTCACAAGCGCTGCCTACAAGTGGCTGTGGGGACAATACTCGTATGAGGTAATAGGGGCTCACACCCCTTGACAACAGTCGCCGCCCAAAGGCTGGCAATAATCATCTTTATGACGTTAAACAAATTTACACTGGTGCGTTTGTATGTTTGTACCTGTACGTACGTACAGGTAAGATACATTGCACGATCCGAGATCAATTACCTGATAACAATCTTGGTGATGTCACGGCCCAGTACCAAACGCGCTGCGTCGTTTCTTATCACCTTGACAGAGGCAAGAAACGACGTAACGCATGACATAATTATGTACATGTACGTATGCATGTGTGCCTGTGTGCGTGTACTAAATCCTGTATATAAATTCTCAGAACCGGCTCAAAAATCGCCAGTGTTCGCCGAGGATTTGGCTCTCCCATACTTAACCATATGAAGTGGCAGAAAACGCAAATAATGTTGAAAACCTTCTAGTGTGAATATCTCTCACAACAAGGTATTCCACAGTGGTGACCCTGACATGATATTTTGGCTATGTCGTGGGTGTCTAGGCACGTTGCGCTAATTCTAAAACTAGGAGCGGTGCGAGGGCGAGTTACTCACTTTTGATACAAATTTTTTCACAGACCTAGACACCTTTGGCTGTTGAAGCAGAGGTCTGACTTTGAAAGTGGGAAATTAAACCCCCCTTCCAAATATATGTAATAAGACGCTGGGTTGTCTTATCATCAACTGGTTGGTTTTGGTAAATCCCACTGGTCGAACATTACAGTTAACAAACGCGCTAATATTAGTTTGATTATTTCTTTATATATGGCAGTTACGATAAAAATACCTTGATGTACACATGTACTACGTTTCGTACCTTTATATTTCGCAGATACCGAACGCATCTTATTTTAACGATTCATGTACTGTCATGCATCTGAAAAATTAAAGAATTTGACAAAAATGCAAATTGAGTGTTGTCTGGTTATAAATCGTTAAACTCTTACGTTCGCAATGTCTGAAAATCGTCGCGTTCGCGTTACGCAACTACTTCCGACCCAAAAACCACAAGTGTCTATATTCATAGTTTGGAAACACTTAACGGCGAAACAATCGGCAATTTCGGCTTTTCAGAAGCACATCGATCGATTCAAAACCACAAAGAATTGGTCTCCCTTCCCATCGTATCTGGACTAGTGAAATCAATAAAAACCAGAGGTCAATTCCGACGTGGAGTGTTGACATTAACGGATGACGTCCAGAAACTATATTTTGATAGAGATGGAAATGTTGTCTTCAAGAACAAGTACCGCGAAGAAGTAGAAGGACTGGAGAAACCAAAAACGGAAACGAAAACTCCAGCACCCACACCTTCGCAGACAACAAACATACAAAAAAAAATCCATCCAGTCCATTACAAAGGATGCAGTAATATCAAAATTTGACGAACACACAATGAATGGGAATACGTGGACGGAATGATTTGAAAAAGAATGCAAACGTTTAGGAATTACGACAGAAGACTTCCCACAAGCACTACAACTTTTTTTGTCCGGATCAGCAGAGGATTGGTACGCAACAAATTTTATATTGTTCGAGGATGTATCGTGGGACAACTGGAAAAATTCATTTTTGGAAAACTTCACACTGAAAGGATGGTTTCAACCGAAATATGCGGCAAACTACAAATTCATCGGAGGAGGTATCAGTGAGTACGCCCAATGTAAACTTAAGCTTCTCGCAGAAACCGATAAAACACTTTCTGAATCGTGGCGCATAATTTTAGTTGTTGCTGGTCTACCTAATAATATTTCGAGTAAAATTAATCGCGATAAGATAAAATCTGTAAACAAGTTGATTACTAAGATTAACCAGTTGGATAGACCTCCCAAAACGTTGCAAAAACCTCACGATAAAGCGGATAAAAAAGAGAATATAAATAATAAAGACGATAAAAAATGGTTCAATCTGGACCATAAACCTTGTAGATTCTGTGAAAAGATTGGAAAACCAGGGCGATTCCATCCAGAAGCAGAATGTAAAACCAGTCTAAATCCTCTACCCGGTAAAACATACACAATTAATAATAAATCAACTAACATCGATAAAAATTTTAAATTAACAAGTAACACCAAAATTGAGGATATTTTAAATCAAGAAACGGTACCAAAAAACTAAATGCGCCACCCCTCATTTTCTTGGACGTAAATATAAACAAAAAACAGGCAAACGGTCTTTACGATGGAGGATCTAATGTCTCCATCTTAATATACAAATTATTAGAAAAATTCAATGTTAAGTTGAATGAAAAATGCATTCGTTACAAGTCAATGAGTGGTGAAGCAAATTTTGTTGGTACAGCCATAATAAACTTAAAAATATTCGATATATCAAAAAAAATCCAAGTTTACGTAGTAGACAAAAATAAAATAGATTACGACCTATTATTAGGCTTAGATACAATAAAATTATTCAAATTACGTCAAGACAAAAACCTAGAGATTTCTCAAGCACCATCTGACAAAATACAAATAAAATCCGAAACCAATAATAAAAAATTCAAAATCTCAGAAAACTCTGAAAATTTGATAAATTGGAATGAGGCTATACCCATTGAAGAATTTGATCTAAAAGTTCAACACCTAGATGAATAAAAAAAAAAAGGTAATCTAAGATCTGGTTGATGAATACGACATGTTATTCGCAAAAAACAATTACGATGTGGGTACAGTCTCAAACTATGAAGCACATATAACTCTTTCGGAAATGAAATACTTAGCAAAAAAACCCTACCGTTGCTCATTCGAGGACCAACATGAAATTGAAAAGCAGGTAACGGAATTGTTAAATCATGCACTAATCGAACAGTCATGTTCACCATTTGCTGCACCAGTGACTATGGCATACAAAAAAATTGAAGAAGGTAAACCAAAAGAAAAAGTTCGAATGTGTGTGGACTTTCGGGAACTCAACAAATTATTGGTTCCCAAAATTCAACCATTCCCCTTAATCGAGGACATGATTATTCATACTCGCGAATGCACATGGTTCAGCGCTTTAGATATAAACAGTGCCTTTTGGTCTATACCAATTCGAGAAAAGGATAGATTTAAAACGGGATTTGTAACACAACAAGGGCATTGGCAATGGCGTAACATGCCGTTTGGTCTCCGAAATTCACCAGCGATATTCCAAAGAATATTATCCAGAGTAATACGTCGACATAATTTACAACCTTTTTGCATAAATTACATTGACGATATTTTAGTTTTCTCAAAATCATCCAAACAACATATAACTCATTTACGCTTACTATTCGACGCTATTACTCAGGAGGGCTGGAAACTAAAATTTATGAAATGTAAATTCGCATCAAATTCCGTATCCTACCTAGGTCACATTATAGAAGAAAATACGGTTCGGCCTCTTCGAGATAACCTCGTGTCTATAAAAAATTTCCCTCGCCCATCGAGCCGAAAAAATATACGCCAATTTCTTGGAAAAATAAATTTTTACCACAAATACATACCAAATTCGGCAAAAACACTCGATGTATTTCATAATTTACTTCGTAAAGATGTACCGTTTGAATGGTCCGATGAGTGCGAAAAAACTTTTGAGAAAATTAAAAATTAATTAACTTCCTCACCAGTTCTCGAAATCTTTGACCCAACTCTTCCAATAAATATTTATACTGACGAGAGTGGCGAGGGGATAGGGGCAATCCTAAAGCAGGTGCAACTGGATGATGAAGAAAAACCAGTCGCATACTTTTCAAAAAAATTAAACGATGCACAAAAAAAGGAAAAGGCAGTGTATATAGAGAGTTATGCCGTACGTGAGGCAGTGAAATATTGGCAATTTATGCTGATAGGACGCCCTTTCACGGTATACACAGATCATAAACCCCTTGAAAAACTAAACCTTAAGTCACGTCCAGACAAAGAACTTGGCGATATAGCAAATTACCTCCTCCAATACGACTTCAAAATAATTTACCGTCCAGGACCCTCAAATCTTGAAGCAGACTGTTTATTAAGAAACCCTGTAATAGAAACTGATATGCAAGACAATGATACGGATTTAAGAACAGTAAACCTACTGTCTTTAGAAGATGTCAAAGCAATAAAAGAAAATCTACCTGCTTCTCCACAAAATTTTAAAGAAAACGATATGTCTAAACATAAAATACGAGGGACAAACAAAATTGTTTTGCCAGAATCAAATAAAATTGAACTATTAAAAAAAGTTCATCTTCATTTTGGACATATAGGCGCCTCAAAAATGTACGAAATGTTAAAAGAACATTACTTCTTTCCAAAAATGTACTTACACGCAGTAAAAATTAGTATGACCTGCGAAACTTGTTTATGTAATAAAACAAGAAGGAGAACATGCGTAGGTATTCTAGGACACTTTGGACCAGCTGAACATCCATTTCAAATTATGTCTTTAGACACTATTGGTGGATTTGGTGGTTTTCGCTCCACAAAACGATATCTTCACATCCTTGTGGATCATTTCACTCGTTTTGTATACATTCTTCCAGCACAAAATCAAAATTCCTCAACCTTTGTGAAACTCATTTCCACAGTCCTTAAAGACCATCAAATCGAAAATCTCTTGACTGATCAATACGGTGGCTTATCCTCAAACAAATTCTCCAAATTCCTAAATTCTAAAAACATCACACATTTCTTTACTGCAGTTGACACCCCTTTGTCTAATGGACTCAATGAGAGACTGAATGAAATGTTGACAAATCGAATATGCTGAAGAGAAAATGAAAATAATAAGAAGCAGGCGTGGTTGCGGATCGCGCATAAATGTGTCGAAGAATACAATAGCAAGGTCCACTCCTCGACTGGGTTCTCAACAAATTACTTGATGTTTGGAAAACTTAATCCTATCTCCCCACTACAAACTCTTCCCACATATTCAATGGATAAAAAAAAAAGCTTTCCAAAAATCCCAAATTTCACATATGCGAAACAAGGTCAGAATTGACAAAAATAAAAAAAATATAATCTTCAAAGAAGGTGATACAGTCTATATCAAAAATGGAAATAAGTTAAACCGTGAAAAATTAGATCAAGTCCGTATAGGACCATTTAAGATCAAACAAAAACTTTCCAATTCCATTTATGAAATAGACGTAGGAAAAAAGGGAAAAAATGACACGCGTTTATATCATATTTTGAAATTGGTACAATTAGAATAGAATCTCTCTCTTTCCATTGAAAAACCAAGTATGAGAACCGATAGTTGTACGTGCAGATTAGAGTTGTACAACGGATGTATACAACCTCATGACAACTTATCGGATCAGAGTGAAAACTCCAGCTTGCGATATCACTCTAAGTTGCATATAGTCTGAGGAAAAGGGTTTCCTCGCAGCACCGAATCGAGCTGCCGTGAATCATCTGCGATCTCACAAGACTGCAACATCTCAGCTAGGGCAAAGTAGGCAACTGTTCGTATTACTCTGTATTCTGTCGGGGACCCCCGGTCAAATAGCAACGGTAGGGGGATGTAATAAGACGCTGGGTCGTCTTATCATCAACTGGTTGGTTTTGGTAAATCCCACAGGTCGAACATTACAGTTAACGAACGCGCTAATATTAGTTTGATTATTTCTTTATATATGGCAGTTACGATAAAAATACCTTGATGTACGCACATACTACGTTTTGTACCTTTATATTTCGCAGATACCGAACGCATCTCATTTTAACGATTCATGTACTGTCATGCATCTGTAAATTAAAGAATTTGACAAAAACGCAAATTGAGTGTTGTCTCGTTATATATACTTGCCGGAAGGGAACCAAGAGAAGTAGACCTGGAGGAACAAAGTTGCCCTCATCCGCCAACTCCTCCAGCTTTGACCAGAGACTCTGAAGTCTTTGAGACTCCGGAAAAGCAAAAACAAATCCGGAGACCAGAAACCTTGTGTTTAGGAGCTGTCGTCAACCCAAATGAGACAACAGCTCACACCCTCAGAAGTGGTCGTCTTTTGAGCCAAGACTCCGACCCTTCAACCCCAGACCAACAACCAACAGAGTCTGGTAGAACCTTTGCCAAAAACAACTCAAGAGAAGTACATCAGATTACAATGCCTAATGGAAATGGAAATACGACAAACCCAACATCGAACCAGCCTGGAACAGGTGGAAGTGGTCAGCCACAGCTGACCCCCAAAGTGCTTGCACAGCTACTACAGCTGTTGCAGATGCAGACTCTGCAGAACCCTGCGATCCAATGGCGGAGGATTGAGATTCCGGAATTTTTGCCAAATGAGGTAGAACTCTGGTTGACTCTCCTTGAAAGTCGTTTCAAAATAGAGAACCTACAGAATGACCAGAAGTATTCACACATTTGCAGTGGCATGCCCGCAGAAATAATACGCCGCATTCCGGATATCATGGAATGCCCTCCTATGGAAGCAGATAAATACAGTTGGTTCTGCAAGAAAATTTGAAATGTGTTTGGTAAAACTCAAAACAAAATAATTGATGATGTTATGGGTGGGATGAAGATTGGAGATGATAAACCCTCAACCTTCATGGCCAAATTATGACAGAAGGCTGACAACATTGTATCACCTTCAGTCATTGGGATCCAGTTCTGTAAGCAACTGCCCCAACATGTTGTACAGTGTCTGGCAGCTGTGGGTACCACGATTATTAACAACTCCGAGGACCTAGACTTCTTGGCAAAGAGTGCCGATAGTGCACTAGAACACTCGAGATCAACATCCTCGATTTGTGCAGTATCGACAAAGACCGGAGAACTAGCTCAGCTTAGAGCCCAAATAGCTCAGCTGACTAGCAAAATAAAGAAGAAGAGTAATAACAATAATTCAAGAAACGGTAGAAGTAACAACCGCTCAAAAAGCAGGAGCAACAATAGAAATAACAATAGAAAGTCCAGGTCCAGAGACCGAAAGAGCAATTCTACCAGGGGTCAGAGTCCAACTCCCCCTAGAAGAACATTGTCCCCCAAACCACGGTCTCAAAACTGGGACGATAAATCCTGCTTCTTCCATAATAGATTTGGCGCAGAGGCCACCAAGTGCAACAACAGATGCCAATGGTGGGGAAAAACGTACAATAAGCCGTCAAACTAGAAAGAGGGGTTGTCTATGAGGCTGAAGATCCCTCAAAAAAGTATTCACGCCGCCTGTTCATCAAGGACAGGACAAACAGGAGACGTTACCTTATAGACTCAGGTGCTGACATGAGCATTTTGCCAGTAAGTAAGAACCAAAAGGCATTTCCTCCGAAATACTACCTCCGAACTGTGAATGGTCAAAACCTCCAGCTTACAGAATAGAATCCAGCAAAGTGAGCATGGGTTTGTGAAGAGACATGACATGGTCCTTCACAATTGTGGACGTTCCAACTCTGATCATGGGCGCAGATTTTCTCGCGCACTACGGCCTGGTCATCGACCTAAAAAATGGAAAAATCATAGACAACAATACTGGTCTATGGGTGGAAGGCAAAATGCTAGCGTACCAACTGGACACCAACATATCCAGCTGCACTAAAGTCGACGAACAATTCCTACAGATTCTGTCAGACTATCCTGGAGTCACTCAACCATCAATTCCCAGGCATCTGACCTATAAGCATGACACTGTTCACTATATAGAAACTAAAGGACTGCCTTGCCATGCTAGAGCCTGCAGGCTACTGCCTGATAAACTCAAAGCAGCACGGGAATACTATGATCGCATAATAGGGGAAGGCATATGCCGCCCCTCAAAAAGCTCATGGAGTTCCCCGATCCACATGACCAAAAAAGCAGGTGGAGAGTGGCGACTTGTTGGAGACTACAGAGCCTTAAATGCCAAAACAGTTCCTGATCGCTATCCAGTCCCAAACATAATGGATTTCAACGCGAATATGAAGGGTAAAACGATGTTCACAAAAATCGACATCAACTGTGCATTCCACCAAATTCCAATGGCCGAACAGGACATTCCAAACACAGTGGTCATAACCCCCTTTGGTTTATTCGAATACCTTCGAATGCCGTTTGGCTTCCGTAATTCTGCACAAACTTTCCAGAGATTCATCAATGGACTGTTTATGGATTTGCTGTTTGCTTATGCATAAATGGATGACATATGCATTTGTTCAGAAGGTGGTGAGCAACAGCACGAGAAGAATGTAAGAGCCATCATACAGCGTATACACGCTGCTGGACTTATCATCAATGTTGGAAAAAGTTTATACAAACAAACCAAAATTGACTTTCTCGGCTATCAAGTCTCGACCGAAGGCATTTCCCCTCTGAAGACCAAGGTAGAGCCCATATTGAAATTCCCAAAACCCTCAAACGTTGCAGAACTCAGACGCTTCTTGGGGATGGTGAATTTCTACAGACGTTGCATTAAAAACGCTGCAGCCGAACAAAGTAAGCTGTTTGCATTGATCAAAACAAATAAAAAGAAAGATAAAACTCCACTCGATTGGACAGAAGAAGCTGAAAAAGCCTTTGAATACAACAAAGAAACACTGGCAAATGCAACTCTACTAGCTCACCCAGACAAAAGTCTGCCGTTATGTGTCGCAACTGACGCATCCGACTTTGCTATTGGTGCAACACTGTACCAAAAGGACAATGACAAGAAGTTACCGCTCGCTTTCTTCTCCAGAAAGCTATCAAAAACCAAGAAGAACTACAGTACATACGACAGGGAGTTACTGGGAATATTTGCTGCATTGAAGCATTTCAGGCACCAATTAGAGGGTAGATGTTTCACTGTGTATACAGATCATAAACCCCTAACACATGCCTTCACGCAAAAGACAGAACCAGCTTCCTCGAGAAGAGCTCGACAATTGGACTACATAGGGCAATTGACTACGGACATCCAATATATAAGTGGAGAACTCAACACTCCAGCTGATGCTCTTAGTAGGATCGAAGCCATCTCGGCACCGTCTCAATTACCTTACGCTGAAATAGCTAAAGAACAGTTAAGGGATGCAGAATTGCAAGAACTGTTGTCAAACGATGACACAGCTCTCAAATTGAGACAAAGGAAAATCCCTGGTACTAATGTTTTACTAACATGTGACATTAGTACAGGCAAGAATAGACCATTCCTGCCGACAAAGTATTGCAAATTGGCTTTCAGTAGTGTGCACAATCTATCGCAACCTAGACCAAAATGCACTGCTGGACTAGTAGCATCAAGATTTGTTTGGCCTCGAATGAAGTCTGACTGCAACAAATGGGCTCGCAGTTGCCTGAATTGCCAAGAGTCCAAAGTAGGAAGACATACTCGTTCACCTCTCAAATCTTTTAAACAAACGGAGCAGTTTCAAACCATACACATAGACTTGGTGAGTCCATTTACCCCATCCCAAGGACACAGATACCTGTTGACGATGATAGATAGAGCAACTCGATGGCCAGAGGCAGTTCCTCTCTATGAGATGACAGCTCCCACGGTAGCTGCCAGGTTATACGATACCTGGATTGCCCGCTATGGCGAACCTGAAGTCATCATCACAAACAGGGTTGTCAATTTGAAAGCTTGCTCTTCCAAGAGCTGTCTAAGAAGCTTGGTGCACAACACAATCACACCACAGCTTACCATCCTCAAGCATATGGTAAAGTTGAGCAATGGCACAGAGCTTTGAAAGCCTCCATCATGGCTTGCAACACCAAAAGATGGGTTGACATACTACCAACCATCCTCTTGGGCCTTCGATCTGCTCTTCAAACAGACACAGGACACTCTGCGGTGCAGTTAGCGCTCGGCGAAGAGTTACTACCAGGGGACTTTTTCACCCACTCGAAAGAAATTATCCCCGAAACGCTCGTCCAAAACATACGGACTGATGCTAACAGTTTTTTGAAACAGGCAGCTCGTCATGGCCAACCAAAGATTTATGTCTCCAAACACTTGGCCACAACTTCTCATGTGTTTGTCAGAGATGAGAAAATAAGATCTTCGTTGGAGAAACCATAAGCCAGTCCTTATAAGGTTGTATCACGAGATGACAAGAATTTCGTGATACTAATCGCAGGTGAAGAAAAAAGGATTTCAATTGACAGATTGAAACCTGCGTACCTTATAAACGACGACAGAAAAATGCTCCAAAGAGCAACAAGGAAGATGACAGATAGGAAAATTGAATAGGAAAAACAGACCACACAGTCCGATACCATACAACCACAAAAAGTAGAGGACAAACAGGTCGAAAAAGGTGATAAATCACAAAAATCACCAGTAGAAAAAACAAAAATCAAGAAAACGGTGAAGTTTAGTGACGAGATCGTCAAAATACACTACGATCCGTCGGCCCCCTTATGCCCACGAATAAGAGGCAGGCCCCTTAGCCGCAGAAAACAAAAAAACCAAATTCCAACTCGAAAATCTGAAAGATTGGCAAGGAGAAACTAAAAATATTCACGAAAGTTAATATCCGCTGCAAAAATTATAGACCCGCATAATAATACGCACGAGAATCTGGGAATATTTGCAAGAAAAGAAATTCCGCAGATAAGCAGAGAATAAATGCGTACAAATAAAAAACAACACGAATAAACAAACCCACGTGCGATACGGAAGAAAATATCGCAAAGTGTTTCTATTGACAAATATCCCGATAACAAAACAGTCAATAGATAGTGACGTCACAAATGAAGAATGCATTCCTTTGTGAAATACAAAATTCAAAAGTACAAAAATTCAAACAGGCTTAACTCTGCTTGTACTTAACAGATTTTGACCGGAAAACTTTTCAGCTAAAGAATATTTAATGCACTATCCCCTCCAAACATGTCTGAAATAAGATAACGACTTGGAATAAAGCTGCGATTGAAAATATTCTCACAACATTTTTTCACTCACCTTTCTGCTGTTTACTGTTTAACACGCCGAATTTTCACAAACCTTTTCTACCAATTTCTTTCTTTTTCCAATTTGTATTCCTTCCTTGTATCATGTTGTCCCCAATTAACACGCCATTTTTGACTCTAGAACTCCAATTTATCGTTCCACCTGTACCTCAGCCTGTAAAGACTAAGGAATAGACGGAGCAAGAAAAGGAAATTGAACGAATCGAAAATGAATTGCTGATGGACACGACATCGGCTGCGGACATCATCAAGATGATGTCCCCACCCCTTCCTGCCCTCATCACGCCTCCGAAGTCACCGGAGAAGACAACGGAAGTGGAGAACCCACCCTCGGGGTCTTCGGTGAAGAGGTGCCTCAGAAACGCCCTCCTCCCACCTTCGGTCTAGCCTACAGACCATCGGGGATGTCAAATTCCCCGATGTTCAACCGTCCAAAACCAAAAACCCCATCTGGTCCTCCACCTCCACATCATCCCCATCCTTACACTCGTCCGGCACAAAACCGACTGCCCAGACGTAGGGGGCAACAAAGCCGAGAATCCTACCAGGCCTGATTCAACACTCGTAAGATGTCTTACGAGTGTGTGGGTGCCGCGGTAGGATCGACCTTAGCCAAATGGGAGAGGGACCAGCGACAGCAGTAGACTCGATAAGTCCCCCAGGCACGCGACTTATCATTTTTGCGGCGTGAAAACTGGGGGGGAGTAGCTTTGGGGACAATACTTGTATGAGGTAATAGGGACTCGCACCCCTTGATGACAGTCGCCGCCCAAAGGCTGGCAATAATCGTTTTTATGACGTTAAACAAATTTACACTGGTGCGTTTGTATGTTCGTACCTGTATGTACGTACAGGTAAGATACATTGCACAGGCCAAGATCAATTACCTGATAACGATCTCGGTGATGTCACAGCCCAGTACCAAACGCGCTGCGTCATTTCTTATCACCTTGACAGAGGCAAGAAACGACGTAACGCATGACATAATTACATACATGTATGTATGCCTGTGTGCATGTGTGCGTGTACCAAATCCTGTATATAAACTCTCAGAACCGGCTCAAAAATCGCCAGTGTTTGCCGAGGATTTGGCTCTCCCATACTTAACTATGAAGTGGCAGAACACGCAAATACTGTTGAAGACCTTCTAGTGTGAATATCTCTCACGACAAGGTATTCCACATGGCGAATGCAATATATATTTCAAATTTCTCAGTCCAAAGTCTGGAACAATTTTCTATTCCACAAAAAGAAGGAAAAAAATGTTGTAATAAATCTGGTCCTAAAAAAAGTAAAATTTCACGTAGACACTGATACGTGCTAACCCGGTCCGTAACCCGACATTGATATAACTATCAGGAAGAGCAAATATCATTATGAAGTGATCGGAATTTTTTAGCTGAAATAAAAAAATTAAGAAGATGGGTAGTACATATAAGCATTATTAGCTGTGCCCGTGCAAATTATTCACACTGCATCGTACAGAAAAGTATTAACGCATTTAGTCTAGGGTCTACTACCGTTACTTTACAAATTTTTTATCATCGTAACAATTTTGTTCATCTGCTCTGACGCCATTAGTCTGAGCCCACCTTTACTCTTTTTTTTTTAAATTTTCACTCCCCAATCAAATTATGTAAAATATGATTGGCTCTGACGCATTCTGAGCTCGAAACTTTTTCGATTACTACCTTTTTCATAAAAATCTGTCCATCCGTTGTGACGCAGAAGGGAGAAATAGAATATGACTTTAGCATATTAATATTATATATGATGATTAGGCTGGGGAATAATTTTCCTCCTTACCCCATTTCAGCACTACCACTCCAAATGATTTTTCATTAAACTGTGTATGAGATATCAAATTAGTACCTACATACGTACCTAGTCATAGTCTACAGTAAGACTTTAGGAGTTATTGCTAAACTGATTTAAATATAATTATCAAAAACTGATGTGTCTCTTTCATGTTTTCTTTCGTTAATACTTCAAATGTGAATTTTCTTGTTTGATGCCATTTTTTGATGATTTAAGGGCCACTTTCCAGATCAAAGATCAAAAAATTATTGCCAATGAACTGGGTTTGGTACCTTCACAATCGAATATTAATTTTCACAGATCATTACAGTTTATTGTTTGCAATTTTATGACCTATTTCGTTATTCTAAAATCTGGACTGAATTCAAAATTTTTTTTTGGGTAACATTTGAAAAAAAAAGTGTTGATTAATGCGTTGGGTGAGTTATCCAGAAAAGGGTCTATGTTCAGATAAAGCGTACATTTTTATTCGTGTTATCATAGGTTATCATGTGTTTTTGTGGTGGTGTCCTATGTAATGATGTTTGAAAACGAAATATTGCAAGCTTCTATGTAACTCCTCGCCATTAGGCACGAATTACCAATCTGGTGACCCATGACTGAATCTTTAAAAAAATAATTTTTTTTTTGTAATTTTGTTTTTTCATTAATATTTTTTGTCTTATTTTCACATTATATCTTTGAGAGTGGATTAGCCAAACTGTATAATAGTTACATTGAAAAAAAAAGTGCCGAAAAAGAGGGAAGTCTTATTACTCTCATATCCTAAAGCCTATCGTACACTTTTTCTGATCACACGCACTTGTAAAAAACTATCAAAACAATTACACCATACTGCCATACTACAAAAAAAATAATAAATAAATAAACAAAATAAAAAGAGATATCTTATATTACATTAATTTCATAATGCGTTACAACGTGTAAATTTCACAAAAACAACAAGTATACCAACATTACTCATCAAAATATAAATTACGAGTAATTCAATTCTAATTACATGCAATTTCCTCCTTGGAATTTATCCATGTTGCTAAAGGACAGGTTAAATTTCGGTTTTAGAAAAGAAATAATATTCCAAAAATTCTACGTATCTCACTCAATTCCAGCTACTACGAACACGATGCAGAGGTAAGACTCAGAAAATACACTTCGGTGCCTTTTATAATAACTTGAACAAAAATTACAAATTGTGCTGACAAAAGCATTATGTCACATCGAAAATAATAAAATAAGAATACAGGTAACCGAATCATATTTTCCGTAACAATAGAGGAACAAAACGTATAAAAACAAAACAAAAAAAAAAAAATCTTCAACTTAAAAACGAATTCAACAAAACATATTAAGAATTTATTCCACGCAATGAGGTACACGCTAAAAAATTACACGTAATTGTAACGCCATTTACATAACTTAAGTAAATAATTATTTTATAGACAATAACAAGATATTTTCGGTCAATAAGAAAAAACCAGCGGTAAATGTTTTTTTAATGACTTTTTTTTTAAGAAGTTCGATCACAGTGGAATGTTAACAGTAAAATTACAAATAAAAAATTGAGAAAATTCCAACTGTCATTTTTTTTAAATTCCAGCTATTTAGTGAATTTTTTTTTCTTTTATTTATTTCGTATGAACAAGGAAGAAAAATTTTATAGTAAAAAATAAAAATTAATATTATCGATAAACATTATAGATAAAGTTTAAAAAAATAACGATATAGTGTAAATGTAAAATTCAAATAAACAATTCGAACGAAAATGGCTTTCAATGTATAAAGGTAACTTCGCGTACCGAAAAAAAAAAGAAAATAAATGAAATACAATAATGTGGTACCGACGCATTCGATGCCAAGAAGTAAAAACTGTATGAAGTGTTCAGGATAAAATCGGCTCACGATAATGGCGAAAAAAATTTCAGGAAGTTGTGTTGTACCAAAAGAATGTTATGAAGTACTTCATGATACCGCATAACAAAGATATTACAGGTTAAACGAGTGAAGGGTCTACGTTCGATTTCATTGCAGAAAAAAAGAAACCGAAATCCTTCTTTCGCACCACTTCTTAACAATTATCTCCGTGAAATTATTAAACCAATTCCGGGTATCTAATGAATTTGAAAATGCACAGTTTTCAAGTCATACCGAAGTTACGTAATTAAAATTGGAATACAATTTCAATTCCATCCGCGAAAACGAAATCAAAATCAAAATTTGGACGTTCTAGGTGACTTTATAAGGCAGTGAGATAGCCACAGTGAGCGTAAATTTAGATAGTAGTACGATTGGAAAGGAAAGTAGAGCCCTTAAGATGAAATAAAACGTAAAAAAAGCCATCTGTCATGGAATCCCTTCGCCACCACTTTTTTTTTTTTTTGCCATAGATGATATTTTACAACACACAGTTAGATGGGCATTCAACTTATTGTAACAATTCTCAGTAAAAACAAAATATTCAATTGCATTACAAAGCCCAAGAAGTATCATACCAGCACCTATTACTTATCAAACACATCAGCTAATCGAATACTTGAATCCTAACGAAAATTACCGTTCAAAAGATCGGGCAGAACATGAATCATATACAGGCGATCAAATGAGAAAGTACGATTTGATGGTTCCTTGATTCTATGAATAAAAACTGTTATGGAAGATACAATAAAGGATAGGCCACATCACAATTGAAAAAAAGGTTGATGTCATTAACTAAATGAGAGTATTTACGAGTATCATAACAGATTGGATACCTATAATTATTTTTGGCTGTAAGGTCGTAATCCACTTCTGTCAACTTCATAATACAATACCAATTGATTTCTTTGGTCACGTAACAACTGGCATACATCAACTTGAAACGATCTTAATCTGATTAAACTTTTGATTGTGAGCAAGAACAACGATTTTTTAATAATGAACGGTAACTGTGAAATCCGAAATCTAGAAGAATTAGAAATACAACATAAACCACTATCAGTTTTACACCCGACGATCAACGAGCGCAAGCAAACAGTCAACACTATCGTAATTCTAGAACACAAATATCGAAAAATTGTGAACAATGAGACCACAGTTTTTGAGGGAAAAAAAAATTCACCCTAAAATCGCATCATTGCGAATAAAATTCCAACTGTACGAGTAAGCAAAATGAAATAAAGCTAATCTTCATTGAAATGAGAAAATATTCACGATTCAAATACATACAACAGTACGATTCTAAAAAAATTCAGAAAACTGTTACAGACCATACACATTCGGGAAATGTCAACAAAATACTTCAAAATTTAGGTCTTTTGGGACCGACAGACACCTAGCAGTAGCTGGCAAACCATTCACGGAGACGCAAGGCGAAAAACGAATACGACAAACTTTAGGCCGAAAAACCGAGAAAAAAAAATCACATGTTCGTGACTGAAATTTCCAGCTATAACCAATACTACAGACCAGGATGTCAACTTCTGCGAATTATCTCAATTAGCTCGTCCTCAATCTTTCGAGCACGAAACTATGTAATCCACGTGGACTTGACCTCTGGAATTATTTAAGAAACATAATAAAGCTACATTTCATCCGATAAAATCCAAGTTCTTCATGAACTAGTCGCATGTACCATCAACCATGGACCAACATTCTCAAGCGCAAACTACCGAATCAAAAGGAAGAAAAAGAACAGCTTTAGAGGAGCGAGTTTTACCTTTACTTTTTCACTTCGATACATGAACAACGTCTACCCAATTTGGAAATCGAACACGAAATTGGCTACCACAACCAGAATGGCAGAATAAAAAAGTGCACAAAAAAAGTACCTAATCGAGTGATCCGAAGTGTTTATACTGCACAACGATAGTACAATACCAGCATCATCTGAATTTAGACAAAAAACGCGCAAACGCGAATTAAACCTTCAATCTGAAGGATTCACCATTACACGTTCGCGGTAAAAAATATTTCAATCAATCGAATTGTTCGTACAAGTTGCAATAAGGGAAAACAAAATGAGGAAAAAACCTGAAAAAAAAAACAAATAGGATAAATTTAGCTAAAATAAATACCATAAAAATAAATCAATACCTAAATAAAAAGAGTAGGTAGTTCTTTAACGTTCGCTGAATAGCAATAAATTATCGGTTCCAGCGAAAAACATAAAAAACGTTCGTATCAAGCGTGCAGAAGAAAAACTTAGGGAGGGAAAAACATACGTCGTCGAAAAAACAAAATTATTATAACGAGTGAAAAATTCCCGGATCCGGCTTATTCAAAAAAAGAAATGGATACATAATTTACTAAACGAAATAATTCTTAAACCTATGTGAACAAAATAAACGAAACAGAAAAGAAACAAAAAACACTGACTAATAAAATAAACCGAAACGAGAATTTACCTTATCGTTTGGAGTTCCATTTTATTTATTTATTTATTTTTTTAAACGTATGTACGTAGAAGATATAATATTGAATTTTTCGCAAAAGAAAGTATCTAAAATATAAAGAAGTAGATAAACAACACGGAAACGAATAAAGAAAACGTTTTTTTGCCCCCCTTTCGGACACATATTGAGTTTATAAATCGGCATCTACGTTATAACTGGCCCCCCACGATCATCATACAGTATAGACCTGTGTATGTTTATTTTGAGTTTTTCGTTCGCTTGACATGTGTTTCTTATTTCTCTCCCTCTTTTGCACCAGAAAATTAATTATCCAACAAAACTGCGTTAATAAAATTCCAATTCGGGGCTATAAATGAAGATCATCGGACGACGCGACAGTGCAGTTGTTCTCAAAAGCTGTCGTTATTTCCATGTTCATGTCGTCGTCGTTTTGGTGGTATCTATTAAACGGGGTACGGAAGCCCGGCGAAAGATATTGAGCTTCGGCAGCCAACTCCGACATAGAGCTGCAGTAACTACTTTTGCGTGGAGACCGAGCTCGGCTTATTCGCGACGGAATCTTGTACAATTCCTCCAGCAGGGAAGGTGCCACGTACGTAAAGCCCTGCAACAGAGGTAGACAGAAATTGAAAACGATTCAAAGACTTTGACGATCATTTCGATTTGCAGCCATGGCTGCATACTGTCTGCTGATAGAAATGGTTCCCAATAAAACAGCCTTATAATATCTTTTGCATTTCTAACAGTTTCTCATTCTTCATCACGAGTTTAAAATGCCTCTGATTTGTGCGAACCGACTTCTCGGATTTTCAATTACATTACTTTCAACTGCTAAAATCGAATTATAACTTTTACTGAGAATTCTATTCAAAAAAATAATTATGTCGATACAATGTTGGAAGAAAATTCATTTAGTTTTTCGCCTTACTTCTGTAAGTTTAGAATTTGAAAAACGAGACATGTCTCCAAAATTATAAATTCAACTGCTTCCATCAAAAATCTTTGGTAAATCTTTCGGAGAACTTGATAAATAAAAAAATATGATCTTACAAAAAAAAACATTATATTTAGCAATTCCGAAAAAAAAATTAAAAAAATTAAAAAGACAATAACTAAAAATTTATCTCAAAAACTCCTATCAAGATAAATTCGCAAGGAATTATTTCTTCTATTCTCGGAATCAACGAGAAGAGAGATAAAATGATTCAGCCTAGCAGGCACTTAAAAGCTAAAAACTGAACTAATGTCATGCGAACATTTGTTTGTTTGTTTGTTAATTTTTCATATTTTTCTAATATGGGATATATACATTCACCAATGAAATATAATTAGAATGCACTTATAGGTAAAAGAAAGATACCTTAAAAATTAGATTTGCACTCTCGCTAAGCATTGAATCTTCTGGTGAATCAACAGGCGTTTGTCCAGTGAATTTGGTGTCAAATTGCGAAACATCATCTTCAGAACTCTGAAATACAGTAAATATCGATCGAGTGAGAACGTTCGTAAAATGGTAATGAACTGATAGTACTCGTAATCGAAATCGAACTCCATCAGGCCCTTTTTTTAGAATGGAGATCCTTCACACACAACGAAAGCTCGATAATCATTTTTCAATTTTCTGCAACACAAATAACCTGACAAAATTCGGTATATTTGATCCTTATTTTCATGTGGTTTCAGGAGAAAATCCAACAAAGCGAAGCGATGGTTTTCAAATTAAAACACACCCACAAAGAAAAAAAAACATGTTTCGAATGATGGCCTTCAAAACCAATATGGTATCTATCATCCAATGTTTTTCTTTCTTCCGTTGTACTGAAAAAAATCTGAATTTTTCATTCACACTCTGGCTTTTACAATTTCTTCGATATCAAATACGGGCAGTGCCTAAAGAGAAAATTCAAGCCTGAAGAAAAAATTTTCTGTTCGTTTTTCACAATACACTCAAGGAGCACCTACCACCTATCTCATGCGCTTTTTCCTTCCATAGAAAACTTATTATTCGGTACTTTTTAATTTTGTTTATCTTACCAACCAAGTATGAAAAAACCTCAAAAATGATTTGTAACTGAATGAATGATTTGTAGCAGAATGAATGATTTGTAGCAGAATGAATAAACAATGATACATTGGAAAAAAAAAACAAAAAAAACAAAAAAAAACCAAATCAAAACAGTTACACTCGATACAACCACCACTTATAAGAGAACACGAAGAAAACAGTTTTTTACAAAAATGAAATTCTCGAATTGTAAGGATTATTATTCCACACCCTACCTACCGATGTAACTGTAGTCAAAATTACAAAATTTCACTAAACCTGATTTTAAAGAAGTAATCATTTCGTAATGAAAAAATTTCACGACGAGATTCAAGGAGTACAAAAATTCAATTTTCAGAAAGATTTTAAAAAAATTTTAAAGACAAAAAAGTAAAAATGATAAACTATTGACAGCCAAACAAAGTTTTCACTTTCTGGCTTCTGTTCGGGCTAAAAAATTTTACACTGAAAGAACCATTGAGTGCAACAATTTGTAAGTCCTATTATTGAACTGCCGATGAAACATACGAACACCAAAATTATATGACTTTTATCTATTTTGTAAGAATGTCCCTGCTCACCAAAAACAATCGAATAATAATGAAAACAAATTTTTTCTCACCAAGATCGGTTTGAATGGCGGCTCTAATTTTCTATTCATGACGTCGACCCAGCATATATGTTTGAAAAACGTATGTTTTCTGATCGCGTCACCGTTTTCAGGTCCAGAACCGAGTCTCTGACTTACTTGTCTCTAAATGAAACAAAAACACACAAGAGAAAAAAAGATTAGAACATACACGAGTAAATAGAGAAAATAGAAATTGCTGAAAAACGAAGAAATTAAGAAAAAAAACTCATTTTCTACAAATTTTTCCATCTAATGAGGAATAATTCGATAACTTTATGGAAAAAAACAAGGAAAATCTGAACCGTTTGAAAGGAGGCCAAGGGTCTCTTCTTGGGCTCTTCTTCTCAATCACTTATTCACTCTCAATATTAAACGCTTACGTCGTACACGAGTACAAAACGTTTTCACACTTTCCCATTAAAAAAATTATGCTTATACTATGCGAAATCTTTCGCGAATTGCAAATAAAATAAAAATAATGCTACTGATTTTATGCACATTATTTCGATTTTAATACGATACCATTAGGTACACGAGTTTCTATTCACGCTCGATTCAGTTGCAATACTTCGTAAAAAAAAAAAATACACGGAAACTGCTTACTTTTAGTAATTTACGAATCAAATCTCTAGCATCTGGTGTCAGGTAAGGTGGTAGCACGACTCTTCCTTTCAGAATTTTTTCGATCGTCCTTTTTCGGTTGTCGGCAGTGAACGGAGGCTACAAAATTAAATGCACAGCAAAAAGAAAGCGCTTTATAATTGTACAAAAAAAATTATTCAAGGTTTCGAGCAAAAAAAATTATTCAAGGTTCCGTGTAAAAATACACTTACAGCTCCGGTCAACATGTCGTACATGAGAGCACCCAGAGACCACCAATCAACCGCTTTTCCGTGACCACTTCTCGTCAATATTTCGGGTGCCCTGCAAAAATGAAAACGCTATTAAAATACGATCATATTTTACAGTTAAAAAACATCAAAAAAGCGTTTTGCCAAGTCGGTATTTTCAAAAACAAACAATAAGATTCGATTTCATTTCCTATTCTGCTACAGGAAAACGGTAAACTGAACGTATCAGATTTCAGGCTGCTAAATTAATAACATCATTTCATTACGAGAAAGGATTGTACCGAAAAGTCGTAAGGAACCATCGTAATTAAAAGCGCTTTTTCATTATTTTTTATTTCTATTTTGTCGATTCCAAACGAGCTACCTTCACAAAAACAGTTCACAGACAAATTTGACACTCGGAAATCAATCTATAGCCATTAAGATCGATCTATTTTATCCTCATGAGTCATGAACGAGCGGGTGAGTAAGGTGGAACTGGAAAAATCGATCACAAGAGCGAAGCTTGCTCATTTTTAACTTGCATGGCTTGTCTAAGTTTGTCAACAGTCAACGACATAATTCATTCAGAAAGTCAACGAAATAATTAGTTCAGAAGCCAATGAATGACAAACCAACTAATAAATTTAATTTTAAGTTTCACAGAGCAAAATATGATATTTAGAACTCTGGCTGTCTTAAAAGAACCACAACGAATTAAATAAACTTTCATGGACATCATGTGTCTCGGCGATCCGTAGGAGTCAACGAATTAATTCATCGCTGACCTAAATTCTGTAATATAAATGTTTCACTTTGTTTAGTAGATCTAAAGGAACCAATTCAACTTATAAACTCAATTTTTAGTTACACTGAGCAGAACAAAGGTTTCTTTGGTGTAAATAGGCTGGACAAAACGATCAGTCAGGCATTAAAAATAATGTCCAAAACGGCCTGGAAGCACGGTAAAGATGATTTCCAACCGAGTGCTATTAGTAATTCCCCTGCCCCTCGTTAAAAGTATTATGGTTAATTTTAGAGTTTTACTTTTTTTTTAACATGAATCTTTCATTTTTTCTCAACGATTTCAGGAAATTAATGTTATAAAATAAATAAATAAAATAAATAAGTTTAGGTTAAAAACGAGCTTT
Source organism: Ericerus pela (assembly GCA_011428145.1). Taxonomy (NCBI): domain Eukaryota; kingdom Metazoa; phylum Arthropoda; class Insecta; order Hemiptera; family Coccidae; genus Ericerus; species Ericerus pela. The sequence continues at coordinate 59,605 of WOFM01000268.1, read as the reverse complement.
TAGAAGTTTAGTTTTCATTTTTTTGGCTTTAGCTTGATGCGAAATAAACATTATTTCATTGCGGAAGGTTGGCAGCAGTATTGGTATATTTCATAAATCGTAGTAGCGAGTAGAGTAAAAGCTTATAAAAAAGAATAAACGCCTCAGACTTTACAAATAATTTTGAAACTTTCTGGCGATGTTATGTTTCTTTTGTTGTTTTCGTTTTTGGGTTAAACCGCGGCAGCTGTTCAACAGTTATCATATAAAAAAAATTCGAAGGTGGAATAGATATAAATGGAATATTATTTAGATGGGAAAGCCATCACGTATTAATTTGTGGAACCTGGCAAAATCTGAAAATAATGTTTTTATTTATTTCAGAGACAACAAAAAACAACGTATCACATGAATAGACCACAGAATTATGCATAATGAATGATCAAAGTGATGAATTACTTTCAAAAACATGGCATTTACTGCACTGCCCATTTTTGCTGGTCATTATTCACAATGCCAGGTATGTACAATCACTTTGTCCGTAACGTGCTGCAAACAACTTTTAACATGTTGACGTAACACAAAAATTACGTTTCACTAGGACCCAAAAAAGAGGAACAGGTGTTCAAAGGTGGCACTTTCTCATTGGCTACACAGCGATTAGAATTTTCAAGTCTCCAGGTGGTAGACCACGTAGGTTCTGATCAGCGATTCCGGGAATATTTACAATGGCCATTCTTCGATATCTAGAATAAACGGTTATTCCGACAAGCAGGCATTTTGTTACGTATATGAGAACTAATTATGAGTACTGCCATTTTACGTAAATGGATACTGAAGACATTAGGGTATACTGAAATTCTCAAGATGATTATGACGGAAATCTTGGTAAAATAATGTGGATAAGTACACATTTAGAGGAGGAAACTTCCGATACCCGTGATAGAGAAGTTTTCCCTACCATGCAATTTCTTACTATAATCATTTTTGATAGATTTAATTGATTTGACACTGAGACATAATAATAATGCAAATTATTTTAAAACAGGCAGAGGTAAAATTTTTACAAAAGAAAATTTTGGCTTCATCGCAGCTATCTGAAGTTTAAGCAGGAGAAATTGGTCGACGCAATTGAAGAAACTCAAAGTAAATACCATCCTATCAGTGAAAAATATCGTGGTTTCAAGGACTACCAAAGTTTTGAAAGGTTTTGGAGATAAAATGTATTATGCAGACTACCCATGACTTGCACTGATAAATAAGGACTTGATGAGAATAATAATGAACTGGGCTTCCATTGAAGGTAGGTAGAGATGTAAAATCAAATCACAGAATGAAGCTAGGCCGGTATTATCAACAATGATTGGAATAAACTTGATTTTCAACAATACTGAATTCGATTAAACGAAGATGGTTAACGTAGGAACCACAATGATAATCATATCATTCAATGAGAACTTCATTAACAAAAATACAATAATTCAAAACTGGGCAGTAGAAACATAAGCAGCAGCCTAATTTAACATTATGAAAATAAACGAACGAATAACTCCATCTTTTTCATTCTTTATGTTGAGGGACAGAAAAAAAAAATTACCGAGTACCACTAAGAAAATGTTCAGCACCATTTGAAGGACGTACTGATTAATGATTGACATTTTCGAATTCAGTAATACACGAAGCCACATCGAAAAAACAGGGATGTGGGGTGCAAGAATAGTCAGCGTGAGAAAGAAAGATTTTTCCATAAATGATGCGCCACAGAACCGCAACAGAAGAATTTTTTTTTACCTCCCAAGTAATTATGAACACACCAATGTGCAAGGTAAGCACCTACTTATGACATATCATCAATTACAGGTAATTTCGTTAATTTGAATTCACATCATTACATGATACGAGTATTTGACACTTCCTACGAAAAGTTTGAAATGAACGAGCAAATTCCACGAAATTTATAAACGAAATTAAATAACTTCGGCATAAAAGGTCATTAACCAACAATTCCTTCGTCGTCGTTTCAATTTTTCAGGTCAACTTGAGAAAAATCGAGAGAAAATTATCAAACAACTGATTAAAAAAAAAAAAAAAAAAACTACTTTTAATCCTAAAGAAATAGCTACAACGAACGTCTTTATCGTGCTTGTAATCGTTTTATTCCACAAATAAAGACTCAATTTTAGATATCGCAAGAAAATGAAAATAATTTTTTACTTCTTTATCAGGGCGATGCTACTTGAAGTTGTCAATAAGGGGGTCTGCGAGTCATAGTTGCTACGGTGCTCGCCCTCAACTGTCATCAAAGAACCTGCAGACCTGAATACCATTCCCCTGACAACAAAATTCATTCGAAAAAAGTTCTAGGTATATCGCTTCTCTTCTTCTATAAAATTTACTTGGTACTCGTCTCGAGTCATTTTTCTCAACTTATCGAAAATAATATGATAATCTTCGACTGATGCTCTAGTACTGATTTGAAAGTTTTCATTACAAAATTTTCAATCAATTTCATAGACCCATCTCGCAAATTCGATCGACCAGAACTCCGCGATCGCGATTTCGTTATTTTTACTCGTACTTCATACCTCCATGCAAAAAGTAAAGAAACACCTTTCTATTCATATTCATTATCATTATCATTAATGGAATATTTTAGATAATAACGACCGAAAAAACGATTTCCATCCAAGCAATAAAACTTCATTTAATTTTACTTCGCGAAATAAGCGATTAAATACTTAATTAACAATTTTAATGTACGTGTTTTTGATCCAGCGATAACAAACAGATCGTGAATTATTTCAACCGCAGATAAATCGATTCTTCCACAAAGTGCTAATCCAAATTCTGGTATTTATTCGATAAATTTTGACACCATTTCATCATCGATCAAATACACAGCACGTATTTTCAAACTACCTTTTTAGGGTTTCATTATAGGGACCTTGATACTCAGCTCTAGAGGTTATTCATTGCTCAAGTGCCGTCATTTTGGACTGGAAATAATACGACGACAGCTGATCCAGAAGCGACAACCTTCAAGCTGTGTGGCTGAGCGCCCAGTCTTTGCGTCAAATAGGGCCACAGGTACTTACTTATTAATACTGATATTATATTAGAAATGAATCATCTAAACAAAATATTTCAGCACATTAATGAATTTTCGCGATATTTTAAAGATTGGACTTGGTTGGGATGACCTCATATCTTTTTCAGACTGGGAACGATAAAGAGCTTTTACATTCCAAGACATTAGAACCTTAAAACCATTTGTCGAACGCGATGAAAAAGTTTGCTCGAAGAATAACTACTCGCAATGAAAAATCATTTTCGAGGACGAAACAAACATCAAACAAATATGATATCCAACTATCGCAGAAACAGAAATTTACATTTGTTTTGAACTACGAAAACTCCCTAAAACGTTTTTCAAGGAACCGCAAAGAGAAAAAATATTATGCGGGAAAACGTGATACACGGGAAGTGGAAAATTTAATAAAAAAAAAATATAATTGCATTTTCTTCAATTTTTTCTGGACAAATTCGAAGGGACAGAAATTATGATGTAAAAATAATTAATAATGAATGAAAGTGCGGAACTTTCAGCAGCTTATTATACGAGAGAAATGTACATATATACATATATCATTTCATGGAAACTTTCTATCAAATTTTGGCTCACTTTGCAGGGTTCAATCAATTTGAAACTTCGCAAACTGGTACTGTCATAAAGTATAAACAAGTGTACGAAGTTTCAGGTGATTGAAATATAGGAAGTGAGTGAAAAATTGATTCAAAGATCAGAAAGGATCAGCTAATGGTGTGTCCACACTTGCGCACTTTACTCCAAACCAAGCAAATCAGCCAAACAAACTGAACAAACGTTTGGTGTATACGACTTTTTTTAAATACATTTTTTGAACATTTTCATTTGCCGACAAAGCTCGGAAAATATTCTGTGCGTTTGGTATTTTGTCTAAATGGTTCTCACTAGCGCATTCTTTCGTACACGACTGGCATAGATGGTTCTTTTGGAACATAATGGCAAGAATGGACTCACCACAATAAAATCTGGTAAAAAGAGTTAATACAAATTATTTGAGGCCAACTGTTTTTTACCATGAGGAAATTAAGAAAAAAAAGGAAAGGAAAAAATCACATTAAAAATAAAAGATATTTGAAGTACCAAGCTTCAGATTACTAAAGATAAATCACAAGCATGCCAAGGAGTAAGAACTTTTTGATCGTTCGATTCGCCGAAGTGTTATTGTAGCAAAACCACAGACTGATCCATTGTTTTCAAACTATCAAAAGCAAGGGTTGAACGCGTGTTTCAGCAAATAATGTTTCTTTGGCCTTACAGTGACAACTTAGATGAAGACAGCAGCCACCAAGATTACAAAGAATGTAAATCGAAGATCCAGTTCTTACTTCAACTTGGACATTCATTCAAGTTTTTCATCATGTAGGTACAACAAAGCAGTGTTGCCACAAGAGAAAAGGTAAACAAAATACGCGGTTGTTACATGCAACTTTTTTTTTTTTGTTTAAAAGCAGGCTGGCCAGACAGACACAGGCATGTAGTCAGTACACGTAGCGCCATGTTTCGATGAAAAATTTCAATCCAATATACATACTTACTACCTTTACCTAGATTTTGATCCATCAGACTTTGTGCAACAATTAATGCAATCCTCAGGGAGAAAATTTTCGAAACGCCTGCTATAGTTAGACACATATTCATAAACAACAAACAGGAGGACAACACTGAAGAATTAACTTATGGAGTAAATATTAAATATTATAACAAACTGCACTGTACTTGCTTCAAAATGATACATTTATTTGGATAAGAACAATCTAATGAGCAATTCGTAGCAATTACTATTTAACCGATTAAATCTACAATTCCGTGGCACAAGATTAATACAAGAATTGAGATATTTAAAAACCGGATTATTTAATTTATCAACTAAAAAATCTTTTCGATGAGACGCGACGCTAGGCTAAATTTAGTTACATCAAAAATGTAATTGATATAGTTTTCAAAATTACTCTACATTAGAAAATACTCAACCAAGATTTTATTTCAGGTCAAGTTTGACTTTGAAAATGAAATGATACACCAGTCAATTAGATATTGACGAGAAAAATTCAGAAAACACAGCATTAAAATACTGAAGTACATTACATTGCAACACTTCATTACACTATTCTAATCCTATCCCACACGATTGTTCATGAAAATTTTTTTAGTCCCCCTCAATTTGAACCTGAATGTATATTTACTTAAATTTACAAACTAATAATAAGAAGGTTTTAAATTATTCGGATCAGGTCTGGCAAAACTAGAGCTTTTCTTAATTAGGTTTGACAAATGGATTTTTCAGGGCTATGATCTAAAAGGAAAGATGACGGAAATAATTCTAAATTATTGATAACTAGGTAACAAATTGAGAAAAGGAGCCAAAATTGGTAAATCTAGCCATGTATTAGGTGTAATGTCCGAGCCAAATTTTGTGACCATTGGACAAGAATAATGTGATCTTAATTGAATTTACATCAAAAATTAGCCCCTACAACAGCTCCACGGCATAGTCCGTAAAAACTATTACTACCGAATTTTAAAGCATGTTAGAATAGTTCTAGATTCATGTCGGTTTCAAATTTCGAGACTTTTGCTTGAAAATCACTCATTTTAGAGTGATTAAACTGAAAAAAAAAAATGCAACATAACTGACCCTACCAGACTTATCAAGGTCAAGCCGAACCAAAAATAATACGGTTTTTCCTGACTCAGATCAAAATATATGTACCACATTTTCTATGGGACAAAAATTGAAACTTGTACCGCATTTGATAGAAAATGTAATATATATATACACATACATGCGTATATTACGTTCTACACTGTATATACAGAACAAGGGGCATTCACAAAGTAACTTTCCCTACCTTTTTTTCTTATGTATTGGGTAACACTGGGGCAGGCATGTGCGGCTCTTAGGTATAGAAGGATTATAAAAATTCAGAATATTTGTTTTGTAATGTATTATTATTAATGTTTAACTCTTTTTGTTTGAATGTTTTCTTATAAAGTCTGTTACCTGAATGTTAAGGTCCAACATAAGAATGTGGGTAATAAATTACTCAATTAATTCATCTTCAAGTATTATGAAGTGTAACTCCAGAAAAGAGTATCAACAAGATACAATCAGATCTCTTTTATGTCATTACAAACCCATCTACGGGTCGTTTCTTAAAATTAATTCTAATAAGTAGATTTTCTTTGAAAACCAACTCAAAAATACAAATATTTTCATACAGAAACAAAATTAAAACACAGGCTACTAACTTTAAACATATTTGGTCACTGCCATAAGAGTACGCAAAAATATACAGAAATATGGCTCACCTCCAACTCCAAGGTTCCAAAATTTCTTTTTTTTCTTAGTTTACCAACAAATAACCATTTATGCCTACAAGGCATAATTACGTTTTACTTGAATACAGGACTAACAACCCTACTTTCTATCACAAAAAAAAAATAACTTTTTGTTCAATCAAATATGAACGTAGCATTGAAATTAGAATCTTTTCAATTTTATTTTCCTTTTATTCAATTCTAACTAATTTTTTTCAACTAAAATCAAAATATTATATACGCCCAAAGTCTCAATCATTCGCAACCTTTAACCAAGCTGACAACTTGGAATACTTACTTACAGTTTCCAAATGTTTTATAGACAAATCTTATCTTCTGAAATATCTAAAAGCATATTAAACCGAATTAAATTCTCTTTCAGATAATGTCTCATCCATTTTGTATGAAATTTAGTTGCAAATCTGCCCATAAGAATTATTCAAATCAAACCAAACTGGTACTGAGACCTATGGTCGAGAGTCGGTTTGTTTTACGTCACATGACCCCAGGAAACTTTTGGCACTATTAGCTGAAATTCGTATTATACATATAACACTATAATAAACATAAATATAATATATATAAACACATTTCGATTCAACTCGGTACAGGTCGCAATTTTCATCCGAGAGAAATAAATTTGGTGCATTTATTCGGATCCAAACAAGGATGAACCTTAATGTTTTTTGTTTAGATCGGCCGGATGGTATGTTCGATACATCCTTTTATGTTGAATTTTTAGAGCTTAAATAGTTCTAAAATGGGGTTATTTCTAAGTAATAATAACAAAATTTGGCACAAACATTGGATATATTATATTTCATCATTCTGCAAAATTTGGTTTATATTGGCTAAACGATTCATGCGTAAAAGTGATTTGAAAAAATCTTCCACTATTGCTAAGAGAAGAACATAATTCCATATGAAGCAAAAAAGCTGTATAAAAAGAACACTTGCTGTTATTTTATTAGCTACGCCCTACATTTTCTAGAATGACTTGCTGCGTGAGTTTCTTTTTTTTTCCGAAAATTTTTGGGGGATGAGCAACTAGCTGGGAGGAGTAAGCTATACCCCAGTTCCGCTTATATAAAACTGCCGAGAATTTTTTTGCTACTTTTAGGGAATTTTGTCGATTAATAAAAATCCTCTAAATGAAACACACTGTGCAATGCAACACCCACAGAAGGAAGAGAAACTTGAAGTAATGATTAGCCATGGTTAATTACCCACGATACAGAAATTTCACGAAATTGAATACAATAAGATCTACGCTACAGCTGACTTGGTAAAAAAAAAAAAAAACCTTCAAGTGTCAAACAAGAAATCTTCAAATAAGGCGACTATTAGACTTTTCAGAATGGAGCATCAAGACAAAGAGGGAGACAACAAATCGACAAAAGCTAGCGTTATTTTTGACATCCAAAAAATCAGCTTTAAAAAATAACTTCATTCGCTTCATTTGGCAAGCGATTTACTCACACGTACAAGCATGTACATGTGCCAGCTAACGCAAATAACATTGAGAAATGCACAAATCTACGACACAACGGTAAAGTTAGGCCGACTTAAATTTTATATCAAGAACTTTCTAAAAATAAGCAGACCAAAATTATCGTTGCAAATGTTTTTAACCACGAGAAGTACACGAGAAAAAAATCATTTAAAAAAATGTATGAAGTTACACAATGCCAACATGTTAACTGGTTATACTTGCCAAAAGAGGCAAAAAAAAAAGTGGTATTCGCTTCGTGAAAAATATTTCTACAACATTCAACGCGAATAACTGCAAACTAAATAATACGATTATGGGTAAAGGACCTTGAATTTTAAAAATTCGTTCAGACTCGTGACGGGAGAATTTATGAAATATCGAAAATACCGACGACTCTATTAGCTACAATAGACGAATTCCGCGGATTTTTTTTCGTCCACACGTCAAAAAGTGCAACGTGAAAATTACAATAGAAATTAAATATTCTTACATGTATTCTATGGTGCCGCAAAACGTATGCGTCACGATGCCTTCTTGGATATGCTCTTTACAAAGTCCAAAATCAGTCAACTTAACGTGACCTTGCGCATCCAGTAAAATATTTTCCGGTTTCAAATCTCTGTGTAAATAGGCAAAAAAGCGAGAATAAAAATCTCAGTTTTCTAATATATATGCATAACGTCGGAGAATTGGTAATGAGTTCGTTCTAAAAACATCTCAGTAGTATAGAGATCAGGAGAAAAATAACTTATATAATTGTCGTTAGTTACCTGTAAATTATTCCCAGTCGATGCAGGTGTTGTAACGCCAATATTATTTCGGCTAAGTAGAAACTGCAACCAGTAAAAACAAAAAAGAAATTCGTCATTAATTTTATGGAATGTACAATAAATAAAACACCAGGATGCAGAAAACGAGGAAAGAATTTCCACAATTTTATGAAAAAAAAATTTTTTTATTAAGATTCCAGGGGGAACCATTGGAGATTACGGACGAAACCATAAAAAAAAATCTGCTCGAAATATTGAGGACAGGTTTCCTCTAATACTGCGATTTGATTCCTGGAAAGAGCCGTTCGTATAACTCCTTTCCAAAACCTTAACATTCCCAATTTCTCTTGACCTTGTCACTGCATACTTTTTTCGCTCTGCTACACTAAACAAAGATAATCTCACTGATAAATTCATTTTCCACTTCCACAGAAACCGAAGTACATCGCATGAGGAAAAAAAGGATAACTATCCAAATTTAGCGATTAAAAGTTTTAAAAAGTGATCCAAGTTCCTGGTTAACATCATCAGAAAGGGGTTCTATATAAATTAATAAGTACAAAGGTACCAATAATTACCCTGTATATAAGGAGAAGTGCTACACCAAAATTTCAACGATTAGTCAATCTTGATCCATCATTAGTAGAATGTGAAATTAAAATATTACATTTCTCTTACAAGAAAAAAAGCTTCGATTACTAAAGTCCATCTATGGAAGCCCCAAGCAGATAGAAAACTTCGCAAAAGCAACAGCCTACATACATAGAGGACATTATTCATAAAATTCGCCAGTTCAACATGCAAATTAGTCTCTGTTAAATTGCATTAAACTATTTGGGAAAAGTGGTGGTGGCGGGATTGATAGAAGAAAAACTTTATGATTCGTAAAATATTCATTTTTTAGGGGTATTTTTATTTTATTTAGTTTTAAAAGTGGCACACGAGGAGGGGGTCAACATTTCAAGTATTTTTAGTATTTCTGTGGCAAATAATTTACATTTTAAGGATTCGGTATGATCAATAATCTGAGGCTAAGCTAGGATAAAATTTCAATGGCATAGAAGCCTCATGGTTTTATTATTTTTTCTCTTCAAGTTAAAATAAGTATACCTTATTATGTATCCATAATTTAGGCTTTATTTCAAAAATTATACAATACGTGCTCTAGAAATTTTCTGGCGGGGGGAGTGAATTTCACCAGGTACTGCGTGAACTTGACCACACATAACCCCTCTATCTCCGACTCTACCCCTCTACCATCAACTGAAATTCGTAAATGACAACGAATAAATGGAACTCTTGTACGAATTTAACATTCTTTGTACAAAAAATCGAGAACATAGCACCACCCTCCTCCGCCGCCAACTACCCTAACTTTTCTTTTCAGAGAATATGTAACTATTAATGCAATTATAATTTACCTACAATGCGGAAAGGCGCACTAATTTTGCTACACTGAACAACTTTAGACAAATTTCAAGGCAAATTGAATCAATGTCACAAAAATGGATTCTCGACAAAAAATGCTTGATAAAAAAAAATGAAACGAACGGATGCGAACGAAGAGAAAAAGTTGAATGACAAAAGTTTACGCTTTTATCGCCCACCATACACGGTACGCTGATGTTATAAATAGTTTCTCTTTTGAATGTCGTGGACGTTACGTCATTACGATATTAGGTAAGTCACAGATGACCCTCACAGACAAGAACCATGTCATTAAAATATGTAATGACGGCAACGAGAGCAAAGAAAATCTGCTACCGAGAATGAAAACTATTGATAATTATCGGAATAAAAGGTACAACCTGCAGATGAAAAGGGTACGGAGAAAAATGAAATGCCATCAACAAAGGATCTGAAATGAGATAAAGATACATGGGCTATCTCAATTGGCAGCGTTTAAAAAGAAAATAAACGTTAATACGCCGGCTTATTTTAAGGATGGCTTTTTCTCCGATTTCAACAATTTGACTGCAGAACTTCAGCTATAACAGCTAACATTTTTATAAAGGAAAGTTGGATTTTTCCCATTTCTAAATTAGTGTTTTACAAGGTGGTGCAAGAGAAACAGATTAGGATCCATAATGAAGTTAGTCACTTTTCGATGTTTAATGCCATCGCTAATCAAAATTAATACATGAAATAAGTCATCCGTGTAATTGAAAAGCAATTAAGGGGAGCGATTCGCCAAAATTTGAATGTGTTCATGCTTTCAAAACGTCGCCTTCGGAATTTCTTAATGAAAGGCTACCACATTCAACGGTATAACGAGTTAATATAGAGAAATTGTGTTTTCATTACATAACATTTTTTCTGCTTCAAATGCGAACAATAATGCGAATCTTAATGAAAGAAAATTAATTTGATACTAATTTCATTTGAATTATTATAAATTCCGCATGACTCATTTCTAACCTTACAATTCAAACTCGACATTAACCACTTGAGTTACAATCGAGTTTCTTGTGAATTAAAGCTGAAAAAATTTTTTTTTCAAAAACCTTTTCAACCACTACGGGCATATCAAAAAATAATTCTGGGCAAATATAAGAACGAATTCAATCATCATTGCCACTTTTGATTCAGTTCAATAATTGAATAGCAAATCTATTCGTGAATTTTGAATTCATATCCATTTTTTAGAATCACGAATCATTAATTTTTAACGAACGATTAAAGCTCTTTTTAAAAACCAGATTTTTCCATATTGTAATTCGGCCAAGATAGGGAGTCACAAAGCTTTCCATATTCACAAAATTTCGCTTCATCTTCAATTTGATATTCAAGATGTAGTTTTTGCAATACCTCGAAATAAGGAATAAAAATGGGTAGAACTAGCGCAGAAAGGACGATAATTTTTCCCACCTTTATTTTCAGAATGCCAACCGGGTAACTAATATTTTCAAAACAGAAGCAAAAAAGAAATTTCAATTTGGCACATTATTCGGCTGAAACTAGCTGATTTCGCGGTCAACCACTTACCATGCAGTATCTTCCAAAAATATTCCTTCGCGTTCCAAATGCATAAATAATTCTCCTCCGCTCAAATATTCCAATATGAGGTACAGTTTGCCATCTGTTTGAAATGCGTACGATAATCCAACGATAAACGGATGCTAAAAAAAAAAAAAAAATTAACTGTAGCCTACCTACTGAAAGTATATACAGTGAAAGTACTTGTACAAAGTGAGCATACGATTTGTGAACGACAATGATTATGTTAAAAGCTCAAAATACGTAATTAACAGGTTTAGATGACGTCAGTAGGTGATAGGACTAGCATAAACGAAGCACCTATCACTCAAAGCAAACAGATAAAATTCGCCAGAATTATCGACCCTTCTCGTTAAAACAATGAAAATGTAAACCTTTTCACACATTAAGAAACAAACGCTAAAACACCTAATTTTTTGTATAATTTGACGTCATGCGATTTAATTTAACTTATTTTATATGAATCAACTTGCTCGTTAGTTTGGAAAAATTCGCGAGCTCTTATATCATTCACTTTAGACTGAATAACGCTGGTAATATAATATTATTCAAAAAATTTTGCAGGATTACCTGTCGAAATAATTGTATATCCGACAATATCCAATTACGATTAAAAAAAAAAAAAAAAAAAAAAAAACAAGAATTTCACACAAAATTATATAGTACTCATTTTTATTTAGCAACGAAAATATCAAAGCAACGAAGAATAAATTTTATTTTTGTTATGAAACAGTAGGCTACTACTAACCATAATATAAACACAACCATTCTTGTCCCTGAGTTTTGGCAGATTTGAAACTATTCTAGTTAAGATTGTGCGAATTTGTAAAGTTGGCGCTAAGACCATGATAGTTTTTCATTTCAGAATATATGTATGAATGAACGTATGTATATTATACAAGCCTTGAAGCGCGGCTTTGCGGCACTTTGGCTTGTGCTGGCCTTGAATTTTTTCTCGTAGTAACTCTATAGAATTCATTGTTTCACTTTTTTTTTCCGTGTTTATGTGTGGCTTTGAGGATAGTGGCGAATGCGCATTCAGGGAATAATTGGCAAGATAATTTCATGAAATAATTGACAGCTTGTATATTTAATATAGTGGTACCAGGCGCTTTTATTTAAACCACGATTGAGGTCATCAGTGTAGCCAGGGGGTAGGGAGGATCCGAGACCCCTAAATTTACAAAAAATAAAATAGTTTTCAAAGAAAAATTCGATATCTGCCCGCTATTTTTTTTTTTTGGAAGGGTGTTCTAAGGAATAATTGTAAGAGCCCCCCAAATAAAATCTGCTTATGCCCATGATAGAGGTCACAATTTTTGTCCAGTTGTAGGGTTGAAATTGAGTATGTGGGTCGCTTTCGGCATAATAACAAAGGAACTATGTTTTGTGCAAATTGTTAGAGAAGATGAGCTGGAGGAAGCCAAAGTAAGTTCCACCAATGAAGGTTAAGATGTAATTATCATTCAATAGGGCTGAAACAGGATAAGTAGTTGATTCTGAACCTCCTGAAAACTGGTATCGAGGGTGATGAAAATTAGTCAAGCGATTTAGCCCTGAGGGCGGACGGAAGTTACCCCAATGGGGTTTGGACATAATTATAATATTATAAAGCTGAATTTTGATACACAAGTTGGAAGATCTTAACATAGGTATTGAATTCTAACATAGACTTTTATGAAAATCAATTGAGTGGTTTAGCTTTGGGAACTGACAAAAGTTATCATAGAACTGAAATCGGTGTGTGATAAAAGCTAAAAATTTTATTTACACTCAATCAGAAAATAAAGTTTCAGTGGAAGATTCATGAAAGTATGTGAATTCTTTTTACAGATTTAATAGCAGAATTTTGCAGAAAACTTCTTAAATTTGATAAAAATTGTACAATGCCTAAGTATAGAAAGTAATTTTCATATGTTTTATGATCTGAGTTTTCAACTTTTTTAATGAAAAAAAAAAAAAAGAAAGAAAGAAAAAGAGACGATTTGTGACTTACAAAAACCAGCTTTTTTTAGCGTAGCGCTCTGCACAGTTTTCAAATTTTAGTACTTAGTTCACCGAGATTTCCTCGAATTGGTACCATAGTCGATGATTACAGTAGACTAAAAAGTGAAAAACCCAATTTTAAATTCAATTACCGAATTTGAAATTCGTTAATTAAATTCTGTAACAGAAGCTAGTGGTGCTGATTTTTCAAAATTTTTCGATCAATTTTAATCAACATAATCGATTGAAGAATAATCAATCTGATCGATAATCGACTGTTAAAAAATCAAAAATTGATTTATCGATCATAAATTTTGTTCATGAAAGAAAAGCATAAGGAATCAAGTTAGAGCGAAGTACCACGAAGAAATACGATGGAGAAGATTTAATTTGGTATGGTAATAAATTATTAAATAATGAAATCGAGAAATTTGTATGAAAAAGATCGAAAATTGATTTTGCTAAAATTGTCTGATAGATCAATGAGATCAAAATTCTAAAAATCGAAAAAAACTGATTTTTTCAAGGTCAGATTTTATCGATTATCAATTGATCGAAAGAAAAATCATCACCATTAACCGAAGTTAATAGAAGCCAAGGTAAAATTAAACTATTAACAATCTAGATTCAAAATGAGACATTTTCTATCCGTTGTGTTCAGTGTTAATCATAAAATTTGGTAATCTGCAGATTGCAGATCCAAAAAAACACGTTAGAACTGTGTGAATTTTTCATCGCTAACTGTTATCACTTACTGCTGATGGATAATCGAGATGCTACTATTTCTATTCAACGAATTTTCTCGAATTTGAGAGTATCTATATGGTTTTTTCATACCCACAAACATCTAATCCATAAATTTCAGCAAAATTTTGGATCTATTTCTTCAAAAAGTGTGTTTGTATGTATGCATGCATACATATATACATACATACAAGGGATTATTCCTCACGATAGGACAATATAACATAGCATTTAATTCATAGATTCAGAGAAAATATACATCCGAAAATAGCATAATTGCAAAACACTGGGCAGCTACATTATCATTATAATAAACATACAACCCGATTTTTCAAGATAAAATTCAACGAAAATTATTGTGACAAAATTCAATAAACATTATTAAAACAAAATTCAACGAAAATTATTCAAATTAAATTCAAGGCACATGCGCCAACTACAAATGTTTCGTTGCTTCCATCCTAATAATGAACTGATCAGTGTTGCCAGACCAATACAAGCTGAAGTGCCGCGAAGCGACGCTTCAGTACTTTTACTTGTATAAATAAGACTTTTTTTTTTTTAAATAAGAACAAGTTGACCCTCAAAAAAAATGTTCCAGAGTCTATTCCTGCTGGAAACAAACAAAAAACGCTGAATAACGACAAGAACTATTCTCATGTTAAAAGACTGAAGTCAACTGGAAACGTATTCAACAATTTTTACCAAGTGATTACATTCGGGGAGTCCAAAAATAGACAACTAAATCACAAATCTTCAATAATAAACGAATGCCAAAGACAGAATTTTATTCGAAACATTAATACTGCTTCTTCGATACCATTATAGATAAAATCTGAACACAACCTGTTCTACACCGAGAAAAAAATTACAACATCTACAATAAAATTTTTAAATGAAAATTGTTATTGTATCAGCCACATTACAAGATATGGGCAATCATAATTTTCCAACAAGAAGATACGTAGCACATGCACGAAACAGTTTTTTTCGTCCTTCCGGTAAACTTTACACGTACTACCCAGACATCATCGACCATAAAGGAAACAAAAAGAAATATGAAAAAAACTAGACGGAAAAAATAACACACAAAACGAGAATACCCCTCAAACCAGTTGACTGAACTCAGTCATCAAAACATTTCGAATACAATCAAATTATGTGGGAAAGGATAAAGGAGGGAAAAAAACGATATATTGAAAAAAATTGAAACTTCAACTCTCATTTCACGAGAAAAATTGCAGAGAAATAGATAAACCGGCTTCTTTCACTGTCCATTTTATCAACAGTAAGAGCCAAAAAAAAATTAACACTTTTCATGATAAATGTGTCTGACCTGCAACGAAATATTTGACAATAAAAATAGAAAACTGCTAATTATAGAAGCGTTTAGAAAGTACTATACTTTACGGACACACCTCAACAACCGAAATTCATTTACGAGCTGAATTTAGTTGATTTTTTAAATTTTAAATTTTGAGTGCAAAAAAATTTTAAATAAAATAAAATTTTAAATGGTCAAAAGGCAAAAAGGGAGACCTTTATAATTTTTACCACTTATCTACAATATTTACGAAGACTGTTGACTTACTTGTTAATTTTTTTTTTTAGATATTCGAGATGAACTCGATTCTTCCATCATTCAAAAAAATAGGTAATAAGAAACAACTTATCAGTATCAGCAGATTTTCACTACAGTTTCAAAACGCATTCGAAAAACTGAGGGAATAAAATTTAGCAACAAATTTTGAGAAAAATTTCTCCACGATTTAGGATTACTCCTCTTTCAGACGCTACTTCCTTGTTCTTTATAAAACAATTTTCCGAGGGAACGAACTAATCGAGCGTTTAACCAAAGATAAATCAAATACTAGATTCTTCATTAATTCCATACACCTGATAAAGGCCGTTACAATATCAAAAGACAATTAATGACACATGGTATTAATGAAAAATCAAGTAATAGAGTTCAATTGTTCATGGTTATACTTCAGTCCTCAACATTCTCACGATCAGTTCCTTCACGATTTTACAGTATTGGCTCGATGGAACCGAACTCACGAACCAGTAATTACGCTTCTGATTAAAAATTTATACCTGTGCAATTTGCTACGTAACAATATTCTTTTATTTAACGAATACTTTCATTAGATTTAACACAAATATGCACGCAAAAATAAAAAATTTCACAAGCTAGGTCAGCAAAAACTGCCTAAAAGCGGAAATGTGTTTTTCCCATATCTATCTTTTACTTTATATAAGCTTTTATTCTACACACTACTGCGATTTTAAAATATACCAATTCTGCAGCTAACCTTTCGCAACGAAATAATATTTATTTCGCATAAGGCTACAGCGAAAAAAAAAAATAAAATAAAAACTTATCTTTTAAAAATTCGTTTTTAATGCAAATTTATTATTTCTCCTATAACTTTAACACGCCACACATCAATCATTGTAGATCACTTTTCAGCACTTGGATCTCGTCAAATTTAAATTCAAAAAATTAATAATAATTTAACGCAACAATAATTTGCTTGAAAACCTAGTTTGCCAATTTACACCTACATTTCAACAAATAATCCTGAATTCCAAATGTGCGAAAAAATTGCAAAAACTATCGACAGTTATCCATACCTAAGAAGCATATTAATCTATCGAAACTTAACTGTTACAGTTTTAAGAAGAGTAAGTAAAATAATCAATCAAGTAAAAAAGAGTTCTGAAAATAGGCTTTTATAAGACGTGTAAAACATCTTCCATTATAGTACCATGTCCGAAACTTCAAAATAATCATTACAAGGGGGAAAAAAATTGAAATTTGTGTTCAAGAAGCAAGCACTTTGAGAAGTGATGATAAATAAACCCGATTTAAGCACACCCAGATGTTAACACAAAAACTAACGTCACATTTTGTTTGTTATACGTCATGTTTCATTTGTTAACCGACTTCAAAAAAAATTAGGAGAGGTTATCAATTATTCCATCCTTACACTTTTTTTTTTTAATTTTTCTTCCAGCATAACTCCCTGATGAACTTTTTTTAAATCATAGAGGATGATCCAATGGTTGTCCACTGAATTTGTTTTAGAATCCATGAGGTAAGTTTTAAAGTTATCTTTAAATAAAAAACTGTGAGTTTCAAAGAACAATTGCCGCTAACGCTAGAGACAAAAAATTATTGAAAAAAATTTTTTAATCAAAAAAGTTAACCAACTTTAAAAAATAAAAAACTAATAAAAATGCTCTAAAAGGAGAAAAACATTTTTTTTTCATTTCTCCAGTAAAATCTACTGGAATTAAAATTAAATGAAAAAACTTTATGGTAAATTCATAAATTTTTTCAAAATATAGAACGGACTTCAAAAAAATTAAAAATGGGCTAAGAAGAAAAATCATCCTTTTGCTATTTCTTTAGCAAGACGCAGGTCTAGGGATTGGAATTAATTAAGTCAGGGCTAATTAAAAAGTTATGTCAAAATTTGACGGAATTGTCTATAAAGCCTACATAGTAAGGAAAAGAGCGCCGAATCCAATAATTCCAGTCCTAGATCTATATCTTTTACTGAAAAAATATTTTTCTCGTTTTATCGCAATTTTTTCTAGTTTTTTGAAGTTAGTTCTGTTATTTGAAAAAAGTAATTAATTTACCATAAATCTTTTTCATTTAATTTTTTACACGTTACATTTCGTAGTGTTAGTAGCTGGGATTGGAAGTGAAACAAAAACCTCCACTCGATCCAACTGACTCTTTAAAAACTTTTTTCCACTTTGATACAAACAAAACTCTTGATTTACTCTCAATGTCAAGTTTTTAATAACTCCATAAATTGGCAATTCATTCACAATCAATCCTGATTCAATCTCAGAAAAGTTGACTGAATGCTACTCACTCGTTCACTCATATTCTGGTTAAAAAATAAAAACATCATATGATTCAATCTTCTACTTCAAATCGATCAACCACGAAATAAAAGCAATAAAACCATATAAAAACCTCCTAAGCCATAAATATGGAAATAATACTTCTATAGACATAAAAAAAATTAAGTGAAAGTGGGAAAATGGTACCAATCGCTTTCCTTTTTCATGAAACGGGTAATTTTTTTCATCCCCACCTCTAACCCTTTTTCAAGGTCAATTTTAATACACCGTTTGCAAGCAAACTGGATAAAAATTCCACACTTGTAAAAATTTCGATGGGATAATTTCATCCAAGAGTTGACAAAAACAAAAAATTTGCGAAATGAACCCCAAATTAAAAAAAAGTACTAAGAATTTTTCTTTTCGAAAATACTTTTACAGAAGAATAAACGTTTCTTGTATTTTCGCTTCCAAATCTAAATATTTTTCAGAAACATGCTAATAACAAATGTTTCGCTTTGGTTGAAGTAAAAGCTACTCTGTCTAGAGTGATTCGATGATCTTTCATATTCAGTTCAGAAAAAAATGAACCCTCGAATTTCTAAACAAAATTCATAGCTGTGGAGGAGAAGACAATCTACCGTCATGCCATAATCTCGAAGTTGATAAAAGTGTAAAAACATAAAAATGTCAATTATTCGTATCAGTAAACTATTGGATGCAAAGAATTTTCATTGATAAATTTTCTGTGAAAAATGAGACAATACAACACCCCTCGTCCGCCACCAAATACAAATCTGTTGGCGAGAAGTAATGTGATTTGTCAAAAATTAAGAATTATCTATCAGATTCTATCTCTGTAAAGGTGTACTGTATTAAAAACTTCAGTTAAAGTGAGGTATATCAATCAGCCTACAATCGCGGTATGAAAATTCGACGTTTACGCATTTTAAAGAAAAATTTCGGAACTTATCAGCGAGTGATATCGTCAAATTATAGATCACTGAGTAACTTGTATTTAGATTTAGAAAGCAAAACAGGTCAAAGTTATATTCACATTAAAATAGAACACTAGATAAAACTCGATCTTCGATGATTACTACTTACTTACATCAAAGCAAGGAAGTGAGTATTTCATAAAATTTTCAATGTTTTTTGAAATTAAACAACCCATCTTGACATTTCTATGAATGTAAAATGAAGCCTTTAAGAGCAAAAAGTTCGAAGTTTGAACAACATATCTGTCATATTAAATTTCAAACTAAACGAATGATAAGTCTGTCATTGTACACGACTTGAGTATAAAATAATCGACGGAGTACCTACCTACGAAAAAAACTTCCAGGCATCGAGCCTGTCTTTTATCTCAAGACTGAATGCTTTTTATAATCCACCAACGGGTGGTAACATAAATCTGTATAACTAATTCGCAGTTTATCTTTTCAACGCAAATTTTTTCAAACACGACGCAGAAATTAAGAATTTTTCCATCTCAAGATTCACGACGTAGAACCAATTAATTTTTTCGTAACTAACTCAAACAAACGCATACGGATTAAGAAGAATTTAACGCCCTCAATTAAACATTCTATTTGACTAGATAGGTGAAGAACCACGTCTAATTGAATTGATGAAATAAAATTCTCCAAGAACTCAAACTTAATTTATTACCCAGTTTTCTTTCAAAAGGGGAATTAAAATTGACCTCACAAAAGGGTTAGGATTGGGGACGATAAAAATTATCAGTTTTATGAGAAAAAAAAATGATTAGTACCATTTTCCTATTTTGACCTAATTTTTTCCATATACATACTAAAGAGCACCTAATGCTGCTACGCAGCAATAATTTACCGATAACAGAAACCATAAATATTAATGTGTTTGAATTATCAATTAATCACGTGCAGAATGAAAAAAGGAATGACTTGGAGTTAGACGAAACTTAAATATACCCATAGCCAAATATATCTGTAACAACGGTCATGTGATGGTGTTACATAAGTGCCTTTTATATATAAGATAAAATATAATTATATGTATATGTATACATATATATGTATGTATCGCCCAAAATTTTGTGTTCACGGTTTCGAGAAAACTAGAAAATGGATAAGACTGAAATTTTCACGAGATAGTTCTCATATTGGAGCAGGTGTGAAAGAAGTTTGGTACCTATCAGTTTAGTAGTTTCTGAGAAAATGGGAAAACAAAAAATTCCTGAAAAAGTCATTTTCCAGTATTCTACGAAAATGAAAAAACTGATGGAATTGAAGCCTTCACGACAGATTATCCTTATGTAAATACAAGTTTGATAGAAGTCTGATGCCTATTAATTCAGTAGTTTCTGAGAAAACAGGAAAAGAAAAATTGTAAAAAATTTTGGGTTCACAGTTTTGAGAAAACTATGAAAGGAATAGGTCTAAAATTTTCACGAGAGGTATTTTTTAGTGATGGGTAATGGGAAGGTAATTTTGTTTATTCCTTACCTTCCTTCCTTAACTTCCAACTTCCCTGGGAACACTGGGAATTTCAAAATTTTATTGAATTTATCAATCCAGCTTGAGATGATCATTTAGTTTTACTATTTTAAAATTTCTATTTGCTTTTAGAGCTTATTTTAATTTTTTAACTAAACCAAACATCATAAATCTGACATATCATAATTCATAACCATATCATTCATAATGATCATCAAATTCATATTCATATTTTCATCAGTCTATTTTTGTAAATGATCATATTGAACTTCGCAGAATACAGTGTCAGTATGTGAATTTTGCAATGTAAAAACCAGATTTTAGCAAACCTGGTGGTAATCTTTAGAACTATGTCATACTTAATTTTTTAGTGACACTGCAATAAAAGCGTCTAAAATAAAGATTAGAATGTATCGATCAATTTATTATGGTTAACTCTACATATTAGTGATATGGGAAGTTAAATGGGAAGTTATTTTAAATTACTTTTATAAATTCCTTCCCTTTAGTTTACCTTCTATTGAGAATTTTCCCATCTACCCATCATTAGGTATTTCTCATATGAGATCAGATCTGATAGGAGTTTGGTGTCTATTTGTTCAGTAGTTTCCGAGAAAACTAAAAAACAAAAAAGTGTTGGAAAATCGGTTTTTAGCAATAAAACATAGATAGATCGATATTTTTGTTAAAAATATCTATAAGTATCGATTGTTTTTCATGATTTTCTCCAGTTTTAGGAATTTACTTTTTTTTAAATTATGGATGAAAATTGACAAACGAGTTTGCTATCAAAGTATTTCTGCGCTGGAGTTTTTGTAAGCTTTTATTCTACTCACTTCTCCGAGTGCAATTTCAAAATTATACCAATACTGCAGCCAACCTTCCATAGTGAAATAATGTGTATTTCACAGGAAGCTCAAGCCAAAAAAAAAAAAAAAAAAGTAACTTCAATACTTGTGCATTCTGCCAATCTTCCACAATGAAATAATGTTTATTTCGAATGGAGATAAATCCAAAAGAATAAAATAAAAACTTATCTTCCAAATCTGGATTTTTTTAAAATTTATTTTTAGATGATAAATTTCAATTACTGTAAGTCATGGATTTGAACTGAAAAAAAATATAACCGTTTAAAAATTCTAGCACAGTGATACTTAGTTAGAAAACCCAGTTTGTCAATTTTCATTAAAAATATTTTCTTTAAAAATGAAAAAACAATAAATCCTAAATTAATGCACTGTAGAACAGACGGTACTATCAGCAACACAATCAACTTGCTTTTCTCCAGAATTTTTTCATTTTTGTTTTATATTTTTCAGACCGACATTTCTTTCAGATCTGGTACTATATAAGGACCATTCATTCGAAAAATTTTAGTCTTATCCCATTTGTAGTTCTCTCAAAACTCTGAACCAAAAATTTAGAAGATACATACATAATCAAGATGTAATAAATATATGTCATATAAATTTAAATATACAAAAAAAAAAAAATTAGGTTAAAATGGAAAAATGGTGTCATTAGTCTTCTACCGTAATTTTTACTACCCCCACCATTGACCCCTCTAAGAGGTCAATTTTAATAACCGAAATCAGTTTCTTATAACTCGACATAAAAACTTTCAGGAACAACTGGAAATGCAAAAGCCAACATAACGATCATTTTCAGGTATGTTTTGAATGACAAGAGAGAATATTGGAGAAAATGTTAGTAAAATACAGGAAATTGCATTCAATTTTTTCCAAAAGGTCAAACTTTGAAAATTGAGAATATATCAAGAAGTGAGGGTTTCAGCTCATTCCAAGAAGCGTAGGTACCAGGACTAATCTCCAACAACATATTTCAAATTTCTAAGTTTTTTTTTGTTGATTTACAATTCCTATGCTCCAGGTGTCCAGTGAGTGGTGGTCTCAACTTCAATAGACGATACATTCCAATTGATGGGTATATCAAAAAATTTTCAGAATTTGCACGAATCAGATTTTCAAGTAATTCAACTAATGAAAAATTGGAATTCGACCCCCTGTTCCATCCTGTTTTTGCAGACGATTCAGTTTGTCTACAAAAACGTGTCGAACAAATTATAGACAACTATTATTCCTAATTCTCGGAATAATAGCTGTCTATATTTTACCTAGCTTCCCACAGACGAACACCACCAGATATGCTGACAATGATGTGTCATCATATTTGGCAGATGTTCTATGTCACGCCACCTTTTTGGTCGGCCATCTTTTGATTGAAACAAAGGGAACGAAAGTAATGTAATATCTTCATTTCGAAGACTTGTTCATTCCTAAACTTACAGTCGAGTAGAGACGTTAGGGTCCATACTAGTTGTTATGGACATTAGGTTTCACTAGTATTAAGAAATAGTAATAAGTATAATTCTAAAGTGTTTGTAATAATTGAAGTGAAATATTAATAAAAGATAATATTTAGAAATTATCTTATTTGTTGAGGTAATTTAAAAGTATTGAATTACTCTCACAACAAATTGGCGCCAGAACAAAAAAACCTTCGGAAGTAAAATTTTAAAATAATAATTCAATTCAAATAAAATTTAAATTTTTCGTAAAAACGTTTTCCAATCTTGTGAAAAATATTTTAAATAGCTCGCAAATAATTGATTGAATTTTGCTGGGGCAAATTATTTTTGTGTAATTATTAAATAATTCGTGGCTAAAATAATTCAAATAATCAAAGAAAAATTAAACAAACGTCTACGAAATCAAATCTTTATTGGGGAGGACTGCAGGCATTTGATCAAGACAAATAAAAATAAATCACTTAAAAATAAATTAATAACAAAAAACAGACCTAAAAATAAATATAAAAATAGATCGAAGATCCGGCTCCGGCTCCTGAAATCAAAAAGAAACAAAGTCAGCCCAAGCTGTATCCAAAACCACAGTGCAGAGAACGAGAAGTCACTCACCAACAGTGTCAACCCAAACAGAATCTTCGACAAACTACAAAAGACTACAGAAAATTATCCGTCAACAAACTGTAAGCAAATCATAAATTTACTATCCATTAATTCGGAACAATTTGAAACTGTTATTGATATCGTAAATAATATTGTAAAATGTAAAATCTCCCAACCCTCGCGAATGTCTGAAAAAAGTGAAAGTACGAGTGCATTACTCCCAGATATTTTAGATTCGAAAGCCGAAGACAATATTTTAGAATCCGAAAACCATTCTAAAAACTTATATGAAAACCTGTCTGAAGAAGAAAATTACCCACTCCTTGATAATCATTGGGAAAGTCGAGTGTCCACTACTTTCCTCTATCGTGTGCTAAAAACAGCTAAAGTAAAAAGGATAGAAGGTAGAACACGTATCGAACTTCAGAAAAAATTATACAAAGGTAGACATTCTAAACACTGGTTGTTAAATATATTATACTATAACCCCAACACCGAGAAATTCGAAAGAACAAGTAATTTTGATAAATTAATCGAGGAAAGTAAAAGTTATTGTAGGGTAACAAGAAGTATAAAAAATAAAGACCCCAACGAAGCAGAGGAAATCTTCTCAGATACAGAAGAAGAAGATCTAGAAACCAAAGGAAAAAAGTTAGAAATAGAGAAAAAGAAAAAAGAAGAGACAGAAAGAAGGTTAGCGAGACGAAGTCTCAGTTCCAGTTTTGAAAAACTCCTGTCTAAAGTATCACATCACGTATCACCTAAAAAATTGATTTCGGTTACATCCGATTTCTCTCTCCCAAACGACGAAGACGAAATCTTCCTCGGAGAGCAATCAATACTGAACCAAACTTTTGTCGACAGACCCTCACAGTTTAGTGCTGATTTGTCGCCACTAGTCCCTCAAGGACAGGGGAAGTCCTCACAAACCAAAATCCAACATTCAGTCCAAATTCATGTACAAAGCCCAGAAAATATAGAAAAATCTAAAAATAAAATTCCAGATTCATCTGCGGAAAATTTTTTCGACCCTATCAATTTATTACCACCAGAAATATGTGTGGAATTTCTCGATCAAAAAGAACCCGCGTACGTTAACATAATAAATATTGAAAATAAAAACAACCCATTCCTAAAATCAGAAAATAATAATATGACCCCGGAAGAAATCGCTGAAAGTAATGCACGCTTGCTCTTGCAACAACAACAAGCAAGATTTGCAGCGGCAAACGAAGCCTACACACAACATAACCTAGCAATGAACAATTTTTGGAAAAGGTCAGACTGATGGACTCCGAGCCATTTTTCAAATGGCCCCGACGAAGACATTCTTGAATTCCTTTTCGAATACGAAACTCAGGCGAAAACCTTCGAGGCAACTGAATATGAAATGATAAGAAATTTAAATATAGCCCTCCGTAGTACAGCTCTCGAACTATTCGCAGCTGAAAATGAAATAACACCAGAAACTTCTTGGTCAGACGTAAAGAAAATTTTAACACGTATCTTCAAAAAAGATAAAGATACGGTAAAAAAACGTATCAAATCATTGAAATTTGACGATTCATATTTTAGCACAAATGTACCAAAATTTTTCCGACTGTATAAACAACTAGATGCTACGATTAGTGAGAAAAAAATTTGTGACCTCCTACTCCCAAGGCTAACAGGAGAAATGAGGAAATTCTTTGCATCTAAAAATC
>WOFM01000268.1:0-31436 GCA_011428145.1 Ericerus pela | reverse complement strand
ACCTAAAGGAATTAATTCACGTCGCTTTCTCCCCTCAATGAACTCACAATCGGTATGCGAATGTATGTAAACTTTTTCACCATTCTCAAACTCCATACGATAAAAAAAAGAAAAGTGTCGTTTTGTTAGCTTGGCAGTGTTCCACGTATTTCTTGAAAACTTTGTGTTTCTGACGAGAGCTTCAATACTGAACGTTTTCTTAGACCCGCGGTCTGTGAAGTCATTATTTTTATTATCATTTTTTTCATTGTTTAATTTTTGTCTATCCTTGTGGCATTTTGTAAGGGAATCATCACCCGTGTACAAAAATTAATATGATTTTGGAAAGATACAAGAATTAGGTAAATTTATACTGATTTATTTATATCACCAACTTACTGCTGCTAAACGAAAACATGATTTTAAAATTTTTGTTGCTAAATCCACTGAAATTGTGCAAAATTTGGGGAATTCAAAGTTATTGAGAGGAATTGCGAGGTAACTATTGATTGTGATGAACTAAAATTTTGCGGAGACATCGAGATATGTTAATTTAAGATTCTGTGAAAATTTGACAGAAATCCTACGTGTGATTTTCGAGATATTGCTGAAATTCTGTTCTGATTAAGTGATTTAATTGATATTAAAATGAATTCAACTTAGTTGCGAAATTTCAGCAATATCTGGAAAACCATCCGAATGATTTCAGCCAAATTTTCACAGAATCTTCATCTAATATACTTAGATATCTCTACCAAATTGCAGCTCTCTACAGCCGACAGTTCTCTCGAATTTTCTTTCGATAACTTTTATGAAATATGGAAAATATGAACTTAGTTCTGTATGCCTGAACTCCTGAGAATTGTGAATAATGTTTTTCTTCATATATACCCTGTTATTTTCGGAGGCGAGTGCTTTGAATTCACAACAACGATATTCATTTAACATATTTAGATTTTCAATATTTCATTTAAAGTAATGGAATATTGCTTATCTCGAATTTCATGAAGCTGATGAATCATGCAATAAATAAGTTAAATTCTTTCAGAAAAATCAAAGTTATCCACTGGTCAGAACCATTAGTTTCAGTGCTGAAATTTTTCAGAAACTTATGACATTAAATTAAAAATTTGTAAAATAGCTCAACGCCTCAACAATCAACATCGTCCATTAGTGTAAGACAACAAAGACAAAAAAATACACAAAATGTGGACGTCACAAATCATGGGTCTTAAGAAAACGCTCAGTATTGAAGCTTTTGTACGTTCTGCGCCTCGCTGAGGAATTTTGCATCCTGGACTTTTCTGATTACATCCATTTACTCGCGTGGTGAGTGACATTTAATTTGTGGAACACGTTTCTGGGAGCTGGAGAATTCCATATTCCTGGACTCGGTGAGTAATATCTTGTTGAGAAACTCTGCATCTGGGTTTTTGTCCCTCCAAAAGACTTCAGTCTTCAGTCAAATTCCGGCCGGACCCGCGTTCAGAAACGTCACTATGATGGGTAAAAGTTCCACATCACTTGACCTTACATTTACCTTATTGGGTAAATACAGTCTGAACGAACTTGAGGAGATTTCATCTTAGTACGCAATCTGTAAACGAGAGAGCTAAAATCTGTGAGAAGGATTGTAAAGAGTCGTGAATAAATTCGTGAAATTCAGTGACAGATGATTTTAAATTATCAAAAAATGGGGGAGTTGCCTTCTCGAAAATACTCTCAATAAAATTATTCAGATCAAAAATTTGATTAATATTTACGAATTTTTATGAATGTTATTTTCCTCGTCTCCATTGCTGGGAAAACGATTTTTCACCACGGTAAAAAAAAACCATTTCTGAACAGTTCACTCGGGAATAAAATTACCTTTCTGAATACAGCGAGTAACACTTTTCCCCACCTCGTAACTTTTCTAAATGCGTCCCTGAGTCTAGGACTTCTTTTCAAGCTTCCGTGTGTCTCTGAGTGTGGAATTCCGCCGAAAGTCCCCTACCTTCCTGGATCCAACCACTTTTTTGTGAAAAATTTGCGTGACACTGTTTACTGGAGAAGTAAGGAAAACCCCGTCATTAATCGTAATTTTCTAGATTTTGGAAAACCCTCTTCGTCTGACGTAGTCGAATTTGCGCC
Organism: Ericerus pela; assembly: GCA_011428145.1. NCBI lineage: Eukaryota > Metazoa > Arthropoda > Insecta > Hemiptera > Coccidae > Ericerus > Ericerus pela. The sequence goes on along the minus strand of WOFM01000268.1, from coordinate 29,324 downwards.
GTTGAAAATAGGCAAAATTTTATTAACGTAAGATTAAAAGTTGAATTTTGGCTCGTCAATTAGTCAAAAGAGACATCGTTATTTTTGTGTTAATAATCGCCACGATTGCATTCAAACGATTGCCGTTCTAATCTTACATAGAACAATACGTTTACTACCTAAGTACCTCTACGTGAAATACTGTGTGCAGGGAAACCAACGCACACACGTGTTTATGTACGCGCACCATTATATACCTTAACTATGGTAAGATTTTATTCCTGGGTTGATAAAGAAAGAAAGAAAAAAAAAAACGTGTAATAGAAGGAAAAAAAAACTAGAACTCAGTTTGAAAACGCGTCGAAAAACCTTGAAATGCCCAGACACATGTTTCGAGCCGTCATCTATCCATCATTTATACGTTCATTAACAATGTCACGGATAAATCATTTGTAAATGATTTCGTAAGCGTATATAACAAATGTTACTCTAACAACTACCTACCTAATGCCATCAGTTCTTCCCACTGCCTGGCGATTGTTGTATGTTGGTGAAAAAAAAATTACGCATGCGAATCTGGCGGAGAAAAAAATATGCAAAAAAAAAAAAAAAAAGATCATAGCCCCCGAAACTTTATCCTACGGAAGATTTTATCCTAATTATGCAGACGGTGTAAAATACTGTTCGATTTCGTGGCATTGCAACAGCAGTCAAGGTGTTCGAAAAATCGTAATTCACTGGTAAGGCGAAATTAGTAGTGTCATGGCTACTATTTTTCAACGTGGAAGTGGATTCGAGAGATTGAGGAAGGCTGGCCTGAGTTTAATGGGAACCGTGACGGTTGGGAAAAAAAAAATCTACATTATGCATTCAAATTCCATATTATCAATCGTCTATGAAGGAAAAGCTCCGAATGTCGCTTTCGTAACGAATGACGCGGGCGTGCGTTGGTGCAGTTTTCAGCCTTGACGTACATTTCGCGATGATTGTCAAGGCTGAAAATTTTGTACTACCGAATAAGCTTCTTTTTTTCAAATTTATTTTCCAGTTTTTTTTTTTTTTTTTTTTTTTTTTTTAAATTTTTCGTGTACCTTTTCGTTTTACAATTTCAGTTTGATTTACCTCATCGAGATCTGTAAGCGAACTATTGAAGTGTTGATGTATAGAAGAGGAAAGGATGTAATTTCTTCGATCACGCATTTTCCTCTGATTCTAGTGACTGCAGAATCTTAGTCGTTCTGTATGACGTAGCGTTATCCAAACATCATTGGTAAAATACCAAAATGAAATTAAAATTTACAATGTACGTCGCTATTCTGCTGGAAGCCTACGACGTCATACGACGGTATCGAAAGGAAAAAAGTATTTTTACTCGGTAAATCTGACCCTCACCTAAGTAGTAGTCACTATACTAGCCCCAAGGATAGTGAATTCTTGGAATGTGAACAAGTGTTTTTGGAGTTTTTTATGAAACCGGTTTTCATTTTGAACGACCCTCTTTGCTGGTGCTCTCAAGAAGTTCGACTATTATGAATGGTTAAGTAAAGACGAAAACAAACTACGTGAGGGTGGAAATGTAAATTAGAACATTTAACATCTTACAGCTGAGGTGACAACTACCTGGAGGTATTCAATGTCCTATTATTATATCTGTAATTTCGAAGATATCGAAATTTCATTTCGGTTAATGGGAGAATTATTCTCTCATTTGGAGGGGTGTTTTTTATTCAGGTGATTTACTTTCAAGTTTACTCGTTAGCTATGTTTGAGATTTTACCGAATGCCAATCTTAGTTTTATGAAATTTTTCAATTTTTGGTCTCTTAGCTGTCGAATTTGAAATCAAGCCATCTTAAGAATTTACTGTGGAGTATCCGTTAAAGATTTCTCGTTTTGTAATTGAACGATGTACGTACGTGTAAGACCGAAGCTTAGGCTGCACGTTAGATAACCTGTAAATCTGAAATGACATATTAATTTTCTTAAACTTACTTTGCAAACGCTCCGTGCCCACAGTGGTGGATCCGAGGGGGAGGGTGTACAGGCCGTGGCTCTCCTTCGGCCACAAAAATTCATATTCATGTTATTTTTGTGCAATAGTGCTCTGTTTGGTACATAGCATCAACAAGGCTCATGAAGGGCGCTCTTGAAATTTCACTCAATGAACGTTTTATGTGCTTTTATTTTTTGTTAGGGGAGGCATTGAAAAAAACTGGGGGAACAACATGTCATTACATCAAAGCGGTAGTCCTGCAGACTACATTTTTGCATTATGGAAGTGGTGGAGTAGGGTATCACCGACGATTTAGAGAGGTAAAAAATCGAAATTAGGATTTACCTCTCCTTTTAGAAAATCATGGAACTGCCATTCCATTCAGACTCCTAAAGATCTACACCGATTTTGTCATTCTCGAACGTAGCTATTCTGATTTTACTTTAATCTAATTTTGTTTATCGTTATTCTTTGAACTTGCGCCATGTTGGTCATTTTGTTTGAAGCATAGCGACTGAAATGCGTCGCTGATTGAACACTTTCTTGGAATTAAATCACAGTTCAAAATACTCGACATAAATGAAGTTAAGGTTGAGTGTACAAAAATTGCTCCTTCAAGCATTGAACGGCAACTTTATCAAAGATCCACTAACTTTTTCGATGCTCCTGAAAAATGTTGCACTGCTTAGGATCTTACTATGAGAAGATGATACGATTCGGTAATGTAACCATTTACAATATCTCGTAGATTAGTGGCGTAGCAGATCGATGCTTGAACAACGATATTGAAGTAGTTGCTTCGATTCAATATCTTGGCAAAAGGAGTGGGAGGGGTGAGAATTTCTCTATTTGTTTTGTGCGGTCTCCCCTTTTATTTGGGAAGAGATGCCACTTTTGTCGATTGAAAAGTCTCAAGTGTCTGCCAGATTATGTCGCAAACTGGTTTCTGCTTTCGTGATTGTAATAAGCTGTCGCACTCGACATACCGAGATCCGGTAGGTAGTCGATTCGCAGTGTATTTCATTTGTAAAATGGTTCTATCATTGGCGGGTGCGGTGTATGCACGAACAATACGAGTTGACAAGCTAAAGTCGAAATTCGAAACATCTGACGCCGGTGCGTACATCGAATACCATATTCAGTGCGACGTTAAGATTGAAAATACGTACGTATGCACGAGGAGACTGTTCATCGAATGGTATTACGTCGACCGTCACAATGGAGGTGAACGAAAGTGGAGTAGAGCATGCGTCGTCGACGTGCTCGTTAATTATTTAAAGAATCTGGCATTCGTTCGAAAATCAAAATGCGTTTCAAATAAGTGGCTGGAGATGGCCGAGAAACGATTTTGTGGACGACGCAAAGAAGTCAGTGTCTCATTTTAGTATCGAACAACTGAGATTTTCTGGCGTGTGTTCGGTTCTCAGACAAGAGAAAAAATGTGGGCAATTCGCGGTCGTGGTTGCTGTTTCTTTTGGCCGGCGCAAACGCACAATCGTCGTCGTCGAGAAGGTAGAATGATACTGCCGATGGGAAAGACCTTAATAATGTGGAATTAAGCCGCAAAACGTGAACGAAAGTGCCCTTTTATGTAATACAAAAGGGAAAGTTACGTACACTTGACCGAGTCTGTACGCGTCCGGAAGTATTCCCGCATTACATGCACGCCCGATAATGTGTATTTTATGATTGTCTCACCTGTGTGTTTGTGTGTGACTGCGTCTTGAGAGCGTGGATGGGACGAGCGCAGTGTTCTCGTTCACTTGCGGCTGAAGTGTTGGCGATCAAAGAAGTGGCCTATCAGCGAACAGAACTTACCTGCACGCATTGCATGTATAGGCGTGTAGCCGCTTCGAACAGAATGTGTGTGAGGAATGCGGACGTACCATTTAATCGGAGTTTCGATGGTGGTGCTGGCGTATGATGAAGGTTCCGTGGAAACGTACGTTTTTCATCGTTGGAATTTTCATTCGTATGTGAGAACATCTTTCTTGGAAAGACCGTCGCGCCCATCGCGTACAGATTTTCAAAAATGAGCTGTGGCCAGCCTTACACGAAAACGTAGGATTGTGCAGATCGTAATCACAATCAATGTCCGACCCGAAAAATTTGATATTTTGAACGTAACACCTTGCAGCAGCTCTTATGCTTCTGATGCCTTCATTCGAAGGCGAAAAAAAACATGATCCAAAACAAAAAGTATTTACTGAAAAGTATATCTGCCTAGAACACAAACCAGTGTAAAGCTATACATATATATGAAGCTTTTTTATAACGCTAAACGGTTCAATCAGATTCTGTTAAAACTGTTGAAAAACTTGCATTTTTTCGTTCGGACATTCGTACCGCAGTAACAGAATTACGTTCGGAAGCACCGACTGCATTTACAGAAAACACATTCTGTTGGTGCGGTGATGGTGATTTATAGTGATGGTAACTAGCGTTTGCTTTTTTTTAAATATTCAAGCATTTTATCATTTGCTGAATAAATGCTTGAAAAATAAACGCTCGACATTTAAAAGCGCATGCTTAATAATGGGCATATGCTTAAAAATGAGAAAATGCTCGAGAACGTATGAGCATTTTCAGTAATTCTGGTTTCATGCCGAAACAAATGAATTATGAGTTTACAAAATATAAATTTTTAAAATACACATTTTTATAATAGTAAAACATTGTGTGAAATCTGGCGCACTCGCACGGCTATTACCCATACATACTACATTTTGTTATGGAGTGTGTGCACTATCCAGTGAGCATCCATAAAGTCTAAATTTTATCTGTACTTAATAACTCAGGGTACTATTTACAAACTATCTATAAGGATCATAAGGAAATCATGATTATAAACAAGGGCTTACGAGTTGTCTATATGTATAAATGACACAGAGACCCGTGAGCAAAAGTGAACCGTTTATTGATAAGAAGCTATGTTTTTATTATCAATTAAAAATCCACATTAAAAATCACAAACACAAATATTCCCCTCTCTTTATAACTCTTATTGACTTATACGGCCACCTTCGGACATGGCTATATAGATCGATAAAGTGGTGATAAGCGAGGATTATATAGCCCTTATAACTGCTTTACAGACATAGCTATAAAGCCTATAGACAGATTGTAAATGGCCTCCCAAACATCCACACTGAGTAAATATATAATTATTGCAACTTGCAAGTTTGCAATAGATTACATCTTGTTTTAAGAAAAAATATCAAAAATGCTCTAGTACTGAGAATGCTTGAGCTAATATTAAATGCTTAAGCATTTACCATTAATACAAGTCATGTAAACAAAATGAACAATTTATTAATAATGAAATTTTTTAATAAATGAAATATTGCTATATAGTCAGTAAATGTCTGAGAACCAAAATATCTATAGATTTACGAGGTATTTGAAAAAATATTAGAATTAATTTTATTATTAACACTTTTTGGGGAAAGGACAGGATAAATATTTAATAATAATAATAACATTGTTCGAAAATACAGACTTCGAAGGTGCTAAAAACGATGCAGGAGCGTAGCTAGGATTTCTTCTAGAAGGGAGGCAAAAAACATGTGATGACTTCTTTTTCTCGTCACTTTTACAAATTCAGAAAATTTGAGAAATTTAGCATCTATGGAAGCCGTCTTCTCATATTTATTATTAAGATTTTTTTAAATTTATAAGTGACAAGAAAAAAAAAAAGTTCATGGGGCAATCGCTCCCTTTGCCTCCTTGGCAACGCCGTTGAAGCGATAAAAATTCATTTAAAGCAAATGCAATATTCCAGTGATGCCAACGATAAATTTAAACTAGGTGCAATACTTCAGCAATATCTCGAGAACGAAAAAATATCAAAAATGCTCTAGTACTGAGAATGCTTGAGCTAATATTAAATGCTTAAGCATTTACCATTAATACAAGTCATGTAAACAAAATGAACAGTTTATTAATAATGAAATTTTTTAATAAATGAAATATTGCTATATAGTCAGTAAATGTCTGAGAACCAAAATATCTATAGATTTACGAGGTATTTGAAAAAATATTAGAATTAATTTTATTATTAACACTTTTTGGGGAAAGGACAGGATAAATATTTAATAATAATAATAACATTGTTCGAAAATACAGACTTCGAAGGTGTTAAAAACGATGCAGGAGCGTAGCTAGGATTTCTTCAAGGAGGGAGGCAAAAAACATGTGATGACTTCTTTTTCTCGTCACTTTTACAAATTCAGAAAATTTGAGAAATTTAGCATCTATGGAAGCCGTCTTCTCATATTTATTATTAAGATTTTTTCAAATTTATATGTGACAAGAAAAAAAAAAAGTTCATGGGGCAATCGCTCCCTTTGCCTCCTTGGCAACGCCGTTGAAGCGATAAAAATTCATTTAAAGCAAATGCAATATTCCAGTGATTTAAACTAGGTGCAATACTTTAGCAATATCTCGAGAACCAATCGTTCGATTTCAGCCAAATTTTTACCAAATATTCAGCTAATATATTTCAACGTCTCAACAAAATTTCAGCTCTCAGTAAGTTACAGTTCTCTCGTAATTGCGTTTGATACATTTCAAAAACGATGTTGATAGTTTGAAGATGTCATCAAAACGGCAAAACAGCCCAATGACAATAAAATTTAATTCTTGGAAAAGTAATTATTAATTTTACTCGTGAAGAAAAACATTATAACAGTATGTAACGAATTATTATAAATTAAATAATTTCATTCAAACTAAATCGTAACCAAAAAAAAATACTCGTGGGCTGCAAACTGTGCTAGAAAAAGAAGGTTTTAGAATAGCACTTGTCTGACAACAAAAAAAGAAAGAAATCTGAATTGATTTTACAAAGATTTTACCCACTAAAAAAACAAAAAAAAAAAAAAAAGTACGGCAAGTACCAAGTTGATCCGACCAAAATCATGATGAAACAGTGTGTGATTTAGGATGGGAAACACTTGACAAATTGAAAGGTTTAGGAATTCGAACAACTTAGTGTCTGAAAATTCTGTTCATTCGCTTCAATTTATTCTATATTTCTGGACTACAAAGCATCTGAAAGTGAAACATTCCGCCTTCTCATAAAATAAAATTTTGTTTTTAAATAAGAGTTGAAAGTTCGTTCTGGCTTGGCTAGTAGTTTTATATATTTTATATTGCACCGCGTAAAACCACTGTAGATCTACAGCAACTTATAGAAGCAAATTTGCATATAATGATGATAATTATAATAGGTTTTATTGTGTAACACTGAGTAACCGTTGCTTTAATATTTATTTCACAAGATTGTCGCTGGAGGATATTATTCATCTATGTACTTAGATTCTTACAACCCGCTGTTGATTAGTTAGTCTGAATGTAATTAGATTAGCTGCAAAAATCTAAAATAGAAAAAAGGGAGAAAGAAAAATTGTCGAATGAAAATATTTATGTTCTGTATGTGGCATTGACGAAGTTGAAATACTTGAAAAATAGAAACTCTTTGTTGCATTATTCAGTTAAGTATATACATTTGGTCGATGTACATCGTACGAATTGCACCATTTTATGGTATTTCAAATTCTAAAATTTCAACTGCCAAATATTTGTATCATCTTTTCACTCAATTTAGGTGTAAAGGTTTCAAATTTTTCACCATAAAATAAACAAATTATGGAATAATTTACCCCCTCCATCACGTTTACATTCCTTTTTTACTTCCTATTTTAATTTATCACGTTTTTTCGTTCATTGTTTACACATTAATATTTAATATAGTCCTATGATTTGATAAATAAATGTCCGTGTGTAAAATTTTCGGTACTAAATTAATAATAAACTAGCGATATTTAGTTTTAGCTCAATGTCAGCGAGGTCATTGAAGTAATTTTGTTAGTTCTTCGTAGGTATCATAATTGATTTATAGGAACATTTGGTTTGATTTTTGTCACAAAGGTGGATCATTATTTCATGGAATACTCTCTTACTGGTACACGCCTGGTATTTGACTAATAAATCAAATATGAGAATAAGGAAGGCCTATACTGACGAGTTATATCAATTTCACTGAATGCTGGTCGTTTGTTTTCTGAATAGATTTAAAAAAAAATCTACTTATTGAAATTGCCTGAGTGTTTGGACCCAAGGTTGGTAGTGGATACGTTTTTCGTTTCATGATCTTCCGACTTTTTTGGCACTACTTTTGAAAATTCATTTTTTTTGATCGGATGGTTTTGAAATTTGAAACATTCGAATTCACTCATGGGAGAACCCTATCGTTTTTGGTCCGAATCGGGGGTGTATTTGGCCTGCTGGGTCAGTTTATATGCATTTTGTGTTGAACAGCGTACAGGTCGCAGTTTTTAATCGAAAAGCCCGAAATTTAGTATACGTTGTATTTTAGTTTAAGGACAGTACCTACCAATTTTGGTGCGGATAGGCTTTACGATACGTCTGTTTGGAGCGATTTTGTTGCAGCTTTGTCAGATTAATGGCTCTAAAATGAATAATTTTCAATCTGTAGTCTAAAAATTTAGTACAGGTATTGATTTGAAGTATATCTAACATGATTTCAAATTTGGTACCTATTGGTATTATTGTTCATTCCCTGGGGCTGTTATAAATGCTAATTTTTCATGTTATCTCAATAAAAGTGTCAATTCTTTTTCAATAGTCACGAAATTTGGTACAAACAGTACCTCACATACAAGGATTAGACCTACCCTACCAATTTAGGTTCTGATTGGTCAATTTGTTCCCAACTTACCAGCTATTCACTGTGATTTTCCGTCTTTTACCCTTCTGGCAATGGTCCTGAAAAATTCATTTTCTAGCTTTCATCGAGAAAACCGCTCGTTCTAACCTAAAACCAACTCGATCTGAGAAAAAGGTCAATTTTCGCCGATCCCCACCCGCTTTAGTACACTAGATTTGAACACGGATCTTAAAATCTCCACTAGTATTTTCGTAATTAGAACATAGACAACTGCATTAAACTTCGTTTTGTAATGAGGGATATTTTTTTCTCAGATAAGTGTTACCATCGAATTATTTTATAATATTCTGCTTGTTAGAACTTAAAATAAATTTTTCATTTCACGAAAAAAAAAAAATAATAATTTGAATATTTATAAAATATTTTGAAAACATAATACTTAATCAGTATATTTTATCACATGTACCGTATTTATGGGATGTTAGTAATTTATTACAAAATATATAAATATTTTATATATTACTTTATTAGAAGAATGTTGGTGATATACGTGATTTTTAAACCAAGCAATCTAATTTTTTTTTTGATCGAGCTCTTATTTATTTATTTATTGTTTTTCTTTGTGTTTTGGCCCTTCGTTTTATTTTTCTGTTTCGAAATCTCATCTTCATTCTGTTATGATTATGTTTTCTCTGTTTACCTGTGTTTTCATTGTATTCTTTTGAACGGATCATACGAAAAAAAAAAATTGGGGAATCGATGAATTTTATGCATAACTTATTTTAAGTTCTAACTTGAAAATAGTTAAGTACATCTGAAGCTCTTTAACGCAGACATCTCAATATTATTTCAACTGGTTACTTGTTAAGACTCATTTTGCGTCTCTGTAATTATTAATCAATAAATATGTACTATATTTTGATTTATTAGTCTCCTCGATGCCAAAAATCGGAATACCTATAGCAGCTTCAACAGATACATTTTCAGTACTGGAACGTAATTCATTAATATTCAGAATTTTTTTGCATTTGTAAAAAAAAAAAAAAAATCCTCTTCAGATCTTGAGAAACTCTTGAAAGTAAATTTTTATTTTTACCCAGTTTTCTCGTAAACAGAGTATTAAATTTGACTTCGCGAAAAGGTTAGAGGGTGAAGATGATGAAAATTATCCTTTTCAAGAGAAAAGAAAACGATTGGTTCCATTTTCCCATTTTCACATAATTTTTTTGTACTTAGATGTGTATAGTTTTATGTAAGTATCGCCCAAAAGTTTTGTTCATGATTTTGGAAAAACTGCAGAAGGGATAGGGCTGAAATTTTGATGAAAGGTAGTCCTTATATACGACAAGGTCTGACAGGAGTTTGGTGCGTATTGGTTTTATAGTTTCCGAAAAAACTAGAGAAGAAAAAATTCCTGCAAAAATTGTTTTTCCAAGATTTTGAGGAAAATATGAAAGGGATCAGGCTGAAATTTTCACGTTACATTGTTCCTATGTATGTAAAAGTTTGATAGAGGTTTGGTGCGTATTAGTTCAGTAGTTTCTGAAAAAACTGGAAAAGAAAAAATTACTGGAAAAATTTTTTCCAGGAATTGGAAGAAACTACTAATGGGATATGGCTGAAATTTTCCTGAAATATAGTTCCTTTGTAAGACTATCTCTGTTAAGAATTTGGTCCCTATTGGTTCAGTAATTTCCGAGAAAAATATAAAATAAAAAAAATTGCGGGAGAAAAGCGAGTCGCCTGTAGTGCTTGAAGAATCTTTTCGTATTTACGGCACAAGGGGTTATTTTACTTATTTCATTTGAAACTGTATCAATGAAATTTCGTTAGATCGATGTTTATTAAATATCGATGACTACCTATAGTTTTTTGAAATTTTTTCAGGCATTCACTCCTAGAATTCAGGATTGTTTGTCGAATTGTAGTTGTAAATTGGCAAATTGAGTTTTTTAGTCAAGTATTGCTGCTCTTATAGTTTTTTTGAATGTCATTCATATCAGTTGACTAGTTTTAAATTGCTTATTTGGAAATTCACTAACAGATTACGTACACTTTTCTCGGCTTAAATCAACTTTTTAACAATATGTCGAATTGAATAGCTCCACATTTTCCAGCATCAGATTTATGTAATAAGCGGTCCAAGTTTGTCCTCAAGTTCCACCGTGCATTCATTAATAAAATTTGAAAAATGTGCAAATCAAATATCTCTGACGAAAATTTATTATTGTTTTAGAACTTCCCTATTTTCAGGCTCGTAATTAATTTAAGACTTATCCAAAATAACAAAAAAACAAAAAAAAAAGTTCATCGATTTGAGTTTTCCGTATTGTTTATCCATCGGTTTTATCTTATTCTGTCAGTCGGTTAACACAAATTTCATAATCATTCTTCATAGTTTACTTCAAAGATTGATTTATACCAGCTCTTTCAAAATGGAGTAGAATTAAATGTCTGTGGCTGCCATTCAATTTATGATTTGTTTCTGTTTTATTTGTCTGTTTTAAGAAATACGTTTTTTCATACTTCGCATCATTTTCTGAAATTCGATGATAACCTCTTCAAATGAAATTATTTGGCAATAATAAATTAGATTTAATGGTGTTTTCAAAAGTATTGCTCAAGGCTCCCTCTTCAATTATTATATATGTATTCTTTTTATCAACGTTTGTATTAATACTTTTTGTACGTTTTTTTTTGTTTTTCGCAGAATTGTTATGATCCGACATCAGACTTGAATAATTGTATTCCGGAGGAGTAAGTATCAAAGTTAACTTTTTATTTTCGTAATTTTGCGAGCATTTTCAAAATATGCGAATAATCTACAGTTTTTAAACCCTAAAAATAGCTGAAGAATGCTTTTTATGAATAATAGGATGTTTAAAAATTATGAAATCATCCTTGGCAAAAAAAAAAAAATTGTATTGATTGTGGCTCTACCCAGGTAGGTCGAGTTAGTCATGGCTGTTTTTTTAGAATTTGTATTTTTCCTACTCCTATATTTTATTATTAATGCTTTTTTTTGTAAAAATAAAAGATTTTCAATTGTAGAATCAATACACTTTCATGTATCAAAACCTTTATTTATGTGAAATCTTGACTTCCCCTTCGACAAATTTTTTGTTATAGTTCCGTGTATTGGAAGTAGATTTTTGTGTAACCTATATATTGACAATATAGGTTGGGAAAAAACCATCTGTGTATTTACTTCTCCTGACTCTGACGTTGGTTGTGTAGATTTTACCTACTTATATAATTCGAAATAGCTTACATTTTGCATGAGTCGTATTCATTAGAAAGAAATTGGAAGTTAGGCTTCTTTATGATTTTTAAATACTCACCAACTTGTTTTATTATTCGACTTTCTAACGAATCATAAGAGTGGGCAAAATCCTCAAAAAAAATTCGAATAACGAATCATTTGCAAGAAAGTGATTCAAATCACGAATCATGAATACTTTCAGTCCAGAGATTGAAAATGATTCGTCCGAATCATTTTTCTACGAATCTCTTATCCAGAAAGTCTGAAACGTTTAAATAATTCTGTTACATCTCGACATGGGAAAAAAATTCTGAACAATCCAGTACTTTTTGATAAAAAAACAGTTTTATTTTGGAATGTGAGATGTAAAAGTTCTCTGAAGAGGGTGTTTAATTTTTCAGGGATGAAATTCAAGAAATGTTTTTCTATTAAGTGCCAAATTTCTTTGAAATTCCCAGGAATTTCTTGCCTTGAGGAATAGGATTCGTGATTCGTTGTTCCAGTGTTTTTAAATAAATGATTCGAATCATGATCCGGATTCAGATCCTATTTTTTCACGAATCCTGGCCATTCTTGCGAATCATTATTCTAGTTTTATTGTGGAGAAATGAAAAGTATATCGGGAGCATCATATGCTTCCTAAACCGAAAAATCATGGCAGACAATTGATTGTTGGCAAAAAATAATTGATTTTTCTTTGGAGGCTGAAAATTGTTACTGTCCACACTGGAAAATTACTGGTGAGTCAGTCGTTCGCGGCTCATTAATATTCGTTTTTTCTTGCAAAATTGAAACTCACTGGTCGGTTGATGGTTTATGATGGATATCAGTCTTTTCATGAATTAAATCTCTTTATCATGACAGAATTAATAAAGAAAGTGTATATCCCGCTCTGTATTCTATTTTCATTTACTTCCCCTCGTCATCAACTTACAACGCGTGGGCCGAATTACGAGCACAAATTATTTGGAGAGGAAGTGCAGTTATCTACGTATGAATCATGAAAAGATAATAACTTTTAGTTGCCTAATAAATCTGCTACAGTATATGAGATGCTTTATCGTACAATTCAACCATTCTCCTATTTTGGCACTACGTCATCCATTTTTTTGTGTGCGGTATCATGAGATCAACTCGTGCTTCAGTATTCGCTGCTCATTGTTTCTATGAAACATGAATTTGGATCGGTGTTTTATGAAATTTTTCTTCGAAGGTATCCCACCGAATGTCCGTTTTTTTTTTATTTCTTTGGTGTGAACTGCCAAAGTCGTGGGAGACGCCCCATTTTAAATGCAATGGCGTTATAAGCAAATTTTTCTTTGTCAAAGTCGATATTTGGTCTATTTTAGCGAGTATCGCTATAACAGAAAAATAAATTTGCGCTCTTTCTATTTTGCAGTAAGTGCTCGAAAAATGATAGATTATTTGAAAATTATTGGCAGCAGTATCTTTCCAAATATTTCTTACATAATGCCCCGTCTGTAGTTGCTTGTGCGATCGTAGGTTACCTGCGACCTATGTAGCCCAAAGGTATATTTTACGAGCTCAGCTTACGCGTACTCGAACAGTATCGTTTTCAGTGTCCATTTCCTTGTTTGCATTTTTAAAACCGTCCAAGGACGCTTAAAGATAGAGTGGTAGTCGCTAATTAGTTGGCTTATCATCGATTTATTCAGCCTCTGTCATTTTTTCCAAGTTTAGTAGCTCGTTTTGGCTGTAACCGGTATTTGAAGGAGAGCAGAAGTAAATCATTGTGCTGATATCTAAAACTTGAAAATGAAATTTTAATCGTTCCCTCATTATTATCGAGGACAAAATGTCCAGCTATTCTGAAAATCCGATTGCCATCGACCTTAGAGCATTATCTTGTAGAGCAAATGTCTGTTCATAAGTGCGTATTTTCAGGTGCCTTATCGAAGATCCTTATTCATAAAGTGCGTGATGTTATTTGAAACACAAAAGCTACTTTTGTATTCCCGCCTATTTGGCTTGTGTATTTTTCGTTCAATATCTCGGCTATGGCTGCGTAAGAAATTTGTCGATTGCTAATTTTTGTACGTTCATAAATTAGGTAACTGAAGTTGAATAAATTTCAAAATTTCCTTCTAAAGCATTATTGAGTAATGTTACGAAACCTTTGGTTGAGCTTATTTTACGAGAAATTTTATCACTTTGGGGCTATCTGAAAAAGTTTATCAGCCGAACAATTATTTTATTTCACAAGTTTAATGATATTCACAAGTTTAATGATATTCACAATCGCAACGAGTTTTGTTATCTTATGCGCCCTTCTTTGGTCATTTTGTTGTCAAACTGCTGGCATTGTTCTGCTTGATAAACTAATATCATCGTTTAAGTCCGAATTCGTAGACTTTGTCTACCAATATAGCTTGGATTCTGTGATACGTATTTTGCTCCATTGAGATTTTGGATTTTTTCAAACGACTTGCTCTTTTATTTCGATACTAACATAGAAATAAAAACCATTGAGGAACTAACTTTTCAGAAGAGAAGAAAAAATGTACTACTGTGTAATTTGAGGCGGGCTGAAAGCCTGATACAAGTTAGATGCGTGTTAATTCAATAGTTTCTAAAAAAACGTGAGAAAAAAAATTGGGATAAATTTGTGTTCACGATTTTGAGAAAACTTCAAAAAGTGGGGTAAAATTTTCGTGTAAGGTATTTCTTATATGGGACCAGATCTGGTGGGGGTTTGATGCCTGTTACTTCAGTAGTTTCCGAGAAATTTGGAAAACAAAAAATTTCTGGAAAATGGTTTTTAGCAATGAAACATCGACAGATCGATATTTCTGTTGAAGATATTGATAACTATCAATATAGTTTATCGTTATTTTTTTTTACTTGAAACTAGCAATGAAAAAAATATCGATATATTGATATTTTTTTACAATTTTTTCAAATACTTATTTGGATTACGTTTTTGTTTTTTAACTATAGGTGAAAATTAGCAACCTGGGTTTTCTGGCGAAGAATTGCTGTCCTTGAGTTTTTTTTTCTTTTTTCAATGATACCAGCGTGAAATTTTTACTTTTGGAAAAATGTTCAAAATCATTTTCTAAAATT
Organism: Ericerus pela; assembly: GCA_011428145.1. Taxonomy (NCBI): domain Eukaryota; kingdom Metazoa; phylum Arthropoda; class Insecta; order Hemiptera; family Coccidae; genus Ericerus; species Ericerus pela. The sequence continues at coordinate 14,316 of WOFM01000268.1, read as the reverse complement.
CTCAATCATAGTCATTTTTCCGAATCAACTCAGTTGACGACCTTATTTGGGAGATTTCTTGTTGAATTTCTAAATTTTTAATGAATTGAAAAAACTGAACGGCCGAGTTCTTTGGTTCTGTGTGAACTTATTTCGAATGAAACCACCCCGATAATTGTGTTTTTCAACAATTCAAGGAAATGTAAAGAAAAAAATTTGTTTTTCATCCAAAAAGATTGTTTTTGAAATTAAATAATCCGTATCGGGTTCATCGCGTACTAATCGGGAAATACTTTGAACTTGACCAAGAATAAGGAACGAATATGTGCCATTTATCGTTTGTATATAGCTTCGAATTGAAGAGGTTGTTTTCGAAGTAGCCCTCGTGCCAACTTTACTCGGACCAGGGTGGTCAACGATAACGGTTGATGGCTGAGTGATGAAACCTATTTGCACTTAGTTAATTGGTACGGTGGTCTAATAGATCAGTTGTTGAACTCGACTTAGTAACAGAATTTATATAACTCTACACAGGGTCGTAGAGAGAAAATTCGGGCCCGGGGGAGATAAAATTTATGGTCCCCAAAAAAATAAAAAATTACCTCTATGTTCAATGCAGTATGAAGGATTTATTTGTGGACGGGGTTTTATAATACTAGGGAAGTCTATTTCGCGAGTGGGGCGATTGAAAAAAATTTTTTGAGGGTTTTTCAGTAGATTTTTTATGAAGATCTGTTAATTTTTTTTTTTTTTTGAAAATTTTGAGCTCCTTAAAATACCGGCCTGGGGGAATTCCCCTCCCTCTCGATAGGCCTGACTCCACATTTCATCATCAAGTGCCTCGTTTTTCTCATTTTTTCCGAATAGAAAAAAGAAAAACTTGATGCACGTACTTGATACACTTTGAAGTATAGTTCTTCAGTATAGTTTCGAAGGAAAAACGAATTTTGAGTCGAGTCCGGCTGTTTGGTTACCGAACAAAAATAATGCTGATTTAATTCTTCGCGGAACTATAAACTTTGTGGACGACTTTCTCATGAAACGATATTCTTTTCTCGCACTCCCTGTGCTACCTCACCTCCTCAGTGGTTCTCGCTCATTCACAGACTGAAATAGTAAAGTCGACGTAGAATTTCTCGCTATTTTGTGAGTCATCATCTCTGTATAGCCTCAAAATTCCTGGCTAGCCAATATTTTTTCATACATGTATTTTTTATTTTTTATTTTTTATTTTTCTATTCTTATTGGCTAAGTAACAACGACTTTCCACTAGTCTATCCTCCCGTCGTGTTTCATTGACCACTTTAGAAACCAGTTTCAAAAAAGGTGTTCATTGTACATCGCTGCATATATGTATAATATTTGTTGGTATTTAACGCTGTATTGTAATGGTTTTTTTGTTTTTTTTTTCTTATTTCAATTTAGGACGGATGGTACTGAGACAGTGGCTATATCGGAGCACAATACGCTTCGCCCTCGAGGAAAAACTGGACCTAATGATTTCGAATTGAGACGTGTGCTGGGTAAAGGTGGCTATGGCAAGGTGTTCCAAGTGCGCAAATGCACCGGAAAGGATGCGGGTACATTTTTCGCTATGAAGGTTCTCCAAAAGGCTGCCATCATCCGCAATCAAAAAGACACTGCTCACACGAAAGCCGAAAGAAATATTTTAGAAGCTGTCAAGGTATAGTCGTTTTCTGTTCGCATTTTTTAATCGTTCGCCGACTCGTTCGCGTTGGAAGCAAATTCTCTCAAATGTGTAAAACTGGAAATTCATCAACCTTTTAAGTGGCCATAGAAATAAGCTAATATTAATATATACATTTTCCTTTCAATATTGATACAGAACGTACTGTTATTAAAATTATAAAATCATTCAATTCAGTAAAATATTGTCTTATTAAATTTTTTATTTTTTTTAGAAAAATTGTCCACCACCATTCCCCTATTGAAAGTAGAATTGCCACATTCGATTTAAGGGGGTGTTGCGAGAGTAATTCAATACTTTTAAATTACCTCAACAAATAGGATAATTTCTTAATATTATCTTTTATTAATATTTCACTTCAATTATTACAAACACTTTAGAATTATACTTATTACTATTTCTTAATACTAGTGAAACCTAATGTCCATAACAACTAGTATGGACCCTAACGTCTCTACTCGACTGTAGGTTTAGGAATGAACAAGTCTTCAAAATGAAGATATTACATTACTTTCGTTCCCTTTGTTTCAATCGAAAGATGGCTGACCAAAAAGGTGGCGTGACATAGAACATCTGCCAAATATGATGACACATCATTGTCAGCATATCTGGTGGTGTTTGTCTGTGGGAAGCTAGGTAAAATATAGACAGCTATTATTCCGAGAATTAGGAATAATAGTTGTCTATAATTTGTTCGACACGTTTTTGTAGACAAACTGAATCGTCTGCAAAAACGGGATGGAACAAAGGTCCCCAGGCAAAAGAAAGCTCGAAGCTCCTGCTTCGTTAAATTTTGTGGTCCTGAAAGTTCATTATTTTAGTTTATTATATCATTAATTCTAGTCATAGAACAATATTATCTTTTCACAAATGTCTCTTAATTTTATGATGCGGAATTGATCATCGCCTAAAAATATAAAATTTGTCATTTGAGCATAAAAATTTATTTTTGCAAATGGACTTGATGGATATAATTTGGCATAATCAAATTTGTTATGCTTTTTAATGTTAATTTATTATATTTTATTACACGAATAGACTTAAAATTATGGACCATCAACGATGTATTGCTCCCAATGCCAAATCGTTTATTTGATTGTGTGCATTGATAGCAACACAATTTATTTTTAGGTTCACATAGACCAATATGGCTACTATGAGTGTTAATAAACTACACCAGCGGATTAGCAGTAGGTTTACAGTGTTTATTGTATCCTGGTATCCTAAATCAGGAATTTTCAGTTCTGCTGATTTCAGTCTTTCTTCGAACTTATGAATCGGAGTTATTGGTAAAATATACGGTATGTTGTCATGTCATTTATCATTATAAGCAATTGACATATTAGGGAATTTGAACGATTGATGTAGGCCAAAATCAAGTTCCATAAATTGGTATTTTGTCCAAACTAACGGTAGGTGATGTTCAATGATGATTTCTTTTTCTGGATTATTTATACAAGGGAATCCTGCTGGAATGATTGTTTCTGCGTTGTTTTCTCCTTGTAGCTGTTGGATTTCTACTATACACGGAACTGTTAGTAGAGTTGCTCCAGGCCATGAGTCGTTGATAGTTATACTGGTGCTTGTTTTTGTTACCGTGTTGACTGATATTAATGGATTTCTAGCATTTGTAATTGCAAATTGATTCATTTCAATTTGTTTGACTACGATCTCATCATGATTTATCTCGCATTTAAAAGTGCATTTCTTCATTATTTCCTCATATTTCATTCCTTGAAATAATGCTCTTGTACAATTTCATTTATTATTAGTTGTGCGGTCTTGTGGGAGAAAACATAACAAGCTATGTTTGCCACAAAGGTCGATGTCTGTTCCTGTTATAATTCTTATTGATCCATCGAATTTGTTGTGGGATAAGATCGAAGGTTCTTGATCCCAGGAGCAAATTTTGTTGTCATGTGTTCGAAATGCTAATGGAATAAAGTTGTAAAGGTCGTATTTAGCGTGAAGATTTTGAAGTGGGATTTTTATTTCTATCTCTATTTCATTTCCTGTCACATAAAAATTTACTAATTTTGTTCGGTAATAGGACTGGATTGATTTTTTGTCTAGAACTACTGCGAAATTTGATTTTTCTGCTATTTTCTTGATTTTCAGTAAGTCTTCTTTTAAAGTTGTTTCGTTAACAATTGCCACTGGTAGATGGTTGTTTTTGCAGGAGAGGAACAAATGGCTAAGTTTAGCATTTTCGGTGACTAAACTAGCATGAAGAGTTCGAGCTGTGTCAAAGATGAGTTCTCTTCTGGCTTCAATAATTATTTCGTTGTTTTGATTTTGGATCGCGTCTTTTAATGCCTGAATGTTTTCTTTTAAAATTTTGGAGTTGTCGAATTCTAATTTTTCGAAATTTTTGATATCTTTTGTGATATTTAATAATTCTGCATGGTTTTCTATCACGGATTCTCGTAGTTTTTCATATTGAGATTTTAAATTTTTCTCATTTTCTATAAAATCGTTGCCTTGAGAGAGTGTCATGACGTTGCAACACCATGTGTCAAAGTCACCAAGAATTTGTAGTCCACGTTTGATTCGTTTTGAAGGTTCTCTGTCGAATTCTTTGATTATTGCTTCGTTTATTAGCTGAATTTCCGTAATTAGGTCTTGGATTTGTAGTATGTTTTTCGATCTCTGTATGCACCATGTATTTTCTCTGGATGTGTAACTTTGCAGTTTATTAATTTCTTCTAGCCATTCTGGTTTTTCTATGTTCTGTCTTCTTGGAATTTTCAGACTATAAACTATGGGAATTGTTTTCTCATAGGCCTTGCTGAATTTGTTTAGCTTGAAATAAGCTCCTGACAATGCACTAATTTTTGTTTTTAAGCTTGTGTTCTTCGTCTCGATTGTAAATGTGGTAATTATGATAAAAACGATAATGGCGTGTTTTATCATCTTATGGTCTGAAATCATTACAAATCACATGAAATTTTGCTGTTAGACGCAGTATTACATTTGTTGGTACATTATTTAGTTGTTATCATTTGATGCGAGGGGAAAAAAAAAATTATAAGGTGCGAAAAATGTATATCGATGCACAATATTTTCTCGATTTTTATTTCTTTCTCATAAAAATATACATATGTGCGGAAATTACACCATCTGTGTTAGTGTGGGACTCTGGAATTCGGTTTGCACTACTACCATCAAGGGTAGGTCTTGGGAGATGGCGAACTCCAGTATATTTTAATTGTTTAGCAAGAATTCATCTTGCTTTACAACTCGGATATATATGGAGGTATCGCAGTCTTCTCGGTGTATTCGATCTTTTGGTTCGTCTTGATTTTCTCCGTCCTCGTACGTTTTTATTAGATTTAAATTGAGTTCCTATTAGTCGTAATTTTTTGTTTTAATTTTAATATTAATTTCCTCGTTTTCTTTTTATGAAACTTAACAAAGAGTTATTTTACGAGTTCAATAAGATAATAAGTTTGGGTACAGATTGTGCAAGCGAGGACGTTCTCCAAGATGTTCCGATGTATCCAACTACGGCTGAATTACGTGTGCTACCCAAGTTCATGGTTCCGGATAACGGAATGGTTGAGACTTCTAAGAGTTTCATGCTCATGCAAGTATCTCTCCCTTATCTGCGTTGCTGGTCTCCGCGCTGTCCATGTCTCTTTACTGGGGTGGTTGGTCTTTGGAAGATCTTCAAAGCCTTACACTCTTTTCTGTCAGCTGATTACAGTCCAACAGGAGTAGACGCGTATCGAAAGAATTTTCCCGGCGACTCGTTGAATACATCGTTTGGATTGTGGAGGCACGTGATGCCTCAGAGTTTATGTGAGTGTTGTTTACAATCAATGGTCCAGCTCACCTCACAGTTCAGTTTCTTCTTCCCAGAGGCAAGCCTATGGAGGTGGGAGGGTACTGTTGTTTGTTTTTCAACACTTGATGTAAACCCTTCGGACATTACCGGATACGCCATCGGCTTGAATCTCTTGAGTGCTGTTATAATGGCAATGCAGCCTCTAAATTTTGGTGCTAAAGTTCACTTCGCAATAACCAACACTGCGTATGCCAACACTATCATGGATAGGTCGCAGTTTCAGTATTTGGTCGACTATCTTGTTCGTTTTTATCGTCGAAAGATTGTGATCAATGATACACCTCATTTCATTGATGTTATTTGTGTGTTGGAGCCATCGGAGAAGCTAACTATTTCTCACAATCATCGTGTCCTGCAAGGAGCTGATTTGAGGAGTGAACCGAGTACCGGACTGTGCAAAATGATCGTGTCCAATCGGCGTATGTTTCTGGTTCCTCAACATCAGCGATTCAGACGTCGTTCAGTTTCTCCGGAACTCGAACTGGTCGATCATCCTGAGGCAGCGGAGCAAGGAGAGGTCAAGCCAGAGGCTGGAGAGACCTTTACTCAAGATGCGCAGGAGGATTGGTAGTTGGTGAGTTTAAAAAAAAAAAAATTGTACTTTTTGATGGGAGAAAATATATACGTGAATGGTCCTTACAACATATCTTATCTATAGTTATTACGAATTAAATCACAAGTGTTACAATACAATGGTTCGGGTGGCGGTTCAGAGTATCTTTTTGCATATTCCTCCAAACTTAACTCACTCGGTTTCTTAATATCTTGGGGAAAAGGTTGAATAAGTAGAGACAAAGGTTGTGTTATACTTTTTCCCTCATCACACCTATTGAACAATTTGCTTTCTTCTAAATGTTGTTTTTGGGTAATTAATTGAATCTTTCATAAGGTTATTCTTCTTTTTTCTGGGTCTTTTAATTCAAATTTCTTTCTCCATTCTGAACAATCCTTTCCTTTTAATAAAGCTTCGTCAGTAAATGTTACTTTCTTACTGTTTTTATTTTTATTACTAGATTTCTTTAATATTCCTTTTCGTGGTCTTCCTCTCGGACGTTTGACAATGATTTTAATTTTGTCCTCTGATTCGTTTTCTTCTGAGCTCTTTTCCTTCTTTGGTCTACCTCTTTTTCTTTTTGGATTATGCTCGAGAATGTTTTCTTCATTTCCCAAATAATCGGATGTAGTATCTTCAATATTTGATGGTAATTTAGCATTACAACGGGCATTATAAGGTGTAAGTCTTCTTATATGCACTGTGTCGTCTGTACTATTTCCATCATCAGAGGTTATGTGAACAATATAGTTTAAATCTGAAACTTTTCTTACTATTCTATATGGTCCCAAAAATTTTGGTTTGCCTTTTCCATAATTTATTGGTGCTTTTAAGAGAACTAAATCATTAATTTCATAAGAGATTTCTTTTCTTCCTTTATTATAGCATTCTGAATATTTGATTGCATTCTTTTTATCAAAGCTCGGGATTGTTTTTCAAATTTTATCTGCTTTACTTATCTGTTCTTCTTTGGTTTTGCTGATAAGTGGTGACGGAATATTTAATTTTATAGGGGGTTCTCCTTTATAACCGTGCATTAGATAAAATGGATCGTGATTATTTAATCCTTCGATAGGTGTCAGATTATAGGTCAAGGCTATGTTATGTACATGGTCTGTCCATTCTTCCCTATCGGTACTCTCATATTTTGCTAACATTTTTTTTATCGTTCCGTTCATTTTCTCTACTTGTCCTTGAGTTTGCGGTGAATATGATGTAGAGTAGAATATTTTAATACTGTTATTTTTACAATAATTTTGTATGTGTTTGTTCGAAAAATGAGTTCCATTATCACACGTGATCTTCGTTGGTTTTCCATAATGACGTACGATTTTTTTCAAAAATTTAATTACTGAATATGCGTTTGGTTGGGTTACTGCTTTGGTCCAACAATATTTTGTTGCTTTGTCTATTCCCACTATGACAAATTTCTTTTCGTTATTTGTTTTAAATTTTCTGATGAAATCAATTTGGATATGTGCAAGTGGTATGCATTCTTCAGGATTAATTGGTTTCAAGTATCCGTATTTTTCGTTAATGTTTTTATTAATTTGGCACTGATGGCATGAACGTACATGCCTCGGGACTATTTTAGGTATTTGCGTAAAGTAGTATTGAGCACGCATTTTGGCAAGAGTTTTACGAATTCCAAAATGTCCTCCCCCGCTTTGACTCTCATGACACATATTTAGTATCTGAGGTATGAGGGAGTCAGGAATTACTGGTACGGCATAGTGATATACAGAGTGATCATTATTTTTCCATAAAATTCCATTTTCATCAAGGAAAAATGTATTTAGGTTGCGTGATCTTCTGATTTTTAAATTTTTTCTTAATTCTTTTTCGTTGCCACCTTCTAAAATTTTTATTATAGTACCCCAATATTTATCTTCACGTTGTAAGTCCCATAATTTTGTGGATTTCTTGATCTGTTATATTAATTGGGTTTTCTATTTCTGAATTTTCTGAAAGTTCGGAAAGTTGAGAATTTGTAGACGCATCGGAGTTTCCAGATCTTTCCGAAATATCGGATAGGATGGAACTTCGATCGTCTTCCAAATTGTCACTTTCCACATCTGCTTCTTTTCCTTTCTTTTTCATACTACGTGTTATTGCTTTGATTTTTTTCTATTGTTTGATAATATTTGGAGGATCAGGTGTTTCTTCTGGTATTATGAATTGACCGTTTCGGAATTCTGCATAATTGTCTTCTTCTTCTTCTAGACGGGATAGATAGTCAGCAATTTTATTATTTTCATCTTTAATGTGTCTAATTTTAAATGTGAATTCTCCTAATTTCGAAATTAATCTATTTAGTCTTGCGTTTGGTTTTTTCATTCGACTTTGGTATGTTAAAGGTTCGTGATCCGTAAAAATATTAAATTCTTTGTAGACTAAAAATTCTCTGAAATATTCGCAAGTTTCAGTGATAGCCGACATCTCTAAATCAAAAGAACATAAATGTTGTTGATTCTTAGGAATTTTCTTCGAGAAATATCCTATAGGGTGTGGTTCTTTTGTTTTTCTGTCTACTTGCATTATTACTGCTCCTATGGCTGTTTTTGATGCGTCTACTTCGACGTATGTTTCAGCATGAGGATCGTAGATTGTAAGAATTGGATCTGACCTAATCAATTCTTTTATTTTGTCGAAGGCTTTTTGTGCTTCGTCATTCCATGCTATTTTATTATTCGCTTTAATATTTTCTTTTCTTGTTAAGTCTGTTAATGGTGCTGTAATTTGCGAAAAATTCTTTATCATTTTCCGATAATAATTTGCTAAACCAATAAATCTTTGTAGTTGACATAACGTTTTCGGTGGTTGAGCTTCACGAATCGGTTTGATGTTTTTATCTAATGGTTCTAATTTATTATATGAAATTTTATGTCCTAAATATTCGATACTTTCATTGAAGAAGCTACTTTTACTGGTTTTAATTAGTAAACCTGTTTCGACTAGTACTTTAAGGACTTCTTCTAGGTTTTCTAGTGTTTCTTCAAATGTTTCACCAAAAACACAAATATCATCTAGATAGACCAAAACTTTGTCTTCTAGGATATGGTTAAATAAGTCAGTCATGGTTTTTTGAAAAATGCTGGGGCTCGCACTTAATCCCATCGGAATGGAGTTAAATACGTAACTTACTCCTCCAACATTTATTTCTGTTACCACTTTTGATTCTTCATCAAGAGGAATTTGGTAATATACCTAATTAAGGTCGATTGTTACAAAGTATTTTTTATCTCGTAACGCATCCCATATTTCAGGGAGATAAGGTACTCTGCTCGTATCCTCTTTTACTATTTCATTTACACCTCTATAATCTACTAATAATCTATAAATTCCGTTTGATTTCTTCTTAACAAATACTGGGCTCTCATATCTAGAGCTTGCTCTCTTAATAATACCACATTCTTCAAATTCTTTAATTTTCTTTCTAATTTCTCTTTTTTCAAAAATTCCCATATGGTAATTTCTACGTTGAATTGGCTCGTCTGTTTTCAAGTAGACATGTGCCGGTTTCAATTTCGTAGGTTTTACCTTGGCAGGTTCTTCCGTAAATATATGGATATATTTTTTTAGAACGCTTACTACTGCCTGTTTTTGTTCCTTCGTTAAATTCTTATTAATATTCACTTTTGTTCCTTCATTGTCGTGGATAACGCTGTCATCAGATCGGGTTATGCGGACAAGTTTTAGCATATCAACCTCCTCACCTTGGTTACCCGCAGTATCCCCAGATGTAATGCGTTGGATGCTGGGTTGGTCACAGCGGATGGAATTGGTCTGACGGTCCCGCATAGTCGGCTGTCGAAGCCTATAGCGTCCTAAAACTGTCCCTTGTGCGATCTGGGTGTCGAAGTGCGGACTGTAGAATCTTAAGGCTGGCCATCCTAAATCATCGACAATATATTCGCCTTCTAAACCATAACTTGTTAAAAACCACTCATCTGGATCTGCTTTTCCCATATCTGGATCCAGGTTTACACAATATTCCTTATTTACTTCTATGCAGAAATCTTTGTCTGCTCTAATAAAACCTTTGCAATTTTCTTCCTTAAACTTAATTATACTAAATGTTTCACGCTTCCATGGCGGTCCTATTCTAAATAATTTCTTACTAAATAAAATGTCGGCATTGTGTCGATCTAAAAAGTCGTATCCAAGAAGTAAAGGTGTGGTCACCTCAGAGGTTACGTATGCTTCCGCATCAAGGAGGAGGTCACCCATTTTTATGGTGATTTCTACGACTCCTATGACAATTATTGCGCTGTCGTTAGCGGCTACCATACATACTCTTGCAGGTCTGATCACATTATCCTTTACAAGGTCATGTTGTACAAGCGTCACTTCAGAGCCACTGTCAACTGTTCCCTGTGTTTCATACTCTTCACGGCTCACAATGTTGCAGGGGATGATTAGTTTACATCTCGCCCTGACTAATTTCATTGATGCACTACGGATATGAATTTTCCGATTATGCGGCGCGTGTGGATCTAACACTAGGAGAGCAGCGCAGTCTGGATGATGGACATTGCCATTACAAGCCCAAAAGTCATTGCCATTAACTGGTAGAGAGCAAACGGGCTCTACTGCAAGTTTTTTGGCTGTTGGGTGAAGTTTTGTTGTTGAATACTTGGAACTATATCTGGGGTTTGCAAGTTGTAAGAGGGTAATGCATAATTCGTCGCATTTGCCCATGGTTGTGGGTTTAGAATTGGGGCACTATATGCCTGTGCATAACCATTCTGTTGTGGTGTTCCATAAATGTTGAACGGTTAACCAAAATTTGATGCAAAATTATTATTATTTAATCATGGGGGTCTGAAATTCCTTTGCGGGAATTGAGGTGTAGCACGATTACGTAGTCTACAATCTCTGGAAAGATGTCCCCTTCTTCCGCAATTGAAGCAATTTATTTCCCTTGGAGGATATCTATCGTTATTTTGTTGATGGTAAGATTCTCTCGTTGGTTGCCTATAGGGATTTTGATTATTCTGCGAACGATTAGGCTCTCTTTCTCTAGACTGTCTTCTTCTTGGATTATTATCATTTGCTTCATTATTGTTATTATTATTTAGGTTTCTCTCTCTACGAGGTCTAGTTTCTACATTTTCATTTTCCATTGTCTGATTTCTGGTTTGGTTCTGATTTCGTTTATTGGCATTCGGGGGTTTCCATCCTGCCTCTACCAATGCCACAATAACAGGGTCTGTTGGAGATATAGGTGGGGTGACTGGTTTCACTGGCTCTTTTTTCTTGGGAGCTTTGCCCTTCATCATCTCTTCCATCTGTTTTGTTAACTTGGCGATTGTTTCCGTTGATTTGTTTAGCATCTCTTCCATTTTCTGAACATCGGTCAAGTCTAATGCTTTTTCTTTAAATTCTTTCCAATCCGTAAATGTTTTTGAGATCTCACTTTGTGTCTGGAGATTTTTAGATGCAAAGAATTTCCTCATTTCTCCTGTTAGCCTTGGGAGTAGGAGGTCACAAATTTTTTTCTCACTAATCGTAGCATCTAGTTGTTTATACAGTCGGAAAAATTTTGGTACATTTGTGCTAAAATATGAATCGTCAAATTTCAATGATTTGATACGTTTTTTTACCGTATCTTTATCTTTTTTGAAGATACGTGTTAAAATTTTCTTTACGTCTGACCAAGAAGTTTCTGGTGTTATTTCATTTTCAGCTGCGAATAGTTCGAGAGCTGTACTACGGAGGGCTATATTTAAATTTCTTATCATTTCATATTCAGTTGCCTCGAAGGTTTTCGCCTGAGTTTCGTATTCGAAAAGGAATTCAAGAATGTCTTCGTCGGGGCCATTTGAAAAATGGCTCGGAGTCCATCAGTCTGACCTTTTCCAAAAATTGTTCATTGCTAGGTTATGTTGTGTGTAGGCTTCGTTTGCCGCTGCAAATCTTGCTTGTTGTTGTTGCAAGAGCAAGCGTGCATTACTTTCAGCGATTTCTTCCGGGGTCATATTATTATTTTCTGATTTTAGGAATGGGTTGTTTTTATTTTCAATATTTATTATGTTAACGTACGCGGGTTCTTTTTGATCGAGAAATTCCACACATATTTCTGGTGGTAATAAATTGATAGGGTCGAAAAAATTTTCCGCAGATGAATCTGGAATTTTATTTTTAGATTTTTCTATATTTTCTGGGCTTTGTACGTGAATTTGGACTGAGTGTTGGATTTTGGTTTGTGAGGACTTCCCCTGTCCTTGAGGGACTAGTGGCGACAAATCAGCACTAAACTGTGAGGGTCTGTCGACAAAAGTTTGGTTCAGTATTGATTGCTCTCCGAGGAAGATTTCGTCTTCGTCGTTTGGGAGAGAGAAATCGGATGTAACCGAAATCAATTTTTTAGGTGATACGTGGTGTGATACTTTAGACAGGAGTTTTTCAAAACTGGAAGCTGAGACTTCGTCTCGCTAACCTTCTTTCTGTCTCTTCTTTTTTCTTTTTCTCTATTTCTAACTTTTTTCCTTTGGTTTCTAGATCTTCTTCTTCTGTATCGGAGAAGATTTCCTCTGCTTCGTTGGGGTCTTTATTTTTTATACTTCTTGTTACCCTACAATAACTTTTACTTTCCTCGATTAATTTATCAAAATTACTTGTTCTTTCGAATTTCTCGGTGTTGGGGTTATGAGTATAATATATTTAACAACCAGTGTTTAGAATGTCTACCTTTGTATAATTTTTTCTGAAGTTCGATACGTGTTCTACCTTCTATCCTTTTTACTTTAGCTGCTTTTAGCACACGATAGAGAAAAAAGTGGACACTCGACTTCCCAATGATTATCAAGGAGTGGGTAATTTTCTTCTTCAGACAGGTTTTCATACAAGTTTTTAGGATGGTTTTTGGATTCTAAAATATTGTCTTCGGCTTTCGAATCTAAAATATCCGGGAGTGATGCACTCGTACTTTCACTTTTCTCAGACATTTGCGAGGGTTGGGAGATTTCACATTTTACAATATTATTTACGATATCAATAAAAGTTTCGATTTTTTCCGAATTAATGGAAGATAAATTTATAATTTGCTTACAGTTTGATGACGGATAATTTTCTGTAGTATTCTCTAGTTTATCGGGAGGTTCGTTCAGATTGACACTGTTGGTGAGCGACTTCTTGTTTTCTGCACTGTGGTTTTCGATACCGCTTGGGCTGACTTTGTTTCTTTTTGATTTCAGGAGCCGGATCTGGATCTTCGATCTATTTTTATGTTTATTTTTAGATTTGTTTTTTATTATTAATTTATTTTTAAGTGATTTATCTTTATTTGTCTTAATCAAATGTTTGCAGTCTTCTGCAATAAAGATTTGATTTTGTAGACGTTTGTTTAATTTTTCTTTGATTATTTGAATTATTTTAGCCACGATTTACTTAATAATTATACGAAAATAATTTGCTCCAGCAAAATTCAATCAATTATTTGCGAGCTATTTAAAATATTTTTTACACGATTGGAAAACGTTTTTACGAAAAATTGAAATTTTTATTTGAATTGAATTATTATTTTAAAATTTTACTTCCGAAGGTTTTTTTGTTCGGGCGCCAATTTGTTGTGAGAGTAATTCAATACTTTTAAATTACCTCAACAAATAAGATAATTTCTAATATTATCTTTTATTAATATTTCACTTCAATTATTACAAACACTTTAGAATTATACTTATTACTATTTCTTAATACTAGTGAAACCTAATGTCCATAACAACTAGTATGGACCCTAACGTCTCTACTCGACTGTAGTTTAGGAATGAACATGTCTTCGAAATGAAGATATTACATTACTTTCGTTCCTTTGTTTCAATCAAAGATGGCCGACCAAAAAGGTGGCGTGACATACGAACATCTGCCAAATATGATGACACATCATTGTCAGCATATCTGGTGGTGTTCTGATCTGTGAGAAGCTAGGTAAATATAGACAGCTATTATTCCGAGAATTAGGAATAATAGTTGTCTATAATTTGTTCGACACGTTTTTGTAGACAAACTGAATCGTCTGCAAAAACAGGATGGAACAGGGGGTCGAATTCCAATTTTTCATTAGTTGAATTACTTGAAAATCTGATTCGTGCAAATTCTGAAAATTTTTTGATATACCCATCAATTGGAATGTATCGTCTATTGAAGTTGAGACCACCACTCACTGGACACCTGGAGCATAGGAATTGTAAATCAAACAAAAAAAAACTTAGAAATTTGAAATATGTT
>WOFM01000267.1:1062232-1426938 GCA_011428145.1 Ericerus pela | reverse complement strand
GAATACGTACACAACCATTCGGGCAACGTTTAACCATCTCAAGAGTGGGATGTAAAAGTTGTACCCTGATGAAGGAAGTGTGTTCATTCCAAAAGCTGAGAGGACTTCGGGCAAGTAACGCCATTTTGGGTTTCCAATGTGATGGTGGCCGGTCTTGAATTCACAACCATTGTGTTGGATGGCTGAGCACCTCACCACTAAGCCATGTAGAATACCACCTGAAGGTAGTTTAGGTCCTTCCAAAAGTGCTGATCCATTGTATTAAATTCTGAAGGAAAGTTTTGAAGTGAAACTTTCTTATTGTAGGTGGAGCACTAATAACATCAGGCAATGACATACGCCATTTTTGATTCAAAAAGCGAAGGTAACAAACCAAAACCAACAAACGGTAATGTGGAGTTGATGTTTCATTCCTTCGTCACTGAATAAATAAAATTTGCCCTGAAAATAGAGAATTTTTGAATAAAATTGTTAGAGCGGATGATAAAAAAAGATTTCTCAATTCACACAGTGATTGATTTCTGCCAAGACGTGTTAATATCAATAATTATGGTTTACTCTTGATGTAGTTTGTCATTTTATCTTTTCGATTAAAATTGGCGTAAGTCGTAACTTGTCACTAGAGTGCCTCACTGTAGGTAGTACAATGAATCTGACACCGCTTGACTATACGTAACTCTATGGACTGAGCATTGTGAAAAGAATGCGAAGGTAAGATGTCTGTTACAAATAAGCATAATTGGAGGAATAATGTCCTTCCAATTTTGTTTTTTATCAATGATTTTCGATATCGTTCATTTCTGAGAGATTTATGACGAGTGAGAAATAAAGTAATTTTAATCAAAATGAAAAATTTTCAGTATGTATTCAGTTTTATTGATGGTAAAGTTACCAAACTTTTCGTAATGATAATCACCTTCCGCCAGATATACTTATTATGTTGGCTTCTCCCGCACTGTACTTCCACCTTTATCAAGCTCAGGCTATATAGTTATGAATATATAGTCAAAACTGACACCAAAAATTATCACTGGCTAAAAAATCTGTTGTTGCGGATTGGAATACGGAGCCAATAATGGTCAAACATATTTTGATATCAGCTGACTGAACAAAGGAGCACTTGCATGGTGTTTTGTTTTTTTTGTACAGAAAAAAAGGAAAAAATGGGGTTCGGGGGCAAATCCTCCGTTATAATAAACACTAAAAAATTGGGGGACTAGAGAACAAAGCCCTCGATGAAAAAAGGAGGTTTTCGATTGTTATTAATTCTTGTTCTGCAGTTTATTTTGTGGTTCATCTGTCTGTATGTTTTTCGAGGTGCTGATTTCAAATCAAACGTTCATTCTCTCATTCAACCCATTCTTCGACCACAAATGGCTACAGAAGCGGGCCAAATTCAACTTATATTTTGTTGTGTGATATAGTACTGGGTATGTTTTCTGGGGCGCTAATTTCGACTTTGACGTTTTAATTTTTTTTTATTGGACCCATTCTTCTATCAGCAGGAGCTTCAAAAGGAGGCCACATTTTGACTTTTCATATTTTATTGCGTGATACTTCATCAGGTATGTTTTTTGAGGTGGCTCTCATTTCAAATTTAGCAAATTTAGTAGCCGTTTTAACGTAGAAAAAAAAAAAAATTAGGTGTTTGGAGAACATATTAATTGATGTTTATTGAAGGATTATGTGAATTCAGGGGTACTCGAGGAATAGGTAACTCGGAAGACGTTTTACTTCCACCGCGTGTCCCAGTTTTTTCTTTCAACAAATGTATACTTTACTTGCATTGTGTAAGCTATAAAGATCCCTGATCAGCGCATAAGCCGCGGAAATTAGCAACCAATGTACCTACCGGACTCCACTTACTTACAAAATGTTTTGTAGGCATTCGTCAATGTGTCAACGGCGTATTCTTGTTGCAACGAAGCCGAAGTGGAGGAAAAACTTTATTCGATCGCAGGAAATCCGTACGACATCGTTAATTTGGTGGATTGGTTGCCAGAGCACGTTCTCGATCGAATAACCAAGGAGTAAGTGCGACGGTCTGCGTTAGGCTAGGCTGAGTGTAAACTTGTAACTCGACTTACGTTGAAAATACTTTTCTGGTTGACGTCGACTGTTTGCAGCCTAATTGCTCCGCTTCCCAACACGTACACGTTTTCGAAACGACTCACCGAACTACTTCTGGAGAAGTACGAAGACAAACTTCCGGTAATCGTTGCCAGACCAACCATAGGTAATTTCCGCTAATATTTAGCTTCGCAGAGGTGAATTTAGTTGCTGGAGACGTTTCGACGGGCCTGTGGCTAAAATATTTGCAGATGAATAAAATCATAAAATCGGCGGCAACTCGAAACGAATCATTCCGCGGCTCCATTTCTTCATCTAAAGCTCGAATACGGCATTTTCGACGCTCGATCGTCGATGTGTGATGAAAAACGTTTTTGGTCGCATTTTCGAAGAGGAGAGAAAAGCAGCAAAAAAGGAGCCGTGTGGAAGGACGTTCGTCCGAAGTGTGTACCTAAGGAGTCAGTGGAAAGATAAGGCCGATAAGGGAAAGGGAGAGATTAGAGTCGAATTCTACGTAGGTAGGTAGGTACCTACCTACGATAATATCGAGAATTAAAAATAATAGACTAGACACGTCTTAGCGTAATTTTATTCCCTCGAGGTTTGTTTGAAATGCCGAAAACAGATCAACAGACTTGAAAACTGAAAACGACGTTCGGAGTGGGTACAATGAACAGTCACACAAAGGCTGCCTCTCCCTTTTTCCATCTCCAATTAGTGGGAATCTTTAAAACAATTCATCGGGCTAAAATTGATCGATAAGTTAGGTAACTGCTTGTTGTTTGTTCACGTTGCCCAGCGAGCGTTTTATAATTACAGAGTATCAAATATAATAGAGGACTCGTGGCCGTGGCCGTGGCCGTGGCCGTGGCCGTGGCCATCTTCTAAACGCTGCTATGAAAAATGGCGCCACTTTTGAAGTAGATAACTAGTTGTCCCCATCCTCGCAGAACCGAATTCAAATTTATTCGCCCGTATTCGAGCCCATTAACAACGATGAGAATGTTTTTTTTCCTTCAAATACTCAATAATACTCGATTGAATTAAATGAACGAATACATACCTATAACTGATTATTGAGAAACCACATCAAACCGAATTTTGTTGAGTAAAATCAGACGAAAATTATACCGCTCCTTATACTCTGGGGTGCGTTCAGAATGAACACCCGGGTAACAACCACAACAGAATCAGTGATGCGTAAACTATCGACAGTTTTTTTCAAAAATGATTATCGATAGTTTCGACGCTTTAAAATAGCCCAAAAACATGTTTTCAAGCCACACCTACTATTTTAAATAAAAAATGAAAATTCACGCTCAACTTTTTTTAGTTTTGACTTCTAAATTAAACGTGGGTAGTAATATATCGAGTTGGAATATGCAAATAAATGGAAATGATGATTGAATTCGAGTATTTCATAATTTCGCTAGTTTTTAGACATTTTAGATGTTTTTTTCCGTCGCTTTGAAAAAATTATCGATAGGAAAAAATATCGATCCAGTATGAGTTGGTTGTTTTACCTAGGGCTTGTAACCAAAATATTTTTATCGTTGTTGGTTACTGGAAACCAATAAGAATCTATATCGGTCGCTGGTTTCTGGTTATTGGTTAAAATGTAATTATTTGGTCTCTGGTTATTATTCTGGTTAACCAAAACAACTTTTCTGGTTATCGGTTATAGTTACAGGTTATTGGTTGAGAAAAAGTTTGGGGTAGGTATAATAGACAAAAAAAAATTTCTTCCAAGTCAAATTATCTGTAATTAATAATTTTCCAGGAAATAGGTAATTGATAATTTTTCTTTCTGGTTATCGTTCTGGTTACTGGTTTCAGCATTTTATCGGAATTGTTTATTGGTTATTGGTTAGGTGAAATTTTTTCGTGTGTTATTCATCGGTTCCCAAATCAATGTTGTCAATTTGTTTAGGTTTTTAGTGGTTATTGTTCCGACTATGGTTTTGGTTACAAGCCGTAGTTTTACGTGGCCAATAATCCGAGTCGTTTGGAATGGGTTGTGTTTGTTTTACCTGATAGGGCAAGTTTTATCCGTGTGATATTCGGAGAAATCATTCGTTTTGAACTGAGTAAACTTGAGATAAAATTTCAACTTTATCCCAACAATTAGGTATGGTTGTGTTTGTTGTTCATTCTGAACGGGCCTCTGTCCACGCTAAGAAATGTGTGACGTCACACTCGCAATGGATGTTGCGGTTGGTTGGGGAGAGAACAAAAGGTATCTACGCACATTGTTATACAATGATTAGTATCATTTTGTAGAGTAGGTAAACAAAGTCAAATTTCAGGCAGGTAAGTGCGAATATGGTTTATGACGTCACGCACTTCTTAGCGTGAACAGAGTTTAGGAGTGGGGACATTTCGTCTCAAAAGCGGTGCTATTTGCTATTTTTCGTCTCAAACGCATCCTCTGTTGTAATATTTAACACTCTGTGATAATGACCAAGTGAGCAAAATTGTTTGAAAAGGGATGGAAAATGCAACTTTAATAGGTAAGAACTTTGACAAATTTTTACCAAGAGATTTAAAAAAAGGCAGATTCATAAAGGTAATTAATTTCAGTTTTCATCAGCGCTAAGGAGCCATTTCCCGGATGGATTGATAATTTGAACGGAGCCGGCGGTGTCGCCATTGTTACTGGCAAAGGAATCCTACATTCGATGCCTGCTCACCGCAACAAGAAAGGTGATTTGGTTCCGGTTGACATCGTATGCAACAGTCTGATCGCCATTCCATGGGCAGAAGCCAAGAAAAGAGAATTGTGCGTATTTTAATGGTCTCGGTGCGATAAGTTATTTTATTTTAGACGTGCGTATTCGCTACGAAGTGATCCGCTTAAGAAGATGTTCGACTTTAAGGGAAAATAATAATCGCCAAGTTCTCCCTGCAATAAATTGTGTCTCTGGATGTGGAGATGGAATGCTTTTGAAATCTCCCAACGTTTTTAACAAGAGAGGGGGAAATGAAAAGTACTCACGTTTAGGTGAACTCGATGCGGACACCGATGAAATTCGAAACAATTATACTGGTTGTTTAGAAATAATTCTACACCCTTATAGTAGCCAACACTTAGTAGGTACGCAAAGGGAAACACTTTGGAAAAATTCGTACCGCAAAGCTGCATTTCTCGGACTAACCTTTAATTAGGCGTCGTAAGTAAACAGCGTTCCGAAAGCACCCATCGACGCCGCATATTATTTTCAAAAGAGAATCTAAATTCGAAGGTCACCAAAATTCGGTGTGGTAAAATATTATTCATTTCCTGCTGGCTGGGTGAGCGTATAGTTAAGGTTATTATAACGATACATCGTCGATTGAAAAATTCTCGAAACACAAATCGTAGCTTACTTTGTTTCTCTTTTTTCTCTTTTTTCACTTTTTTCTCTTTTTTCTCTTTTTTCTCTCTCTCTCCCTCGCTCTATCTGTCTTACCTATCTTCTAAACTTCTGACTACAATTAGGTATTGTTTTTCCTTTAGGCATTTGAAAGTGTCAAAAATCCCAGTTTATAACTTGGCTATCGCAGAACGTGATCAAGTAACGTGGGGTGAATTCCAACAGATGTGTGAAAAGGCAGCTATGGAGACTCCTTTCGAAACAATTTTGTGGTATCCGTCCTACGATGTGATTCAGGAAAACATGTTTTTGCACCAGCTGGAGATTATTTTCTACCACATGATTCCAGCTTTTATCATCGATTTCGTTTTATTTATCCTGGGAAAAAAGACGTTGTAAGTTGAGGACACTACCTATGATGGCTACATATACACCTACCCATATCCGCCTAACATGTCGTATCGTATTGCGTATACAGGGTGTCCCATTTTCTCTTCCTATCCCGCGAGGGTATGGTAGAACTCGTTCAGACAAAAAAAAAAAGTTCACTTCACGTAGTATTTTGTTTTCTCATCGAAATTGGCCGAGTAATGGGCCAGCGAAAAATATGAAAGAGTAAATTTCAGAAAGTTAAAAAAAAAAAAAAAAAAAAAAAAAAAAACCTTAAAAATTCCTTTAGACGATTGAAGGTAGGACTTTCATCACACCCTTGCGGGATAGGAAGAGAAATTGAGACACCCTGTGTATGTCGTAATGGACTATAATCATAAGCAACCATCAGCTGCTGCCATATTTAAAGTGCAGTTATAATAATTACGATACCCTATTGCAATATTGTCGTGTTGCAGCATGGTCAATGTTCAAAGAAAAATCACCCAAGGACTGAGAGTATTACGTTACTTCAGCACTCAGGAATGGACGTTTAGGACGGATAACATTATACAGTTAAAATTTCTCATGAACGACGCGGATAGGGATATTTTTCCAGTAACCGAAAAGGACATAAATTTAAGTGAACTGGCGAAGCAAGCTTCCATCGTCACTAAAGTACATTATTTCAAGGAGGATCTGAATAACATAGAGTGGTGTAAAACAAAACTGAAAATGTAAGTACACCTTGTTTTACTTCGTTATTAGTCTATTTATTTAGGTAGAATACGATTCCACTTTCGAAATTGGGTACTCCTCCTTCCCACTCCCAAATTCGAGATCAACATAAAAAAGTTGTAAATCAGACTTGCTTCGATAATTCAAAAACTGTAGCACCTACTCGCTTGGAAACAGAAATAAAAATTGATTTTGAGAGAAGAGGATTCGAAGTGTTTGGAATCCTATATAACGCACTACGGACCACCTGAAAACACAATGTTGTACCTACTTGTAACCCCTTCGGAACAGATCTGGCGCGAATAAGATTTTTGGAGATATTTCCGAAGGCAACGGAGTTGCTACAAAATGAAACAGAAAATAAAAGATGAAAAACGTTCGATCTCACCTTTTTTTACGGTATTTATGTGGTTAAGGCCAATCGAAAACGTAATTAAGTGAGATGAAAGAACGAGTGTCAAAACGAACCGAATAAGCCCACCTATTCCAAATAAAGATTCGATAATTCTCGAGTTGTTTGCAAAAAAATTGTTCTTCACTATCGCTGCTTATTTCAGTCGAGTACTTAGATGTCAATACTTACCCATTCGATAATGGGGAATTCGATATCGATGGGTTTTACGACCGATAATAAAACTTTCAAGCGAGTAACCAACACCCAATATAGCCGCACCATATAATAATTATTCTACCGGCAAAAGACTCGCAACCGTCTCCCTCGAATCATCGAATCAGGCCCCCCTCCCCCAATGTATCGTGTAAATTGGGCATCCAAATCGATACATAGTCCCTCTTTCCCGGATAATTATATGGCTGCACAATATCCCGAACCCGGCGTATATCTGCAGCGCAGATACGCGGTACTAATGGTGTGATTTCTTTCGTTTTTCTCTTTCAGCTTCTACGTAATCAAAATTATTTCAAAAGTTTTACTCTACTATCTGTTTTTGAAATTATTTCTGACGATTTGCAGCTCCGTATACGGAGTATTTTTCTTATTGTGGAAGCAGATGGTTGCTGTCTCGAGAGATGTCTAAACGAGGTCGGTATATGTCACTTCGGAGAGAATTTTCTCACCCACGTGTCGCTTAAAACAATTTAATCGTGTACAAAAAATTATAGCTTTGAAAGTCATCCTTTTTAATAGTCGATATTCATTTCTAGTCGGTACTTATCCGTGTGCATATTTGTTTAGAAGTTGAAATGTGAAAAATTTATTCGGATCTAACGTTCGGTACGAATTGTCACCGAACTGCTTACACGTGGTCGACTTTGCGATTGCAGGATGGTCGTTGAAGGAAACGGAGACTGTACCTCTAACAAAATACGAGTTTCACATTTCTGCAGGAATTTTCTTAAAATTTCTCCTACGCGAATAATTTTGCATTCGTCAATTTTAGCAAAACTGGAATTCGTCGAAACGAATAGCCTAACTCCGAACGAATTTTTACTTTTCGAATCGGGTCGTTTTTGTTGAGGGAAAGTTTGTATTACGCTTTACCCGCGAAAATTGGCTAGATTTTGTCAAATACCCAGGTACCGATGTACCCATGTATTGGCCAAACTGGTTAAAACACACTTCGTACTGGTACGTACTTTTATTACCTGTAGGTACTCTGTCAATAATTTTCTAATTTTCCACCCAATTTTCTCGTCTTCGTTGTGGGTTCGTGCAACCGCGCTCTCAGCTTCCTGGTACCTACCTAGTGGTTAAAGGCGTAGCTGTGCCGACGTCTCTGCAGGCCCACGCATCATCCGCTTCTATGCATTGCCCGTTAGCCTATTTATATTACTTTCATCTACATCACGCCTTTTTAAATGCCATTAATTACGATAAGTGCGCGCAGGCAGGTACCTACGTTTTTACACTCATTACTGAAGTGAATGGGTACGAAAAATTTACCGCTTCGACCCCGTAACTTTTTTTTGGCTTGCCGAGTTCGAGATCAATATTCGTCGGTATTCAGCCAATTAGCCAGTTACAAAGATTTAAACAAATTAAAGCGATTATCGCGAATAATACTGGACATTTTTGTTGAAAAAATTAGGTAGGTATGAAAAATCTTTCTTGGAAGAAAACACGTATATGGGCGAATAGGGACTACAATAATTAGGTATGTATTTTACGTGTGTAAACACGCGCACGGAATGCACAATTTTTTAGCCACATACCGAATATACGGTGGTAAGCCAGGCCAAAGCGGCCAACAGGGTGCTTGTTCTTGAAATTCTTGTGGTCTGTTACGTTTCTGCTATCATCTCTGTTAAGGTGATAACATTCGACATCGATAATTCTTAAGTATTCGTGAATTCTGCTACGATGTTATGGCTGTGCTACCTGTGATATATGAAAACTTATGTTATGAACTCTGTTACGCGTAGCATGACGCGTTGTAATCTGGTTCAAATATAATTTCTTAAGGGCAAACTTAGAGCGGGGGGGGGGGGGGTTGCAAAGGTATAACTGTACCAGCGGCAGATTTTTAAAGGGCTCCACAAAAAAGTAAGAGAAAAAAATTTTTGACGCATTTTTTTTTGTAAGTACGACCGTAAAAAAATATTTGATTAAACCTTTACAATATTAATTTTGTAAAAACCTCTGATAAAAATTCGTAAAAAAATTTTCGGCAAGAGGTGGGTGGTAACAATTGAAAAATGAATGTGAACAAAAATTTTGTTACACTAGGGGGCTGGAGCTATAAATTCGGCCCTGCAATTCTTTGCATATGTATTTTCTTCCAAAAAGAGTAATAGGTATAGGTACTCAACAGCGAAACTTTCTTTATATGTTTGTCAAGGTTTGAGGATAAGTAATGTAAGCGTAATTTCATTAAAATTTAATCCTTCCTGCCTAAATTATTCTCGAAAGTAGGTACTTGAAACGCCGTCAAATAATTCATCGTTGATAAGAGCTGATGAGAGCAGAATAGCAGGTTGTTGAAAGAAATTTCAACGACACCACTCGTAGTTTTCGGGGAAAAACATCGGTCATTCTTCTTGGTTTCATAAATGTATCTAAATGTGAAAGAGAAACACTCATTAGGTAGGTGATACCTAAGTACCTACCTACTTAATTAGGTATCCTCTCGTCAGTCGTCATTTGATTTTTGAAAAAAGAGACAGTTTGCTTCGCAGAAGATCTTAATGCTCAATGTTCCGCAATGTGGTCAATTGATACGATGGAAAATGTGTTCATTGAAATAACATGCCGGAAAGAAAATTTCCATTTGTAATTTTAATTTTATACTGTCATCGGATCGGTAGAAATTAAATTTTCGTGTACAGACGACGTAAGAAATAATTGACGTAGGTATGGATATTCCCGCTCCCACCCCCTAAAAAAACACGTCACTTCGGGCATTTGGTTACCTTTGGCTGCAAAATTACATTCAAGTACAAATCGGATATTTCTGTTTTTCGTCAGTGACGGTCAGTCTTACAAAAGACGGTTGAATAATGCATAAGTATGTACGGAGAACACAAATTGTAAGACCAATGTAACGCATCTCTAATGAGCAGTTCGACGACAACCGCAACAATTAAACCGATGTTGCGTTACATTTATGCAAAAGAGTGTGATCAAGGTGAGCGAGGATCATTGTAATAATACGTATGTCCTAAATTATTACTTTTTTTTATTTTTATTTATTTATTTTTTTTGTTCGGGCGACGTTTTTTCTTCGCATAAAGCACGATTTAGGTAGGTAATCGAAATGGTTTACTTGGTTGAAATCGGTGGAACAAAACTACGGGCATTGATAAAAATACACCCGTAGCTATTCACGATCATTCCTGGTTCAAAATGACAGAATTGAGAATCAAGCCTACATTTTTAAATCACGCTTTCATTTGATACTGTGTGCTCTGGAAGAGGTCGGCACTATCTAAAATTTTATTAGTAGGTAAGGTACTCGTCGAAATAAGCGTTAAAGTTCCCACCGAATATGGGTCTCTGAATCATTTGTTTAAGTTCTCGTGCAAACTGTCAAAGTTTTAAATTTTCCCGCAGTAAAATCAAATGAGAAAACTGGAAAAATCATTAGAATTCAATTCCAACGACGAATCGACGACGAGTACAACAAAAAAGGCTCTCTCAAGTATGGACCAACTGTCTTCAATAGGTACTCGCGGAGTTGCAACAAAAATACATAACTGAATGATGAGTTGCCTACAACAACTCCGGTAAGGCGATAAATTGAACGCATTTTACTCGGTCGGTATTGAGTATGGACAGTTGGTCGATAGAACTTTTTTTTGTTGTAGACACTGGACGAGTACAACAAGATTCTATCATCAGAAATTTAATTCGAATGATTTTTCCAATTTTCTTGTTTGATTTTTCAAATGAAAACTTTGAGAGCCTCATGGTGGTCCCACTAAACGTGTTTCAGAATCGATGAAGTAGTTTACGAGTTATCTTTAATGAAAAACTGTTAGTTTTAAAGTAATATCGTTTCCGATGCTAGAAACGAAAAATTATTGAAAAACATTTCTTAATCAAAATATCTAACCATCTTCAAAAAACAAAAAACGAATAAAAATGCTCCTAAAAGAGAAAAGTAATTCTTTTTAAATTTCTGCAGTAAAATTTATCCGAATTAAAATGAAACGAAAAATCATTATGGTAAATAAGTTGATAATTTCTTTCAGAACATAGAACGGACTTGAAAAAAAGGCCCCAGTATCAGTGACTACCACAGACTGTTACATTTAATGTGATAACATTTTCATCTTCAATATCAATGTTTTACCATCAACTATCGATACTGTGTTAACAAATACATGCATTTCCTCATAACTGTTTTATCAATGTTGAATGAAATATCGATATTTTGATGTATCATAGGAAAGCTACGTAGTTCTTATCGATATATTATCGATAATCGGTGGAAAATTTAACAAGAAAAAACGACATCGAATGTAAAAACAAACCCCGTATTTTACGTAGTGAAAATAAAAATGTTATCGTATTAAAAAATAAATAAAAAAGTGTACTAAAAAGAGAGAAACGGTGCTTTTATTTATTCGTCAATTTTGTCAAATTTTTGGACAAAACTTTTTAATTAGCCCCGACTTGAATAATTCCAGTCCCTAGTGGTAGGTCGTACATCATGCTGAAGAAATTTTTAAAGAGGATTATTTTTTTCTTTTTAGAGCATTTTTTATTGTTTTTTTTTTTTCAAGTTTGTCCTATTTTTTGGAAAAATTATAAACTTACTTATCGTAATGCTGTTTGCTTCATTTTAATTCCAATAGTAGATTTTACTGGAGAGATTTTAAAAGAATTATTTTTCTTTTTTTGGAGCATTTTCAATCGTTCTTTGTCCAACAATACTGACATAAGAGAAAAACATTTACCCATTGCCCGTGCAACAACTGCCAGTTTGAAATTGGAACGTACTTCGCAAAACCAGCAGACAGATAAGAAAACAAATAAATTACAAATCATAAAAATATACGGACTGCGCCAAACTTAATATTATTATTCTCAATGCATTTAATAATTTATTTTACAAGAAATTCTTTTTTCAAAAGTGACTTGTGAGAAAAATTTTGCGTACTTACGCCAATTACCATGTGGGTTAGTACTGTAGTGGTAGGAGCTTAAGAGTGTTGGTTTAACGTCACAAGGACAATAAAATATATCGTTGTCACACATCTAGCTCGCGCCTCTGTGCTCGGAAAACAACTGAGAAGCGTCGCCGCAGCCCAGTGTCTTACAGTTGTGGCAAGTTGTCTGCGTATTGCTAGTGCGCAGGGGACTCGTGGGGGGAGCCACGACAGGTACGACTACTTCCAAATATTTTGGAATTTGGAAGTCACGGACGGTCAAAGTGTATACTGCCTGTCGATGAACAAAATTATTAATGCGGTGAAGTTTATTTGTTTTCATGCTTTGCTTCGGTCCAAATGTTTCTCAAATGTTTCCCAAATGTTTCTCAAATGTTTCTCGCTTCAACATTTTTCCAACTTCTTTAGAATCCCCATTGTCGGCGATAACATCGTTTTCTTGGCACTGATTGAGCGAAAGGACGAGTTATACTCCTTTCGACCCAATTTTTTCGCCCCGAGCCTTTGTGCTGATAATATAACGAGTCAAAAGCTGTATCGGACGAAGAAACGCCGAAGAAAATAAATGGATAATGTCCGACCGGAGTAGGAACGTGACTTTTCGGAGTATAAGTAGGTACTTGTGTCTAGAAAAAAGGGAAATTTGAGTTCTCGAGTAATGCTTACGTGTGAGCCAACTCGATCTTTTCAAATACACTTAATATGTATGAATACCTGGTCCGCCGTCTGTAGCCAGCCACCTCGTTTTCTGACTGGCTGTTTGACATAGTCTGCGGAAGTAGGGGTGCAACTCAAATAAATCGTGTATGCCTGTAGTGCAGAAAGAACAGCCACAGTTCGTCGCGAAAGAAAACTGCCGCGGTGACTGCCTTCGTCCTACAGGCGGGGAGCGGTTTAATCGGATGTAATTTAAAAAGAACAAATTTTCAAGGACTTACCACCGTACGTAACTTAGCCAGGTACCTATATGTATGATTGGGTGGTAGGTAGGTGTAGGATTTGCATTTGCACGATACGACGATGGTGGAAGTGAAACCGGAAATACTACACTTGTAGGTAGGTACTGCGGGAAAACTGTTTCGGCGACTGGCTGCGCAGGGTTCGTTGACAAAGTGCCGATATGTGGTCGGCAAATCGAGAAAATTTACATTTTATAGCGACAGATCCGAGGAGGAACAACGGCGCCCAGAAGAAACCAGTTGCTCGACTGGGCGGCGAGTTTTTTCACGTATAATCCGCTGATTGAGTAGTAAGTAGTTGAAAATGCATCCGCAAGCAGCAACCTCACCGAAGAGGTGAGCAGGTACCACCTGTAGGTAGGTAGGTAGGTAGGTAGGTAGGTAGGTACTCGTCTGGGATCATCTCGCAGTCCGTCGGATACCCACGTAAACGCCCAAATCCGTCTCGACATTATTCGCCTAAAGCCCTACGATGGACGTGAGTTTCACTCGACTTCGCCGGACTCATCGCGCAACGTATTTGCGTAGCTTTCAATTCACAGGACCAACGGGCCGGAAAACGGACGAAAGAAGGCTAAGCGCGCATGCCCAGAAAATCGGTGTCCATTTCAGACCTTTAGAATGATGGCATATGTTTCGTTAACATCGGTGAGATAGGGCTGGTGGGCATACGCGGTACCCGATGATCGAAGGTATCAACAGAGAGGAATGGCGTTTTCCACACTTTCATACCTTCTCGAAAAGCCGGAAGGCGGCCGCAGTCTACCCACCTTACGACCAAAAAGACTCCGATACTGCAGGGCTGACCAGGGATTTGAGCTTTCTTCTCGAAAAGGATTGGTTAAACCGATCCGAATTGATGATCGGGTTCTGATAAAAAGTTCTCACTTCAAAATATGAGGGCGTCTGTATTATACGCGCTTCGTATAAAAATATTTAATTCATTTTATCGTTCCGTTTGAATCGGTTGACTCGGCCAAATTCGTAGAAATGAAATTAAACTTCACTAAACGCGTAAAAGTGTTAGATAACTGGACCTGCATCAAAACTCTCCACGCGGCAGTCTTCTGCCGCATCCGCATCGAACAGCTTTAAAAAGAGAAAAGTTAAACTTATCTTTATTTCAAACACGTAGCATCGGCAAAACATTTCAAAACTGTTACTTGGCACTCGTAGCCCAGCTGGCGGGGCGGTGGACTTTTATACCCGCAATATAATACCCATGGGGGTCGCAAGTATGAATTCGAGCAGCAAATAAATTTTTACAAATAAATAAATACAAAAAATCAAATTGGTGGAGCGTTGATTACGAGAACGGAAAAGATGAGTGCGAAGTATGTGAGGAACCAACAGGGCGTGCGGAAAAGCGACGAAGGAACGCGAGAAGGCCCGTGGCAAGTGGACGTCGAGTAGAAATAATTTTTACGCACGTGTCACAAACTGCCCACCACAATGCGGCTTGTACTGTATGGCATACCAACAGTGACGGACCGACTGTGCAGTTCTGTCGCCTAAAGTCAATCTACGGTGAGCAGAAGGGATGCAAAAAAGTAAAACTGATAAAAACGGGTCCATAAGTTTGGGGAAGCCGCAGGGCGCACTATTAGCTCGGGGCGCTACTGCACGCGGAAAGTGAGTTATTTTAGAATTCCTGGTTTATAAGTTCGCTTTCCACAAACCCGCGTTCCATCCGACTTTCAAACATTTTTCTCCACACGCTGTAATGCCGCGATCATCATTCAACACACGCCCCTTTCTCGCACGATGCATTTTTCTACCAATTTTATTCGTCGACCGAATCTCGTTTCTTCGTTTCTTAATTTTTTCGTCATTTGTGAAAATTATTCGCTGCTGCTGCTAGAATTGCAGTCGGCGACAGACACTCGGAGGCTGCTAGACCACGACCTACCAACTGGGCAACGCGAGTCTGTTGATAAAAGGATGAAAATATAATCTGCGTTTACGCGTTTACGCGTTTACAATGAGAATATACTTGGTTGATTTTTCTGCTTTTCAAGCTATTAGATACCTACCAGTGGCAAAAGGGCACCTATACTCTACTAAGGGTTTTCGTTTTTAAACTCTGTTACACAACGATTCTTTCTTGTCACGAATTCCACAAAAACACCGACTCGATGTCTTCGAGCGGAATACCTACCGTGTTTTTTGTTTTTCGTTTGTGGCCTATTGTGGGGAACGCGTTTGGGAGTTTATTTTTTGATTTTCATTCGAAATAATGTCGGAGCGGTATTCGGGCATAGCTGCGGGCAAACAGCCTTCGCTTGCAACTGGAGTTTGGAACAAAAGCCACCGTCTATAGCTGCGAGCTTGCAGCAAAGAAACGCCGCAGAGGTGCGGTCTGCGTTTCCGTGAGCAGGTCGCCATTGTCTAAAATCTAATTGACTTACTATCTACCTGCGCGTCGAAACGAGTAAAGAAGTTCGTCCTAAGTATGGGTGCGAAAATCGCCTCGTTTCGAGTGGCAGCCGCTCAAAGTTTCCAGTTTTCTTCGGAAAACTCAAACGAGGAAATTGTAAAATTCTTGCGAATCCAACGTCGAATGGTAGAAACGGCAGATTGTTGTGGCACTCATCGAGTAGGTAGAGCCACCTTCCTCCAACAATTAATTTCTTTCGACCAAATTTTCTATCTTTAATGCTGACGAAGTGAAATGCAGCGGGCAACTCAAACATTCAGTCATCCGTATTTTCGGTGCAACTCTGCGAGTGTCGAAGATGATAGGTGGCGAAGAGAACCTTTTGCAGTGTACCCTCCCCCCACCCCGAATACAACGACATTATTTTGTTAAAAATTCGGTTTGAAGAATTGTTTTAATTTCATCGTTTGATTTTACTATACGTCGATTTAAAACTGAAAGCCCCAGTAAAACGAGAAAAAAAGAAAAAAAGATTTGAGGACCGGTGTTTATGAAAATCGTTTTTTCTTATTAATTCCCGTTCCGTCTAATACAAGGTGTTCACTCGGCTATAGACTGGGTACCTACAGCAATATGGGCTACGGTAAGTCGAAAATGACTCGTTCAACTTTCTTAAAATCAATACTTACACCATAATTATAGCATATAATATTACATCCTATCAAAAGTCTGTAACTTGGCGAATTTGTTTCGCAGTAATGGGGTGGATATCGCACACGATTTTCACTGACAACGTTTTCCTAATTGCTGAAACAACGTGAAAAGTATTCGCGAAAACCGCGTTGAAATCGGTTGGGTAGGACCCGAGTAAAGGAATGGTGAAGTTGTGCTCCTGAAAAACGTTGCGTTATTTTTTGAGCAGTGACAGTGTCGCATCATTCTACCTAATTGTTACTATGAATATTGTTTTTTTCATCCGCGTATACCTAACTGCCGCCTTTAAAATAATTCGAATCACTAATCGCAGATAATATCTCAATAATGGACTAGTAAAATTATACCTATATGCAAATCGGAATCCCCTTTGGAAGGATCCATATCACAAATTATCGATCGTCTTCGTGGTCTGTCATTTTAATCCATTATTTACTTTTACTGATCGCGGATCACGAATCATCACATTGTTTCGGATGTGGCAGCCTAAGAATGTAAGCATATTGAACTCATCTATAAATTTTATTTGTTACCAAAACCTGCATAAGCTAACCAAATTTTTTATACTTTTAACGACTAAATAAGATTGCAGCCAGCGATTGAAATGCTCACCAAGCGATGTTGTCAAAAAGATTTATTTACCAACTTACCTACTGTAACGTACATTTTCGTCTATTTTTAGAAATGACGAACATATTCGTCCACACAGACTCAAATACCAAAAACGTAGATATTTATCAACAATAATCATCCTATAACTCTTTATAAACAACCACTAAATTACCCGTATTTAATTTTATGAATATAGATATATTACCTGTATATTCATGACCTACTTGTGCCTGTCCCTCGAGTACTCGACGAGTCAGCACAACCCTATAATAACAACACCCTACCTCACTTAGCCGATCCGACACGTACGTTTTCATACCCTGAACGAGTATATAATCCCTCGATTCAGTGAAAAAAGACAGTTCCTCGACAACTACTTCTAAGTACCTGGAACCTCTCTAGTAGAAGTCTCTAGTGAACAGATAGTCTTGTTTGTTAGATTGTGATTGTAAATGTTTAAATATTAACGTATTTATGTATGTACTGTTATGTACAAAATATTATTTTATTAAATGAGTAAACTCACTCGTGTGTTTTAATATATTATTGAGTCTCAACTATATGTTAAGGTCCACTATAGTTTGTGGATAATAAACTTGAAATATTTTAAGAAGTATTGCTGCTCTTAGTACGTAATATTTCGTGTATGGTGTAACATCGAAAGTGGTTCTAATTAGGTACATTACCACCTCTTTTGGCCGTTACATTATTGGCGCCCAACTGGTCTGCTATTGTGAATCGAACTCTCGCTCTAGTACCTATTTTTCAGAGTTGCTGATCCAAGTTGCTGTCTCAATTCCTCTGATCTGAAGTACTTTGCTCTAACCTTGAAAACTCTAGTTAAGTACTCAATGAGAAATGTGTAAGGCGTGCTCTTGAGGAAAGGAAGTAAAGGTTATTTGCAAGTGGAAAAAGATCAGAAGTGAAAAGAAAATCCGAACTTCAAAACCAACAAAGGATATTTATTATACAAAAATTAAGAAAAAACAAGTGTATCTACAAAGAATCAAAGATGAAGAAGATTTCGGCTATAAAAGCGGCAGTGGATCAATCAAGCTCCTGTTCAAACAAAAGAAAAACGAAGTAACAATTAATATAAATTATAATTCGCGTCGCTCTCTTAAAATTAAGATTTGTTAAATAATATTAAGTCGCAAAAAATTTATTTTTATGAATGAAACTTGGGAAAATTTATCCGAACCCAATACTACTAAAACAAACTTAATTTGGCTTATCGAAGCTAAAAATTTTGAAATTTAAATATCTAAGTTGATAAAAAAATATTTTTCTCGTATAAAAACCCAAGAGGATATCCTATTAAAAATTAAATCTAGTAAAGAAATTTGAAAATTATTAACCCCTGAAAATATAAAAATAATTCTACAAACAACACGAAAACCTCGTGAACAAATTCCCGAATTAGAAAACCCAATAATAAGAAAATATTTTAATCCCCCTACTACGTCGATTCACTTTTGGAAAATTTGGATAACCCCACACCATTTCTAAGAGTTAGGTCAGCTATTAAC
The DNA here is from genome assembly GCA_011428145.1 of Ericerus pela. Classification (NCBI taxonomy): domain Eukaryota; kingdom Metazoa; phylum Arthropoda; class Insecta; order Hemiptera; family Coccidae; genus Ericerus; species Ericerus pela. The sequence goes on along the minus strand of WOFM01000267.1, from coordinate 1,408,646 downwards.
TTAGCCGATATTACTGAGTGCTTAGAAAAATCTGACAAAGATTTCCTCCGTCCAGAAATTGAAACTAGAATTTTAGAAAATCCTTGCATACCCGTGGAAAACAAAATGACAGGAAAGGCTGCAGTAAATGTCAGACCTTCCCTATATGGCCACACCCCGACTGAAGATATAGTGTCATTTTTAATTGGATTTGAAAATGAGGTGGAATCGTTCAACTGGGATGCTAACATGAAATTTAAAAAAATAAGAATTGCATTTTCTGGCCTCGCTAAACAAATGTTTGAAGACAGAATTCAAGCAAACCTCAAATGTAACAATTGACAAAACACTAAACAAAAAATTTTAGAAGTCTTTACTAGAACCAAACCCCAACTATGCAAAATATTGTACGAAAGGAAATATAATGGTGAAGCTGATTTCCCTGCGTACATCATGTTCGTAAAAAGAATCTTAAAACAAATTGAACCAGACATTACTGAAGAAAAAATAATTGAAAAAATAGTGCCTAATCTCCCCGAAAAAGAAAGAGTATTTTTAATAAAAAAAGAACCAAAAACAATTCAAGAACTCGAGAAGGCCTTCTCTAAATACTTAGAGTTTAAAGATAAAGTATTTGGACACTCAGACCCTCTCCTACGGAGAAAAATCGAACAACTTGAAAAAACTATTGAAGAATTAAAAGCTAGAAAAACAGAAAAGAAAACTGAAAAAAATGTAAATTTAGTATCATCCGATCCAGTCTGGAAAGCTGAGATGGAAAAAATGAGTGCTGCGATAGCAAAAATCTCAAAATCTCAGGAATCCAGGAAAAATAAAAATCCCCAAAATAAAAATAATAATAATGAACAAAATAATTATAATCAAAACCAAAATCAAAACCAAAACCAAAATCAAAATAGGAATAATAATAATAATAATAATAACAACAATAATGGTAATTGGAACCAGAACCAAAACTGGAACCAAAACAATCAAAATTGAAATTGGAATAGTAATCAAAATTTTAACCCTAATTATAAAGGTAGAAATTTTAACCCAAATTTTCGTAGAAACAATTTTCATAGAAATAATAATGGTTATTACTCCAACAGAGCTCCAAACTGGAACCAGTTTGGCCCCCCAAGTTGGAACTCATACTGGAATAACGCTCCAGCATGGAACGGTATATCATTTAATACTCCCCAAAAGTCCCTGTATGTGGCTGTAAACACTCAAATGATTGCCCCCTGGCACCTTTGATGGCAGCCCCACAAAAACAAAACTACCTCCAAACCCCAAACCTCCAGGCCTACCATAATAATTGCTTAAAAAACTGAATGTCCCCCTTACAGATGACTCATCAGCTGTAAGGGATGTCTCGAATGAAGAATCGAAACAGGTTAACAATGTTAGCGAGGAGAAATTTCAAATTAAAGGGTACTGCAGAACCAAATGTAAATTTCACCTCCCTTTTGCCATTTGTGGTAAACAAATACTTAGCCTAGTCGATCCAGGTTTGGAACAGACACTAATTGATGAAAAAGTTTTAAAGAAAGTCAATTTTAGGGAACCATTTCTACCAACAAAAATAAGATTTCGTGGTGCGGATAGCCAACCACTTGAGGTCATAGGAGTAACCAATGTGATTTTTTCCATTGATCATTGCATTTACCCACATCCCACCTTTGTTATCCGAAACTTGGTAGAACTGGTGATATTGGGTTACAACTTTTTGTCAACCCATAAAGCTAAAATGGACTTCTCTAAAAACAAATTCACTCTACCGTGTGGTGAAGAAGAGCGATGTTTTGACATGCCCGAATGTCACAATTACCCTATTGAAAAGGAAAATAAATTAGGTTATGTTAAGCCCTTTAAATATTATGCCCCCCAAACTTTTAAAATTGAGGCAAATTCAGTGCTAATCTTAGCAACATTGCCCGAGCACTTGGAGTTTCTGTGTGAAACATCCATGGAAGAAAAACATAATTTCTTTGTAATTGTATCAGAAGACACGATAGCGGCTGTTAACCACAATAACAGACCTCACGTGATCTACAAAGGCGAATATCTAGGAAAATTTGAATTAAGTATCGCAGTGGAGATTGACTCCTGCCAAATAGAAAAAATAACAGAAACTACTATTTTTAAGGATAAACGAGGAAATACTATCCCGATTAACCCAAAGCTTTCACTTGAACAAAAAATAAAAATGTATGAAACAATTAATGAATTTAATAATATTTTTATGGGAAAAACAGACGAAGTCTCTGTCTGTAAGGTACCCGAATAAGTTGTCCGAGTAGACGACAAAACTCCACTGCGGTGTAGGAATTTCAAATTCTCACACACAGAGCATGAGGCCCTACATAAAGTGGTCGATGACCTAGTAAAAGCAGGTGTCCTAAAAAAGCAAAAATCAAAATTTGAATCCCCAATTTTTGTAAAGAAGAAACCAGATGGAGTCTATAGAGTATTAGCCAAAGAATTATTATGGATAACAATCGTGTTCCTACGATTGATGTTATTTGGCCGTACTTAAGAAATAAAAATTGGTTTACAACAATTGATTTAAATAGTGGATATCTACAGATTCCTCTCACGGAAGAATCCAAACAATACACTGGAATAAATGTGGATGGAATTGGATACGTATTCAATTCTACCCCAATAGGCCTAAGCATTTCTCCGTCCATTTTCCAAACCATCATGGATGACATATTCCACGATATATTTTGGAAAACAATGGTATGTTACCTGGACGATATTTGTATTTTCAGAGAAATTTTTGAAGAATGTCTCAAAAATACAAGAGAAGTGCTAAAAAGATTAAACGAAGTAAATTTAAAAATAAAAACAAAAAAATGTCAATTTGCAATGAACGAAATTGAAATCGTAGGACATACTGTCTGATATAATGAATTACACCCATTAAATAAAAATATTGAAGCTATTAAAAATTTAAACCCCCCAAATACGTTAAAACAATTACGATCATTTTTAGGATCGATAAACTACCACAGAAAATTAATCCCCAACTTAGCTAAAATTACTGCTCCTCTTACTGACTTATTAAGAGGAACAGATAGCAAATCAAATGCCAAAATTAAATTAAATCAAGAACATCTTGAAATCTTTGAAAAATTAAAAGAGATAATGATTTCCAAACCTGTATTGGCAATTTATGATCCAAAATTGGAAACCTGTGTAGAAGTTGATGCTTCAAAAATCACATTAGGTGCAGTGCTGCTGCAAACTAATCCCGTTACGAAGCATAAAGATCCAGTTGGATACTTCTCGGAAAGAGTCCAACCTGCCCAGTCAAAATTATGTTCTTTCGACTTGGAAATGTTGGCAATTACGAATGCATTATCCCATTTCTGTGGATACTTACTAGCACTACGCTTTGTAGTATACACGGACCATAAGCCTCTGATTTATCATCAGAAATTCAATACTCCAAGCCCAAGATTAATTAGATTAATCTCAAAATTAAATGAATATAGTTTCCAAATTAAACATAACGCCGGAAAAAATAACTGTATGGCTGATATGTTGTCCCGTCCTCATGATGAACCGGACAAAATTACATTTGAAAAATGTGATTTTTAAGTAGATAAAAAATATGCTCTCCACAATGAAGAGAAAATGTGAATACTTTATGTAGAATTCACAACGACAACTTTGCCCCATTAAATCCTGTGTTTTACCAAAATCAAAATACGTGGTACTACCCAAGTACTACGTCCCAAAACTGCTATTACCCTCCTTCTCCCGCATCAACTTTCCCATATTATCCCGTGGTACAGACCATAACCCCACAGAATGAATCAAATCATTCTCAAAATTGCCCCAATCAAACTACAAATGTAGTCACAAGATCTGCTCTTAGAAGAGAGTCAAATCTCGATAATCAGATCAAAATAACCCCTTCTGTGACTCCCAATTCCTCGCAAATTTCAAATCCCGATATTACATCATCTCCTCAAACAGAAGACCAAACTTCTGAACCCCTCCAAAAAATTGACTTACCCAAAAATCTAAAAACAATGCAGGAAAATGACCCGCATTGGAAAAATGTTATTTCATTATTAAATTATAACGAAATTAAAAAGTATAAAAATAAAATACGAAAATTAAATCATACGATACAATTATACTTTCTCGACGAAAATAATGTTTTAAAGAAATTACCTAACCCAATGTCATCATATGATGAAGCAGTTACTGTAATTCCCAAAAAATTAATTCCGGTAGTTCTGAAAAAACTACATGACAATCCGTTATATGGAGGTCATTTCAGAATTAAAAAAACTAAAAATAAAATAAAAAACCAGTTTTTCTTCAAAAAAATGGTGCAAAAAATAACAGAATATGTATTGTCGTGTCATGAGTGTCAAATGGCACAAAATTCTCCGAAAGAGGCTGGCTACCTCAAACATATAGAAATTGAAAATCCAAAACCATTCTCGCAATTAGAAATCGATTTCATAGGGAAATTTAATACCGAATATGAAAACTCGTATATGCTTTTTGGTATTTGAAATTTATTTGTTACATGTATGGCACCCCCGGAAAAATTTCTTGCGATAAGGGAGGTCATTTCGCCAATGAATCCGTTTGCAAATTTTGTGAGGAAAATAATATCAAAATTATTTACTCCTCTTTTTTACTCCCCCAATTGCAAGGACTTGTTGACAAAATCAACGGTATCATTAAAAAATCACTCTCGAAATACGACCATTCAAATGAAAAAGAATGGAACGAGACCATTAATAAAATCATTTTTGCGTATTAAATCCCCATTTTACTTACTTCATGGATTTAATCCTGAAGTACGCTTACCGAAAATACCGGAAGACTCTAAAAATAATATAACTCGTGAAGAAGAAATTGAAACCCTTCTCCAAACGAGAGAAAAAAAGCTGAGCTTAGCAAAAAAAGCATCAGAAAAAAATACAAAACATTATAACGCGCACCACAAGATCATTGACTTCAAGCCCAACAACCTTGTTTTGCTGCGTCAATCGAAAAATGTCGCGAAAAATAAAATGAAATACACCGGACCTCATAAAATTGTTAGAAAGGTCACGGATCTAAATTACATAATTCACATTAAAACAGACGATAAAACTGCATATGATGAAATGTTGCACGTGCGACAATTAATCCCGTATAAATCTCGTAATACTAACGCAACAAACATTGAAATAAATTCCGAAGAAAACCACGAAAAACCTCAAAACCCCTATCTCAACCCAAATCTTACCTAAACCAAGGGGTTGCCCTTGGAAAAAACAAAAGTAGATGTGTGTAAAGTATATTACCCGCATCTACGTGTTTTTTCACCCACAAGTTTTTTTTATTTTATTATTTTACTTTTATTTTTTTCTTTCCCCCTCCCTAAAAATATGCTTAATCTTCGGATAAAAAAAATTTTTTTTTCTTTCCTCTCCAAAACTACTGGTATAACTTTTTGAAATAAATAAGATACAAATAGAAAAACTCACCGTTAGCCCATGTCTCGGCATATCCGGAAAGAAACTCAGTTAGCTGGTCACCTTCCGACAAACTGCTGCCTCCGGTGGATGATGGTGGGGCTCTGTCTTCCGAAACCCGGCTCTCTGGCAAACTGCCTTCTGCAGAGGAGATACTATCTTCTATGGATGGGGTATCCCATAGAAAGGAGTGGACTATTGGCTCAGACAATAGCCACCCTCCTCTCAGGGACATGGCACATCTGTGCTCAGTAGCGTCATAGTGCCTGGAGAGATGGAACCCTACCATCGAAGTCGACACGTCAAGACGAGGTTTATTATGCTGGTTAAGAAAGTGGACAAACTTGGAGCAGTCCACCCCTGTCAACAGATCTACTAAGTAGTATCTGTCCAGATGGACATACTCAACTGTCACGTATGATTGATCTGTTGCTACACACAAACCAACCCTACCTGTAGTCCGGCAAGTATTCTCAACCCTACCAACCCTTTGGTGTCCAGATTTCCTCAAAAAATTAACTTTATGCCGGTGGTCCCAAATTCTACAGCAAGAGATCGAGCCAAGATCCTCTTCTATCACCTCACCAGGGATACGATGAGGCTCGAACTCATTTAAAAATGCACTACGGTTACTAACCGTGGAAACACGATAAAATAAAGAAAAAACCCGGTGTAGAGCAAAATAAAGTCTGGCCTCACAGGGACAACGTTGAAAATGTTGCATCTTAGCGAGAATTTGGTCCCTGAGGAACCAAGTCTTGTTCACTTCCACAGATCCAACAGAAGTAAAAACTCGATCATTCATGTACGTTACAGGCATGATTATCAAAATTGTAATAGAAATAAGCGAAAGAAAACTACAAAAATTCCACTTCACTAAAACACTGGTCGACGAAACAAAATAGAAAATCCGGAAGAAATATGGAAAAATAATAACAAATTACGTGAAGAAAAAATCAAGGAACTGGAAAACTATTAATGTACCGAACTCAGACAATGGTAAAACTCAAACTGATCGATCAAATCTAATAAATTTTATACTACTCATTCGACCAAAATTGGTAGGTCGAACATCTGCAAAAATTTGTCTCTCCCTTTGCCCCAGCATTCTCATATGATAATAAATTCCTAAAATTCATAATCTAATTACTCGTAAATAATTCGGATGTTGCATTTTTTCTGTTTCAGAAAATGTATACGAATCTACCTTTCTATTTCGCAATAATTATTCCTTTGTTTACTATTGCGCAAAGAACATCGTCTGACCCATATAGGATTACGACGGCGTCAACTGGCGCTTATTTTCAAGAAATAAGCAATATTTTCGTATATTCTAAATCTGCCCCAATAATTTACTCTATTAAGCTAGATCTGCATGAATCAGCACAGACAGGCTATTAGCAACAAATTTTAAACACCGATTGTGTAATGAAACAACGTGGAAAAATTGCAAATATGCAGAAATGGCAAAATGTCTAAAAAATGCAATAAAAAACCTTAAAGAACAAAATACCGCTATGATCCAAGACTTCTATTCAACGCCACCCTCCATTCGAAGCAAACAAAGCGTGTTCACCCCAATCAGGTCTTTCTTCGGAGATGCGCTATGCTTTTGCTGTCGAGTGCTAAACTTTAGAGATGAACAAAATTTTCTGGCTAACGAAATTTCGTTGAAAGAAGAATACGATATTATAAAAAATCAACTGTTGATCGAACATGCAGTGTTAGTAAATACGTCCACTAATCTGCATAGTTTTATCGATCATACAAATAACTTTATGACAAAATTCTTCTCGCATTCGAACTCTTTTATGGAAAATTCCCTAGAAGAACATGAACTACTAATCTCTCTAAATTATATACAAGGATTCTATGATAATTACCTTATAAACACGTTAAGATTATCTAACATCATACCGTCTTGTAAGTCTCATATGATCCCCTCTTCGATTATCTCGAAAGAAATATTGGGAAAAGATATACTAAAACTTTTGGAAATTACAAAAAATCTAGACCTTGATCTAGCCATCCCCATTAAGGATATTCAAAACTACTATCATGCTGAACTTGTAAACTGCAATTTCTTTAAAAATACCTTAGAATTAGAAATCAAAATTCCACTAAAACAATTAGACTTTAAATACGAAATCTACGACTTCATTCCGTTCACATTCAAAAGTCATTCTAATGAACTGTGCAGTTGGGATCAAGAACCATCTCTGATTATACACGAAATCAGAACAAACTCCGTACGCTACATCAGTGGAACTAATCTCCACTATTGTAACTCTGATAAACCATTATGCTCCCTTCCATCTAACAGAGGAAGTAATAAACTATCTTCATGTGCAAAGAATCTTTTCTTTCAAGACCTAAACCAAAGCTTACTGCAATCTTGTTCGTTTAAATATAATCTTAATAATAACCAAACACTAGTGCATCCTATTGGACACACCAAATTTGCTATTGTAAATTTCAATTCCCTCGTAGCAACTAATTCTATTACAAAAAAATCCGAAAAATTAAAAATCAATAATAATTCCCCTGGAACCTTTATCTTGGATGTACCTTGTCACATCCAGATTGAAAACATTGACGAAAACAATAAAAACACAGTAATTATCCCAATAGAAATCCCCTGTCTCTCTGAATCATTGGAAGAGACTATTAAAATTGAAAATCACTTACCACTTCTGTGGACATATTTCTCCGACTCTATGGAACCTTTTGATTATGCCTTAGACTTAGCAACGACAAAGGTCTATAACCCCAAATGGAAAAATTTTGTTCCCCACACTGTTCCCGTTAACGACTTGGAGAACAAAATTAAATCCATTGAACTACAAATACCCGACCAAAATTTTAATGATTATTTAACTTTTGTCAATGGGATATTCTTATTGTGGTTAATTACAATTTCGTTTATTTTAATCTTTATTATTGTATATTTAAAGTTAACATCCCATCGAAATTGTGCTAATTTAACAAAAAGCACAGCATTGTAAAAAAAAAAGGCAAAATAATACGATATACTAATTACCTATATACCTAAGAAAAAAATTGTTACTCATAATCAATATTCGTAAAACATTTTATTCTAAATATATATTCTCGCATTATATGACATAATTTTAACCATGCATAGTCAATAAGAAATTTTTTTTTTAACTCGTACTTGTTGGATAGACTTTGGAAAATTTTTTTTTTCATGATTTTTTTTGTTCCCCCCGGAGAATTGTGTAACGTATATTTTCGTCTAATTTTAGAAATGACGAACATATTTGTCCACACAGACTCGAATACCAAAAACGTAGATATTTATCAACAAAAATATCCTATAACTCTTTATAAACAACCACTAAATTACCCGTATTTAATTTTATGAATATAGATATATTACCTGTATATTCATGATCTACTTGTGCCTGTCCCTCCAGTACTCGACAAATCAGCACAACCCTATAATAACAACACCCTACCTCACTTAGCCTATCCAACACGTACGTTTTCATACCCTGAACGAGTATATAATCCCTCGATTCAGTGAAAAAAGATAGTTCCTCGACAGCTACTTCTAAGTACCTGGAACCTTTCCAGTAGAAGTCTCTAGTGAACAGATAGTCTTGTTTGTTGGATTGTGATTGTAAATGTTTAAATATTAACGTATTTATGTATGTACTGTTATGTACAAAATATTATTTTATTAAATGAGTAAACTCACTCGTGTGTTTTAATATATTATTGAGTCTCTACTATAGGTTAAGGTCCACTATAGTTTGTGGATAATAAACTTGATATATTTTAAGAAGTATTGCTGCTCTTAGTACGTGATATTTCGTGTATGGTGTAACATCGAAAGTGGTTCTAATTAGGTACATTACCACCTCTTTTGGCCGTTACACCTACTTACTTTTTTGAACTGGCAAAATAAGGAAATAAACATCATCGTTCTTTGTTTGGAGTCATTCCGAGTGAATAGTTAAATTCGAATGTACATATTTTTAAATATTTCAAAGTAAAAGCAACATAGTATAACTATGCAAAATTTAATCAAAAATGATCCAAAAACCCGTTATTATTTCAGTTTTACCCTAAATTTTGTAACTTTGTAATCCCACCTTTGCCCTTTCCAATTTTCACCTTTCTTCAATTTCACACAACTCAAAGAATATTTTAGAGACGAAAAAGTTTGAAAACAAAGCTCAAGTTTGTACAGCAGCTGAAAAGTTTGCAAAAAAGTTGACGCCCTATTTCATGCCAATGGAGGAGGAAATTTGGAAAGAGCAAGGGATAGGGAATCTTGTGGGAGGAGGAAAACACCTCATTTTAAGGATTTGAGGAATCAATGTGTAATACCAGAACTGTGGGATTGGTTATAGTCCTACAGAAAGATCACTTTACATTTGGTGGGGTGAGAAAGGGGAATAGGGAGTTTCATATTCCAGCCGATGAACCACAACACACAATAATGTTAGGTAAAAAAAATATATATTTCTAATTGTTACAACCCTTCTAAACACAAGAGCCGCATGAGCCTAATCCAGTGTTACCCGTTACAGGAGAAAAACAAATTGGGAAGTTACTTTTTGAACGTAATAATATAGACTTTTACATAGAATTCAAAAATACCAGATTTTATTTTTCATACTTCTCATCGAGCTACATAGAAAGCTGAAAATTGGTATATAGGTGCCTAAATATAAGATCCAGATTTTTTTTTTAATTCACAAAAATATTTAAGGGGGCGCAAACGATTATGGACAAAAAACTTTTTTTTTTCCCTTCCAACATATCCGGGATTTCTTCCAGGATTTATTTTCTTGTATTTCCCATTGAGCTAGAAAGGTTAAAAATTGGTAAGTGGGGTGCCACGAGTATCACAACTAGGATACAATTTATTCGAATTACCAAAAATGTGAAAAGGACCTCAAATAATAGCAAAAATTATATTTTTTGAGATACTGCAAACACCCTGTTCATTGAAATTAAACAACCTAAGTCAATATTGTATAATATTGTTTTTGCATGAATCTATATACTTATCAACGGGTTGCCATGAACATATGTTATGGTGAAAGTCTAAAGTTGGTAATAGCGTGGTGAAAGACCAAAGAAATAACCTTATTCAGGCATTGGCTGGTGATTCAAGTAAGTTAAATAAACAAAGGTATTTATTAGGTATTGCATCAAAATTGACAATTTCTTTGTACCTACTTGTGGGTGTAGCCAGAAAATTATTAGGGGTGGCAAAAAATTTTAGGAGTGGCAAACATTTTTTTTCGTACAGAAAATTTTAATTTTTTCCACTAAATATGTGAAAAAAGAGCAAAAATTTCTGTTTCTTTAAATTTAAGGGTTAAATGCCCCTCACTGCACCTTGGCTATATTCATGTACCTTCCTGTTTATTAATTTTGTTTCATACACAAGGATTTATTTGTGTTGTCATTGGGTTGTCTTGTGGTGGCATTTGTGCCTATTTCATTTACCTACGCTTAAATCTGTTCATCAAACTATCTAAGCTAATCGCGTACCATATAACCTGATTCATACTTGGCTAGTTTTCATGTTACTAGCCAGCTACTGGGGTTACTATTCTGTTAATAGTTGAAATTACTCGTCGTTTCAAACTTTTAAAGTTATTTTTAATTTGGCATTGTCATGTAAGATTGTAATAAGATTTTGGAAGACTATCTGCAGCCAAGCTAGAGATAACTCTAAGTGACTTAAATGGCTGAAAACACAAGCTGACCTTATCTGTTAACAGAATAGAACCTAAAATAGCTCACTTGTAGCTACAAAACTAGCCAAGTGTAAATTAGGCTTATCATTATACTGGCTGATCAAACTGAGAGCATAGCCTTTAATTAACTTTTGTTTGGTTATTTTAAGTATCCCTATATGGGTGGTGCTTTCATTTTACAGTGTTACCGAGCATTGAAGAACCAATTTGTGGCTGGGTAGACAATTTAAATGGTGTTACCAGTATCTGCGTAGGCGTAGGTGTAGGAGTGATTTACACATTACCGATTTCAGGAGTGAAAAAATGTGACTTGATCCCAGTGGATATCGACTACAACAGTTTAATCGCCATACCATGGGCCAAAAACATTACAAATCAATTGTTCTTTTGTCCACAATAATAATTATACAGGCTACATAATTTTTTTATTTTTATAATACATGACCAGAAAGGCAATGTTTACAATCGCATTTTGCAAGTAAAATGTAGCGCATATCATTAACGAATGATGTAATATTAATGTAAGTAAATTGATTTTCCATTTTCCATTAACTTGGAATTTTAATTTTTATGAAAAATTCACGGGCTCAACTAGGATATAAACCTGCAACCCTTGCATTAATGAGCTGTCACCATATCAACCATACTATGAAAGCCGGTTGAGAGAAGATAGTCAAACTGTATAGGTATATTTGCTCATTTTTATTATTTTTTATCCTTGAAATTGCAAAAGATTACAATTAGTGGTTATTGATGGTTCTGTTCCTACGATTTTGTTGCTTACTGATCATTAATTATAAAAAATATCTTCCTCAACAAGATTTCAAGCGAGTTTATATGGACCCAAAAATTGCCGAATCGCTACGCTCATTTTGCAAACTTACCCTCACTTGTGAACCCTTACTTTTAAGCTCGGTGTGTAATATACTGTTATGTGCTAAATTTATACACCTATCTGATACCTAACATATTGAGTATATAGGTACTCTGTTTACATTGAGAAGTTTGTGACATCAGAATCACCAATAGACGTGGCGGTCAGTTGGGGAGAGAGGAAAAAGTATCCGCGCACGTTGTTATACAATGATAAGCCTCATTTTGTAGAGTGAACAAACACCGTAATTTGAGTAGACAAGTCTGGGGATATGGTTTATGACATCCCGCACTTCTTGGTGGGAACAGAGTATATAAATTTAGATAGACGGATACCTGCGCTGACTTCATTTTGTGACCTTGTCGTTAGTCTTATTTTACAGGTGGACGAAAATACCGATTTACAATGTAGCGCAAGCCGAGCACCAGCAATTATCGTGGATCGGGTTCGTTGAAATGACCAAAAATGCTTTAACGAAACATCCATTCAGAGAACTACGTTGTGGTATCCCACCTTCAGATGCTTTCAACCGAATATGCGTGCGTACAAAATCGAATCGATTCTCTATCACCGGGTTTCGGCCTACCTCGTCGACTTCATTTTGCCACTTACAGGACGAAAGACAATGTAAGTGCGCTTCTATTCATTTAATCTGGTTCCTTTGTATTAAAACGAATCGACACACGTAAGTGGGTTTAAAATGTCGAGTTGACGCAGATGCGAGTCATTTATTCATAATTTTATCGTAATTATTAGGTATGCGCATGCGCAGGTCATAGTCCATTGCTTACGCATTTACCCTTTGGAAAGTCGTCCATCGTGGCGACTACCCTTAATTTATAACGTGGATTTTGAATGCATCACTTCGAACTATTCGCAACCCCTACAAATATCACGAACTGGATAATATAATTTCGTTTTTTAAATAATGACCCCAATTTTTTCCGTTATATTTTAAAACTGCAGGAAACGTATTATGACGGCCGCAGTGCCACCCAAGTCAGACAATTTGCATAGGATATAGGGAAAACGTAATTTTCATCAATTTTTTGCGGATTGCTTCATTTAAATAATATTCAAATTGTCGTTAATCGGCCTGTCAAACATTCATTAACAAAGGGAAAAATCGTTAAAAAAACGAAGTTAGGTCAAAGTTCATCGTACCTGCAGAGGTTGTGAATAATTTCTATTGATACGGTATTCAAAATCTATGCTAAGAAGCAACGAGAGTAACCTTGAACGACTTGTTTTTTGTTTTCCAACACAAAGTATGAAACTTTTAGCGTTGCAAGTCTATAGCTGCAAAATATTGTTTTTCTAAAAAACAAAAACAAAAAAATTAATTAAACGAATAAATACTATGAAAAAATCAAAATATCAAAAATTTACAATACGAAAAATCCAAAAATAAATATTGGCTTTGGGCGTTGATGTTTTGGTAAAATTGAATTTTATGGAGGCTAACAAATAATTGCATGGTAAATGAAATAACAGCTTTTCCGTTTTCGGACCAGTTTCTTTGACTCATCTGTAATATAATATCTTCTCTGCTTCGCAATAGTTTAAGTAATATTTTTTCAAATAACCTCTAAGCATGAGCGGATAAGCCGATCGTAACCAAATTCGGGAGAATGTTAGAGGAATTAAAATACGTTCAATATGTGTACCGAAATCAATGACTATTGCTCGAAAATTACTCGTTTTAAGGACATTGAATACTAGCCAATAATTACATCGTGAGTACGGGACGGCCGATCTACACTAAAAACCCATAGACCCCATCCTTGTTCGGATCAGAGTCCGTGTATTGCATTTAGTAAATATAGGATAAAAATTGCGACCTGCACTGTGTTACATCGAAATGTGTACATAAGTATAAACAAAATTATTACACCCGTGCTTTGTATTAGATCAATTGTTTTGATACTTGCGTAGATTTTCTTCAAAATCCTACAGAAGTAGAGTGCGTGCTTAAAAAAAAGGACTAACCTTAATACCCAATGCAAATGGAATGTAGATAGGTCCTGCTTCAAGGACCAATATATCCATAAATGTTATTAATTTGGAAAATAATTTACCAGAAAGTTGTAATTTAGTTCTTTCAATAAATTATCCACTTAAAGAATATTTTGAGAGAGCTCCTCTATAATTATCAGCAGTATTTTTGGTTGAGGAAAAATGTTGTGGTGTGCCAACTGCGGTACCCAAACTTGAAACGAAATACCTCGAAAGGAATAATCCACAATCCTCCCACAATCCAATAACTGACTGAAAGTTATATTACAATGACACAATCGTCCAAAAATAAATAAGAAAAACAAATTTATTTTTGAGTCCAGATAAACCGGATTTGGAACTCAAGTTTTGAGAACACCAAAATGAATCTACCAAGACCACTTGTCAAGCCGGTTATTTTTAAAATGTGCTCATCCTCAATCATCCCCCTCATCCACCTATTGACTCTCCTCCATCATACTCCTCAGATCAATTCATGTTTTAAAAAGTTTAACACATATTAAGGAAAATGTACGTTACTGCAAAAACCATTATATTAAATAGCATTCCAACGATATAATATTCAAACTTATAACTTCCGGATGTCAGATGCACAATTTTCATTTACAGCTGCAACATTATTATAAATTTAGCAGAACTTACATAAATCCAATCGATTCGCAGCTCCGATGAATTAGCTAACGGATTTCAGAAAACCAAACCAGCTCCAAAGATGGACACCAAAAATTTAACTTTCAGGAAATGGGTTGATGGGTATCTCTAAGGTATTTGGAACTGCTCGAAGTCTCAAACTCGTGTTAAATTTTGGATTTTAGTAATACAAAATTTTAACTTCGGAACAAACATGAAAATTTAGCTTTGCTTTTGACTTTAATGAAATTTTAATTTATCAAATGATTATACCAAAATCATTAATGTAATTCAAAAAGATTTCACTTTAATTGATTTTACAAAGTTAGTTGAAAATTGAATTCTCTTCTATTAGTTCCATTAAAAATATATGACTGCCCTAGTAACTATTTGAAAGGTTGATTGGGTAAACAAAAATCAATCAATCAATCCATCAATCAGTCCATTAACCAATCAGTTATATATATATAAAGCAAAGTGTCTGATTGTGTGCCCACTTTTCTTCAAATCCACCCACTCTCTATCACATAGGGTTAAGGTGGTATATAGCCCTGGTCTCCTATTGACAATAAGAGAGTTTTGTAGTGGCAAAATTTCATTGGGGTGGGGGGAAGCAATAGGGAAAAAACAAAAATTATGTCAAAACAGTTTCATAATCATTACAGATTAGGAATCCTGAAAATTTATAAACTGGGATTCGAGCAATGCCGGGTTTAACAGCTAATGCTAAACTAAAATGTAATGCACTTCCCAAGATACCAAGTAATATGCTGATGTAGGCATCAGCAGTAAGTGCGCACGCATGCACACACACACATATCAGTGAGACTTAAAACTATATTCGTAGTCAAGTGTTCACTAACTGAAGAGTCAGTTTCAAACCTGCAGCTTTCAGCTATATTTCTCAGTAAAACCAGTTTTTCTCACAGCTTTATCGTATTTTGTCACATTAAAGCTACGTTTCTCACCTAAATTATTATTATCTTTTTTTTTTTTAGCTTTATTTTGGTTTAAAAACAGGTCCTTAGGTCAGCGAACACTTAACTTACGGTTAGTGTTGACTATGAATACCCTTTTACATGGTGATTTACAAATAGCAATTAACGTGGCTGAGATAGCGAATACTATTACATCATTTGACCATACAGTATTGTATTGGACCAGAGAAGATTGATGATCTTTGGTTACACATGCCAACGCATAGATAGGCCAACCTCAGCATGTTCCACTGACGTACTTGGAACAATATTTTTATGTACGCTATCCTTGTGAACTGAAGGCATGACCTTCCAATTTGCTTGACAGTAAGAGAGTTATATTCTGAATCAGTGAACTCAATTCTAAACATGAAAAGTACACGCTAGTTGCTTACTTCTATGCCATCGTGTCCATATTACAAAAAATACGTTGAGCTTATATACAGAGATTTGCTGGTCCAGTAGGTACTCCCAACTCGAAGATTGAATGCAGATCCATATGTGAACACTCTGACGGTGATTCGTGTAGGTAGCGGGGTTCCTTTTTGCGAATCGCGATTCTGATTGGGGATAGCGGATTACCATCGGAGTCACAATACTAATTTGTTAATGCTACAAGCAGATCACTCAAACATACTACAGTTTTATAGCAAGTTATCGCATTTGTGAATCACGCGCCTAATTTTTATGGGTAGCGTATTGGAGAGGAGTGGGGTTATATGGAATATGGACACTTCAATTGCAAACTGTAAATGAGAGCTGCTAAATTAATAATAATTTATCAGTATGATGTTGCCATTAATTATCTGTATCACTTATGTACGAAAGTAGGTACCTACGTACGTACATGGCCGATTTTTTATGAATTTTATTCGGTAAATCAGTTTTCCTATAGCCTAATAGGCAATCAATTTTCTGAATATTTTCAAAAATGAAGGATCGAAGATTGATGCGCATGATTTTCCGTATTTATTCATTTTTTCTATTTTTTGAACGGGTTCAGTATCTTTCAAATTGCCAGAGCACCCGTGGAAATTAGCGCCTATACGCGTAGCAGACTTCAGCTAGATAACATTTTCTCAGTCGTAGCAAAAGTAGCCAAGTTATGCTGAACTTGAGAAGAAACCATGCAACTGCAGGCGAATTATTCTCCTCCATCGTTTGTCTGCAGCAGTGGGTGCATTGCGCTCACGAACATGAGTACGAGTGCTTCTTACGAAGCTGGGCTCGAATTTACTGTTCGGTTTTGGATAACGTCACTCCTTGGACCTCCCTGTGATCCAAAAAAATGGGGTTTAAAACCGATATCAGACATCTTACGTTTCTTGAGACTCGGGAGACCGGATGTATCATCCATTTTTGGATTGAAAAACGTGTAACTTATGTTCGTAAATGTAGAGGGTTCTGGTGGCTGGGTAGAGACCAGAGATGGCAACGTAGAATTGAATTTTACATCTACATGCGTATTCTACGCGTAGAATATGTAAAGTAGAATATACAATTTCATGTGGAATATGTAGAATATGTAGAAAATCAAATAACACTGATAAGGTGACAAAGTACCGATAACATTGATAATAGTTATCAATTTGTTTATATTCTACTTGTTTTCTACATAATATTCTACATAATTATTTTACATACTCGACATCACAAATGTAGAATACCATCCTTGGTTAAGACCCCTTTTTTATCCATTACTGAACGGTGTAGGTATCGTCTGATAATTTGTGCGAGGCAGCGGTGATTTAATCCAAGATTTAGTTGGGGTTCTAAGTGAGTATCTACGTATGTCGTCAGCAAAATTGAAAAAAAAAAAAAAAAAAATGGAGCGGTTAAAATATTGAAACCCAGGATTATTCCGATAGTAAATATTAGCGAATGACTGACTAGGTAATAGTTTTTCTACGATTAAATAAATTACCTATTTGAGATGTAATATATAGACTAGGTAGCTGAAATTTTCCGATCGCGTTCTCTGAAATTTATTTTCGAATAACGAAGTTCAAATTTTTAATTAATAAAGAATTGGCAAACGTTCGATGAGGTGGGTTTTGAAGATGAAAAACTACGATTGTTTTTGTATTTTCGTATTTTTGGCGAAGGAGTAGGTCCAAAAGATGCACTACCCATAATAATTATGTACCTGCTGTTGGGTGATTGACAACAGCTTTCACCATACAAAATTAATATCATACGTAAGAACGGCAAACAACCACGCCTAATATCCTCGATGTTCGTAGTTCTACCATTTTGTTTTCGCTGGTCGAAGAGTAAACGATCGGATGATTTATTAATTATTGTTTCGCGCGACTATGGCTACCCCTATTGTTGCAGGCTGATTCGTACGCAGCGCAGAATCGCCCAACGAATACGAGTATACGCATATTTTGCCGCCAAAGAATGGACTTTTCAAACCGATGACGTGCTACTGCTGAGAGGAATGATGAACGAGACCGGTCACGAATATATTCCCAGTCACCGAGATGGGGAAAGACTATCGAGAGCTGGTATCGAATTCGGTGTTGGTGATTAAAAAATACATTTTGCCAAAAGGAATCGAATATCCTCCTAAACTTTGGAAATTGAAATTGTAAGTAGGTACCGGCCTACACTTATACTACGTGTAGTTGGAATTTTTTTCCGTCCACAAAATTTTCTCTTTCCACGAGTGGCTAGAAGTCGATCCGTAGAATTCAAAGGCGACGCTGTTACTTTTCAGCACCCCCTTTTCAATAGGCAGAATTAATGTGTAGTATTAATTTCCATCATTAGATTAAAGTATTGACGAGTACCGACGCAGCTTCCCATATAAAAATAAAATACCAACTTGAAAACTTACCAGACACCCATTGCGCCTAATCGGCTTCATATTAAACAAAATAAAATTAATTCCTTGTGACCGAGGTCGTGATCAAATTCAAATAAATTAAAATCGAAATTAAAATTTCCCCAATAAGAATAAAATTGGCGGTGAACGCCTCGGTTAGGCTAACACCTTAGCCTAGGTTCAGCGTTGTTCGGACAAAAACATTTTCTCTCCGACGCCTACCAAATTAAATTCCCTCCCCGTTTCAATTTCATTCATTCTTCTCCCTCATCGGTGGTGGCACAAAAATATTATTCACCTGTGTACCTAGGGCGTATAGCTTTTTCAAAATCTGTTTTTCCATTTCTTTGCTTACATTTTTTCACCCAGCAGCCATATTTCGCTACAAAAATGTTAATTTTTTACTACTGCTCCGATTAACTAGCGTGTTTGTCTTTTCAACAGGCAATCTATAATTTTATTCTAGTCGTCTACATTTTTGTTTGCAACACAAGTGCAAAATGAGCATGTTGCGGAAGGAAGTTTTTCCAGCAGGTCACATGTTACGACGTCATGTTTGAAGTTATGTCCATTTTCTTGTTGAACACATGAAATTATGACTGTAATTATCAAATCGGTTTGTGGCATAGTAGATAAGGATAGCATGTTGCAGATTGTGGTTTCGAGTCCTATGTATTCCTTTTGATTTTTTGATTTTTATCGCTTTTCAGCCAGGTGGTGAAGCTGGTGCGCGCAAAGCACGCCCATTTCTTAAAAAAAAAACAACAAAAAACAACAAAAAAAAAAATTATCTATGCATCCTCCGAAAAACTAAATGTACTTTTTTTTTTTTTTTTTTAAAGTAACAGGGGCGCACACCAGCTTCACCACATGGCTCAAAAGTGATAGAAAAAAAATGAAAAAAAAAAAAAATAAACATATTCAAAAGTATTCGTAGGATTTGAATCTATGACCCGCAGCATGCTAGCACACATCCTTATCCATTGTGCCCCAAACTGATGTGAAAATTATTATTATAATTTCATATATTCAACGATAAATAGACGAATTTGACACTCTTATTCCAACTGAACTTCATACATGATGTCATAACATGTAAATCTGCTGGAAAAACTTCCTTCTGTGAGACGCTTGTTGCGCAAGAGAATGAGTTTTACATGTGTGTAAGCTATAACAAATGTAAAAGAACAAATTTTTGCCCTGCCAAGTAGACAAAATTTTTACAATCTCTCACGCATCTCAATCCTGCGCGAGAGTGTGTAAAGTACTTTAAATGCTGTTGCGCATTCCAATCCTGCGCAGTAGGTTGTAAAATATTCGAAAATATAAGCATTTTGGTGTTATTATTTACGTTATTTTGTGAAAAACTATTCGTTGAGTTGTCACTCCAATCGAGCACAACGTTTCAGTTTTCAAAAAAACATTTCAAATGATCCCTTAGCCTCTCAATGAGTTAGAGAGCTGGCGTTTGTAATGATCGACAGCGGATAAAATTGAAAAAATTTCCACATAATTTTCCAATTATCTTTAGCTATTTGAGAATAAATAAACAAAAAAAAAGTAAATTATTGGAGATTTATCGGTGTTTGAAATCTGAAAACTTGTCCTTTTTCCTTCTAGTCGCTATTTAAGGGAAAGAGCTGGAAATGGTACGTCTAAAAAGGAGAGAAAATGTATCTGAATATAGTTTTCATTTAATTTTTTAATTATTGTAACGGCCAAAAGAGGTGGTAATGTAGCTAATTAGAACCACTTTCAGTGTTACACCATACATGAAATATCACGTACTTTAAAAGCAGTAATACTTCTAAAATAAATTCAAGTTTATCATCCACAGACTATCGTGGACCTTAACATTGGTTAGAGACTCAATAATATTTAAAACACACGAGTGAGTTTACACATTAATAAAATAATAATTCGTACATCACAGTACATAAACATACGTTAATATTTATACATATACAATCACAATTCCACAGGCAAGACTATCTGTTCACCAGAGACTTCTACTAGAGAGGTTCCAGGTACTTAGAAGTAGCTGTCGAGGAACTGTGTCTTATTCCACTGAATCGAGGGATTATATACTCGTTCAGGGATTGAAAATAAACCAACAAAAAAAACGGAAATTGGTAAAAAAATTTTTTTTGAAATCCAGAAACCTCTTTTCTTTTATTTTTACCCCCCCCCCCCCGGTAAAAAATATCCCACATTTCGCACTTGTCGGGCAATATACTATTTAATTTTTTCAGGTCTGTCTTTAAAATTTTTTTATTACATTATGCTTTATATTACCTATCCTGGTTTAATTTCTCTCATGGCAATTGATTGAATCTGTGGCAATGGGTTAAATTTCAGTAAATATTCTCGGTATTTGTTGGCCCCTATCCTCCTTGAATGGCATCTCCCCGAAACCAATAGCCTACTTCTGGTGTTTTTAATTAAATATCAATGCCTCCTGTAAAGTAGTGGGGCGGATTCCTGGCTAGGCTGCGCTTTCTCATCGCCATAAAATTTTGTTGCTGGTTACAATCACAGTGTGGGTCCGATTTTTGATGCATTAAATTGCGTGCGTTAAATTTGGTTGGGATTTTCCAACCAGGGATCACCTACTACGGTACAAACTTTTCAATTGTTTTTTCTGGATTAAGTCATTCCCTAGGTAAGTAGTAGGTAAACTTTATTCGTTAATAATTTTCAAACTGACGCTTAGGTTATCGTTTTAACGTAGAACCTAGATTTTGAGAAAATTCATTCAGCAATAACTTCTTTTTTTCAGTCATCCAAAAAAGTGATCTTTTTTAATTATACTTTCTTCGGGCGATCGAGGAGAAAGTTATATACCGCACTTGTACTAAATAGCTGCTTTCGATATGTGATGAGTGATCAAAATCTGTACTGTTCTCTACATAAAGTTGTCCAACGTTATTACAAATTTGCAGTAGTATGTACCTCGGGATTTGAGTGAACATGTCTACAATACGGGAAACTTGTAGAAGCACCTGGTTTTGGGCAAGTTTTGTTTTTCATTTTTTATGCCTACTATTTGCGTATGCACTTTTTTTAATTTTTTTAATTTATTTAATTTTTTTGTTTTTATCAATCTCTTCAGTACAAACAATGTTACCAAAAAATTTGAAATGGCGGTTCATTATTATCACGACATGGATAATTGGGGGGTAGAATCATACCTGCAATTGGTCGAATGCAGATAGTGGAGCTGGCGAGGCAGTAAACTTCGATAGCTCCGTCGCAGGGGGAGGGGTTAAATTACTTCTCTGCCACCAAAATATACAAAAACACACGATTTTTATCCTCGCATAAATCTTATTTTTTCCTTAGCTAAGAGAGGGTTTTTTAAACCATCAGGACTATCGCATTTACCTATACCCTTGGGAAATAGACAGATGTTTATACAATTGGAGACAATTCTTATTCTATCACAATTCGATTAATATTGGATGATTCCAGAACTAAATTAGGCCTATTTTGAAGCAGCCAAATATTAGGGTTAGCTCCAGTCGAATGGTATTCTTCAGCTTTCCGATCGATGCAACTCATTATGCTACGAATATTTTTCCTTGATTTGCAATCATGACATTAGAAAACACTAGCGTGGAATACTTCACCAGAAAACGCAGTTTGTCGATTTTTATCTACAGTTTATTTATGCAAAAAATAAAAATAAAACCTGAAATACGGGTTAGTGCTATGCAGAAAAGATGTGTGCCGTAAATATGAAAAGGATACTTCAAGCTATGCGCGCGATCCATGCTTTTCTCCACAAATTTTTTATGTTTATGTCACATTTTTTTCAGAAACTACACAGTCAATAGACATCAAACTGCTACGTATTAGATCCACTCCAATCCAAGTGTTATTTGCCGGAATAATTTCAGCTCTATCTTTTCATTAGTTTTCTTAAAAATGTTGATCGAAAATTTTCTCCAGCAAATTTTATTTTTGAATTTTCTCGGAAACTGCTCGAATAATAGGCACCAAACTGTTATCAAATCTAAGACGAGCATAATGAAGAAGGCAAAAAAGTAATAAATCTGTCCAAATATCAGGGTGAACCAAATATGTGAAAATTAGTCCTTCGGTTATTTTCATAAAATTTACGTCATTTTTTGCTATTTTTCAGGAAACAAAAAAGAAAGTTAATTACCTGCGAGTGTAAATTCAAGAAATTAATTAAATTGGAGATAGAAGTAGTGGAGCTGTAATTTGAGGTGTCTGGTTTCAGTTAATCATGGGTGCAATTTGAAAGTGTGAGTAAGTAGTTGGTGGTAAAATGAAGGGTGATGGGGAAAGATTTTCTGATAGGTATGTCATGTTTTAGAGTGACCTACTTAAAAATCATGTTTAGGCAAAAAATAACTTGTAATTAATGCGAAATCGATGATGTATCGTGTTTTGTTGGTAGGCATAATATAGGTATTAGTTTTTAAAGGATAGTTAAAATGCTTCGGTGGACATACCTATTATTCATCATGTTTTTTCTAAAGATTGTGAAGAATGATCAGCTGATAAAATACAATTATCTTTTGTCAGTTTTTAGAATTTGTTGTCTTTCATCATACCTAATGACTAACTCCAAACTGTTAAAAAGTGACATAATGTACAGCTTTTAAAATTTAATTGCAGAGTCGTAAGTGAAGAAAAAGGAAATGTTTATTGAGAATGCTGAATGGGGAGAGAGAGAGAGAGAGAGAGAGAGAGAGAGAGAGAGAGAGAGAGAGAGAGAGAGAGAGAGAGAGAGAGAGTGAGAGTGAGAGGGAAAGAGAGAGCCAGAGAGAAAATGAGGTTAATAAAATAATGTTCGTTTATTAACGTAGGTATTTTTCGACGAGTTTTTCACAAAAAAAATGTTCGATATTTTTTCAAACCATTAAAAGACTACGTAAGACCTTTTTATTCGGGTTGTATGTTATACCTAAATGATTAATTCGCAATGGGATTTTTCATTTTTGGAAACATTGTTCATTTTTGAACCTTGTCTTGTGGATGTTACGAAGCATCATACAGAAAACTATAGTCTATCCAATGAAAGATGATCCCTGCTTTAAAACAACGTTGCCAAATATCAGTTTGTTTTGAGTTTAGAATTTCACATTTCGCCAAATTCTTATTCCGGCATGTTCCAACTGGAAATAATGCGTAAATAATCGATTTAAAACTACAAAGTAATTGCGGGTTGCGGTTCCGTTTAGGGATAAAATCCCGTTGGATGGACTATGGTCAACAATTAATCAATTTTCCGTTACGCGTTAATTACTTACAACTAGTTTTTTCATTTCAGATTTTTCGTATTAAAAGTCCTCGCAAAATTGGTGATACAGACTTCTATCGATATCCTTGGAAATATTCTTTGGAAATTTTCACGCGGTGGTGCCAGGAAATGTTTCTACGATAAAACAAACGGATTTTCAATAATTATTAATCTACCAAAAAACCAATAATATTTTAATCAATACCTATTATTCATTATTGCTGGTTATTTTCTACGCATTCTGTGACAAAATTTAACCCTTACATTAAAATGTCAGTGCTATCTTACTCTGTGCTGAATTTCCTTCATAGACTGATTTCTTGTCTCACATAATTAGGTATTCATATTTTGTTTCCTCGGTTGTGGAAAAAAACAGGTGAACTTGTAGGGCGGAGAAGCTTATAAAATAGTGGCTTAAGGTCCAAGCGACCATATGAAGTTGGATTATAAGTCTTGTAACTCACAACTGCCTGTGCCTCAACGCCAGTATCTCCGTGTTGCTCTATTAGGTGCGCTGTGGGAGAGTCTCATGGGCGGAGCGGCGACAGAAGTCGGTATTATGGGTATTCGTAGTTATTAACATGTCGGAAAAAGGATGGAATTATAAATAAATTATCTACTCGAGTTGACTACCTACTTTTTTCGTGGTTTTAATTTATCGAAACAAAAAAGAAGAAGAAAAGAAGTTCCAGTCGCACTGTAAGTGCGTGTAGTTCTATCTGCAAGTAGTTCTCTCATTCCAAATCATCTCAGCTAAAAATAAAATCGACACAGACAGGTCGACTTCAATTTCTTCCTACACAGGGCTCTTTGTTAGTGAAATTCTAGGGGTACCACGTAGTTTTGGGAGTAAGGAAGCTACGCTTGACCTTCAAAACATACTAATACTTTTGTCAGGAAGAGAGAAGTCAGCGGTCCGCGATATAGAAAGCCAAACTTACCTATTTGATTGAACTATTATGATGAGAATCCTACCCGCATAATCGGGTGATTAACAGCAGACCAGTTTTACGAGGACAGCGCTGGTGAGAAAATTATGTATACCTATACCAGTCGATGAAAGTCAGCACCACTTTGTTGAGGTCACAAAAGAATAACCTCACCAATGGCACACGATGATAGCGGAGAGGAGTGCAGACTTGAATAATCACATTCGTCACTGAGAAAAAATGCATTAGCGCTGGTCCGTAGCTGGATGGATAACGAAAGTCATCAGTGAGCGTGTATTGTGTACTTACAGTGTCTCGTTTCAGTATTCTCATTGAGCGACTACTGAACCAACTTGGTGTCGATGTTTCGAAAGTTTGACCTGACACTGGAATCAAAAATTGTAGGCTAGGTACGTACCTACGTACCTAATTCAATTAGTATCAGACCATTGAGGTATGTCAATAGGGGTGGTGACATCCCGCGCAAACAAAACTCAGTTGGCACCACATTTATTACAATCTGTTGCCCCGAGAAAGTTTATCTCGTAACCTCGGGTTTCCATGGCATTAATTCCTACGATAGAAGTTGGGAGTGACAAATACCAGGAAAAGCACCAAACACCTGGGGTACTCGGATATCCAGTACAGAGTTAGGTTCTTACTAACCACTGAAGCTTGATGTTTAAAAGAGTTTTAAAAATCAAAATGGCTCTAGCAATACCAATCTCAACTTCCTAGCTTAAAGAGCGGCTTGGAAATCGTTAAAAAAAATTCAATTAATTTGCTTTTTTTTTCGTTCGTTTATTATCAAATAGTTAACGATGATTAAAATATTAAACAAAAATTAAATTAAGGTAAAATTTCTCCTATTTTGGGAGGTACTCTCTTCAGCTTTCTAGCTTAAATAGTGATAGAGGAATTATTGCCGGAAAGAGGAGAGGTTTCTAGATTCCAAATAATGGCGAATTTCCCATTAATTGGCGTTCGTTTTGTTTGTTTGTTGTCAAATAATTAAGGATAATTAGAAAATTATTTGGAAATTTTTTTAGATTTTATAAACTTTCGATTATTACAAACTCCGGTTCTGTTGCTCAATTAGATGTTGAGGAATGATTTGAGACATTTTTTTCAAAATTGAAATGTTGGATTCAATTCAAATGGAAACTAGATAAAAAGTTTTTCACAAAATTACGTTAATAATAATATTAAAATGCTTACCATTTACGTTCAAATACTTTACACTATCTGGCAGGATTGGGATGCGCCAAAGATGTAACATTATCATCTACTTCACAGGCTGAAGATTTTTTGCATGTGTTGCAAAAAATCATATATAAGTATAGTTACTCTTCTCCCACTAATTTTCATTTAAATTTAATGCCTCTTCTTTAATTATAAAGCCTCACAAAAAGGTTCTTTTTAGTCTATCGTTATAAACCGAAATTCAGATTGTATTTTCTTACCTTTCCGATTTAGGCTTTTTTTTCGGAGTGAAATTTCTGAAATTTTCACAAAATTACGGAATACGCTATGAATTATCACAACTTTTTAAACACATTTGGTAGGTATACCTGATCAAGTTTTTTTTTTCCTTCTTTTTCTCGCAAATATTATCGTGGATGGCATTGGATCTCGCGTAGACAAAATCTAATGGAACTGGTGAAATGGTGAATGTCAATTTAATTTTAAAATGTCGGACGAGAGCTTTGGCTATATTCATATAGTCGAGGGAGAGAAGTACTGCTCATAATTTTGTCAGATAACCTCGAATAATAGGTATTTTATGAAACTTTTTGGATTATATGCCAACAATAATTGAAAGAAGTGAAATCATTTTGACGTTTCATATAGTTGGTATACCTACCTATTTAATTTGGGCTAATGGTTCAGTTACAGATGAACTTATTTAACTGGAAAGATTATAGCTGAGTTTGTAAAACATTTTAAAGTTCTAAATAAGTAATTTTTAAAATATTTTCCTTAAGAAAAAAAAAATTATTAATGATCGAGTGCAAAAAGATGTGAAAGAAATGGTTATTATCGCGCCTCATTTACATAAATAGGTACTCTATAAATTAAGTTGATAAGGTCGAATCAATTTCGATGTTGCACTTTTTGTTAAACTGACAAAATTTGTTAACACTTGAATATTTAGGTACTGAAAATCTGCCGAAATACTTACCATTTGCAAACACATTATTTTTGTTTTGACAAGGTAGAAAGATGGTTAAGTGACTTATTATTGAGAAATTGGTGTCATATTTGAATTCAGTAGGTATTAGGTACGTATTTAAATAGGTATGCCATCGAAGATTAAGAGCTAAGGGAAATGCTTGTAAGAGTGCGCACTTAGTGTTATATCGTTAATCACGCAGCCCTATGAAATCCCATCCCTCTCAAATTTTCCTGTGATATACTTTCATCTGTTAGCCATAGTTTGTTGTTGGTTTGAATTCTGTAACTTGATTTGGAATTTCACAATAATTCAAATTTAAAAAAAAATAAATCAGACGCGTAGCTACTCCTACCCGGCCAGGTGGGTAGGAGTACATTCACTTAAGGTTCTAAGGATATGTACTTTGAAAAACACACCATCAACCACTGGAATTTTTAAAAAATGAATAAAGTAAGATCAAGTATGAAACACTATCATTTTTTTAAATTAAAATCTGAGTATTAACAAAGACTGGTAAAAATTTATTTTTCCCTTTATGTGTGCTTTTAAATCTTTTCATTGCACCCCACAAATTTCCATAAACTGAGCACTATAATTTCCCGTATTTTCCTTCAACTCAAATGTCTTCTTCATGAGCAGAATACAAGAAAATATGTTTGTTAAATAAACCAGTTTTCACTTTCATCTTCTTTTCTTCGTAAAAAAGCGTAATATTTTGAGCATTGATATCCTGCCTTTGGACTATGTGTGTACTCTTTGCTGACTAACACTTCTTTCGTCAAAATGTCTCTAAAAAATATACGTTGTAATTTTTCTAAATATTTTCCTCGAGTATATTTTCAGATAATTACACAATTGATGCTGTTACGCATTTTTTGAGGTACATTTGAAACAAAAATAATGTCCTCATATTTTGCAATTTTATCATTGAAAATAGTTAAAAAACACGTAAAAACAGTATTTATCAGATTGCAACTCAAACCTCCAACCTAAAATATCGAAGGTATTTAGTACACAGTGTGCGTATATGAGGCGATTCATTCGACATTTGACATATTTCAGATTAGTGCAGCCAGAAAGTAAAAACTGAAGTGCCTTCTCTTACGAGCCTCTCCCTTACCTACCTACCTGAACTATTAAGTGATACCTACTTGGAACTTCAACGTGAAAAATAAGAAAAAAGTAACGTTAAATTCTGCCGCATCATTTTAAAATAAGAAAAATAATGGCGGTAGTTAGTGAGCCTCGTTGTGTGGAAACTAAATTTTAGATTAGCTATTATTCGTCGTTATGGAGCGAATAGCGTAGACCTATCGTAGGTAATTAAACGACCAAGTTTTTTTACTTTTTATTTCGTTTGGAACGAATGTTGATCGACCACTAACGACGATTGCTAATTATTGCGAAATGGTTACAATAATTACTGGCGAAGATCAACCAGGTTATTTTGAATGAAGTGTCGAAAACTATTGGAATGGTGGAATGGGTGAACATTTGACCCGGTGAAGTGTAGCTACACCTCGCCTACCTGCCGTATTCGAAACGAACAGTGAATTTCGAATGCCATAGTAAAATAAGAATTTGTGATCGTTGCTCACGAAATGAGTGGCGACGACGACCCCGGTTTCAATTTATAATATTGTCGTATTGTCCAAAGTAAGTATTCAAATTTTCGGGTCAGGTTAGGTGTTACTTTACCTACCTACCAAGTTCGTACAATGATAGGATCGCCGGTTGGCCATATTTCAAAATTGTTGGTTCGGGTAAGCATCGCAGTAACGAAGGGTGAAACGTTATGGCGTTATATTGCGTTGCAGGTAGTTACTTAGGTACCTCTACCTGACTGACTCCTACGTCAGCGAACCCAATTCTTTTTCTCTTTGCTCTTACAAAATCCATATTTTTAGGTCGTTCTACCGATAGATTTTTTCCATAAATTGGCCAACCAATTTTATCGCGACTTAAAAAATATAAAAAACGGGCTTCTCTATCGAATAAATAGGTACCTACGTACTTAACGTTCAGTAGAAATGAAACTTGATTCGTGTTTCAATTTTCGCCTAACGTGCGAGAGAAAGGTTTACAAGCGCCCCCAAAAATACGTTTCTATCAAAAAAATCTCGAATCATAGGTGGTTTCATGATTGAACCTAGGAGTGTAAAGTTCTGTTGTTCTGAAAACCAGTGCCACGAAAAACGAGTGCTAACATAGTATAGGTACTAAACCAACGTCTGTTTCAAATTTTGCAACTGAAAGATACCCGCCTTCTCGACGCCCACCTCTACGTCATTTGGTGAGATCGATAAACTTTAATGAGTAGATTTCCACAAAAAACCTACCCGCAGAATTTTTATTAAAATTTTTTACGCATATCCGCACCCAACCTGCACTCCAGTTCCGATTCGGAATTTTGTAATAATTATGGTAAGCCTACCACCTTTTGGTTTAGTTCCTACCAACTTAGTTTCCGAGAAACGTGGAAAATAAAAAATCATTGGAAAATTGGTTTTTCCAAAATTTTAAAGAAATTATGAAAGGAATAGCGTTGAAGTTTTAACGAAACGTAGTTCTCGAGTAGGAGCAGGTCTGATAAGAGTTATTTGGTGCCTGTTGGTGCGCAGTTGTTCGTTTTTCCGGATTATCCACATTTACCGGAAACCACCGAATTAATAGCCACCAAAATTTTACCAGACCTGCGCGTAAGTATAATCTATCGTCGAAGCTTTAATTCCATTCATTTTGTCGTTTTCTCAAAATCATGGAAAAATGACTCTTCCAAGAACTTTTTTCGTTTCCAGTTTCTTCAATAACTGCAGAACCGATGAACACCAAACATCTTTCCAACCTGCTACTCTAAGATAACCATCTTTCACAAAAATTTCAGCCATCTTTTTGGTAGTTTTCTAAAATCTGTGAATTCAGAATTTTGGGCGATACATACGAATACAAATTACGTACGCATAATTTATCATAAAAAAAAAATTCCAAAAATTCGGTTAAAATGGGAAAATTTTCTTTTCATACGAAACGAATAATTTTCATCATCTCCACACTGAGCCCTTTTATATGTTCAGTTCTAATATCCCGTTTGCAAGCGAACTGTGTAAAAAGTTCGTATAAAATTTTTTTTTTCCCGAACAATAAATTTCTTTCCACCAAATTATTATTACATCTGAATCTCTGAATCGGCCTTACTGTCACTGAGTGATTGGGTATGTATCTTAAGTAATGGCGAAGGCAGCCGGAAAAAATCAGCGGATGTATTAAAAAGTATCCGTGTCTACGTATGGCTTTTCTGATTGTTCCTTTGTTTTCTTTTTTTTTCTTCTTCAAACCAAAATTATGAATAATTTATTTTTGGGGATTGAAAAGATGTTGGTGCCCTTCAGATCCTTCGTAATCGTTTTGAAGGTTGCATTTTTCTGTAAATTCATTCCAGGAGACGTAGGTACCGCATTGCGCCATAAATCCAAACTTCAATATTACCTGCGGAGCACAAAGTACGGCTGAAAAAATTTTCTGGAAAAGTGCCAAACTATAGTTCTTCGAAGAAATTGATATAGTTTTTACGATTGAATTTAGAATGAACTTGTAGTTCCCAAAAAGTTTCGAACTTGCAGACCCGACTTGGTGTGTAATTTTCGATAAAAATTTTGTTTTCAAACGATGTGATCGTATTTGAATCACTCAGCATACTATTTTGTAAGTTATTATTTTGATATTTTCGTGGGTTTATATTGGAATTCGAGAATTCGTCAGTTCGAGATAAACATTTGGTTACGTTTTTCATAATTTCCGTTTTATAAAAAAAGTTTTTTAACAAAATTATTGTATTTGAGATAACCTATCGATGTTTTAGGTTTATTCATCACTTTACCGAACTGACGCAGAATTAGAACCGTAGTCCGTAATGGTCGATTTATATAGGTAATTACGTATAATTAAGATTTAATTTGAGGCTATTTAATCAACTTGTTCAGAACTGAAACTTAACAGCATCTACAATTAGATGCTACTCGCAGCTCCGCCTGCGCTGCATCTGCGATTCGCCATTGTTTCGTCCTCTTTTATTCCTTTTTATTCGTTTCTGAAACGTAAATCACGAATTTTGATGAAAGTAACAGACAACTTTGCACGTGGAGGGTCTCGAGACTTGTACTACGGCTTCAAATATTCCTCCGAATGACGCAAATAAATACTGGAAATTTCATTTGCATCTGCCCAGCGGTTCTAAAGTTAGGTATGGGCGAACAAATAATGAATTGTACGAAGGTGTACTGTACTTACATCGAGTTTCATTAATATAGATTATTATGATACGTCTTTGTCTGCGCGATTTACAAAATTAATAAAAAAGTAACCAGCTTTTAAATAAGATTTCGTAATTGTGGGTTTACCATTTTCTGTTGATAAGGGGGCAATGAGTGCCACACAATTCTCGTGGGCAGAGTGACCTTCCTCCAGACCTACCCGTAGCTGTGGCCCTGGCTTAGTGCAGCCCCTTCGCCAAATTCCTGGATCCGCTCTTGCATAAAAGAGCCCACACTTTTGTTACCCTTTGGCTACTCTTAAAACATTACGACTCTTTTACGTATTCTTCCACTTACGAATGATACGGAGGAATAATTTTATCGAATCAGCGATTAGGCATTGTTTTATGAAAATAGAAAATCCATCGAACGCATTTTATTGTTTGCAAATGAAAGTCGACGGAAAAGAAAAACAACAACAACCAAAATGCCGAAGTACGAAGTTATAATTATCAACCGAAAAGGTCGTTGACACCGTTTTTTCATGAATATTTTTCCACTATTTTTACCAAAGATGCGTATCCTCGAATACTGATTTAATTCAGCCACAAACGCATTATTGTATTTTATTGTATTTTCAACCACCACGAAGAGAGCCAACTGAGGTCACGTGTCTGCGGAACACAACGCTTTCATTAGCTGTGCCCGTAATTAATTATATGACATAAGTCTTCCATCTATAGTTTATTCGACCATTTTCCCAATAATTGACTAACAGAAGTTGTTCACATTTTAGTGGATATTTCTTAGGAAAAAGTTCGTATTGTATTTTCGCGATAATTTGAGTCAGGCATCAGTTTTTTGGTTTTTGTGATTCGTTATTTCACCGCGATTTTTCAAAACAATTGTACGACATCCGCAGTCGGGTGCTGACCGTCGATGGTGAGTACAATGAAAAGTTTTCGTTTATAAAATAGAAATAATTTGTCAGTGCCGCCGGCCCACAGGTGACGTATTTTGTGCGCATAAATCGTCCATTACGGCGCAAATCTAAGCGTAGCCTGCTTTTCACACTCATCCTTGTAAGATACGAAAATTTCGAATTTTTTCTACTCGGCCTTTTTTGCTGCGGGGTGTATCTGGTGACGACGATGGTCCGAAGTTCATAAATTGAAGCAGACGTTTTTAGAAATGAAACGTTATTTATATTTAAAAAATATAATACAAAATACAAACTGAGAAAATGAAAAAATATTGTCAACGACGAAGTCAGTTCGATCAATAGGTACGAAATTTCGAACAATCGTTCATATTAGGTACCCGTATCGTTTTTTATAGCTTGCTATTTATTTTGGTGTGGATCGGTGGCCGGACAGTAATTCCGGTACAAAAGTTTGCGTTTGTGTTTTTTTTTGTTTTTGTTTTTGTTTTTTTTAAATAAAGTCGTCACGCTCAAAAGCAAAAAGAATTTGGCTGCCATATCTTGCCTATTCTCGAAATTGATGGCAGCTGGTTTATCCATATTTTTATTTTTATTTTGGCCATAAAATTCCTACTTTTCGACCAGCAGCTACGAAATTTCGAACAAATATTCGTTATCGTCTTTTATAACTTACTATTAGAGTTTTGGTGCGGACTGGCAGCCGGACAGTACGTACTTTTGATACGAAGGTATCTACGCGTTAGAGTGTTTTTTTGTTTTTTTTCTTAAAAAGATATCGCGAAAAAAAAAAAGATTAAGGTGGCGGTTAGACGTCGACGAAAAATAAGTGCAATATATTTGACTCGCTTATAATATCGGTACGTCCTTGTTCGGTATTTTCGTGTCTCGTTGCGATCAAAGGATTAATGGGTAAAGGAGCAGAGGCTGCTCTACCAGCACTCAGCACCACGTTCTTAATGCGGCCCTCCAACGATTCTATAACGCAGGTGTTTCACTCTGTGCGGTTTTCCTTCGGGGCTTAAATCTGCGTACCTATAAATAATTTTCGATTAACTTTTGGGTGCGACGATTAGCATCGAGAAATATCGATCGCAGTTGCGGTTTCGATAACAACGTGACGCATGTGTTTGTGAAAAAAAACTGATCGGATACTATCTCAATTCTGTGTCTCTTCTATCAGCGACAAATGGTAAAACACCAAATGAAACGATGATCAAGCAACGTGTAATCAGTGCAACGCAAATTCTCGAAATTGCACCGCAATAACGAGGGCCGCATTCGCAGCTCCAGCGCCCGGGTACAACAAAATTTTTGCGCCCCCTCATTTTCCCAATTGTTGGCACACGCCCTTCGTGTCAAAATTGTTTTTACGCATTTTTATCAGCGGTTTTTACCGGATTAAAAATTCAATTTTTTCGCTGTCGTACTGAATGAAGAAAAAATAAAACGAACAACAAACAAACGATGGAGAAAATTAAATTACCTGTTGACGACGACACCGCTGTGTTGCAAAATCTTCTGTATGGCACTTCCAGTACGGCTATTTTTGTTTTTGTTTTGGTTGGGTATAAAATTTTCAATTTCCAGCCAATAGCTACGAAATTCGAAGCAAATATTCAATATGATTTATTTTAACTTGCCATAAATTTTGGTGCCGATCGGTGGCGTGGCGCTTCGGGTAACACTATTTTCGTTTTTATTTCGGCTATAAAATACATTTTTTGGACCATTACAAACGTAGTTAGGAACAAATATTTATCCCGATCTATTAATAACTTTTTAGTAACTTTTTAATTTTATCATTTTTGAAAACCTACGGAGGTGCCTCTGCGTTGGTTTTTTTTTTTTTTTTTTTTTTTTTGCAAGAAGAATAATTAATTGTTAGTGACGTTAGTCGGGTTGGTTGGGTACTTCGGTTTGACAGAAACGAAAACTGAATTCATTCTCTATCTTCCCTTTTATTTTGGGTTGGAAGCAAAGTAATGTGAAAAGAGAGAAAGAATATCGAAGGTATAGTATAGGTATTGATTATAATTATTTATAATTGTTTGTAATTGTTCCTTTTATATCTGAGGGTGACACAACTACGAACAAATAATTTGTTGTATTATTCGAATGTATACGTATGTGTATACCTATATTAATTCTATCTCAACAATTTAGGGGAAAAAAAAAGGTGGTTAAAAAAATGTTTTCTCTTACTTTTTTGTGCCGCCATTTAAAAATCTGTCGCCTGGTACAGTTGTACCATTGCACCCCCCCTAACTCCGGCCCCGGTACCAACCACGTACGTTTATTTTCAAACTAAACTACCAAACTAC
Organism: Ericerus pela; assembly: GCA_011428145.1. Taxonomy (NCBI): domain Eukaryota; kingdom Metazoa; phylum Arthropoda; class Insecta; order Hemiptera; family Coccidae; genus Ericerus; species Ericerus pela. The sequence goes on along the minus strand of WOFM01000267.1, from coordinate 1,374,210 downwards.
CTTCAAAACGACTATAGGAAATTATACTGGTTTTTAATTCCTCGTAAAAATAATGGAAGCCATTAATAAGGAAAATTATAATTAAATAAAACTCATTTGTAAAAGTGGTCAGCAGTTTGACTGAAATAAACGCACAGCCAACTATATTAGTAAAACAGGTCACGTGGTAAGATTTACAGACAAGTGGCTTTTATATGTAAGATAATAATGAGGCAGAATAGGCATAGGTATAGATAAGGCATCTATCTACACATTTCTATTTTAAAATTGACTAAAAACTCAAACTCATCTTACTCTTAGTCTAATAGGAAATCCTGAAATATAAAAATATTTTAATTACCCAACGAATGAATAATATTCATTAAATTCGCAGTAAATGAGCTGATTTGATTCTATATGCGGTACATAATTATCCACGTACTGGTCGCACCTACAATAAGCTTGAAAAAATCGAGTATTTACTCGATAGACAAAAACAAAAAAACAGACTGAAGTAATAAATACGTAGACGTATGTTATAAATAAATTGTACAAATTACCACTTTGAATGTGATAAAAATCAAAGTATTACTCAGCTATAATAAGTATCGTGGCTTTTTATTTTCTCATTTAAATGAGCATCAGAATTGAATCAGTTTGTTTTTTAGTACGTAAATTTTTATGAATTTCAGTACAACTCGCATTCTTAGAAAATAAGCCGTTCGTTGTTTTCAACATTTTGAGTTAGATTTCAGGATTTTCTATCGCGGGTTGAGTATTTTGTCATTTTTTAATGAAAATTTATTATAAAAATACGATGTAGGCAGTTGGTGTTTTGTAATTTTATTGGAAAATTATTTAAGTTTAATCGCCGGATACCAACTTCCCGCCGCAGAAAAGTGTCAAGTGCGTATTCCTCCAATATAATATTCTAATATAGATGCCTAAATTTTATTACGTTGCTCGATATAATAATTATGTATTCGTATGTGGAGATATACCATGCCAGAGATAGGTGGGTTCATTTATGGAGATTATTCTAAGTAATTATGGGTGCCACGTTTCGACGCTGTGAGACTCGAGACTGGATCTCAAAAGGTTTCCCCACATTTTCACGGTTTGTAACGATGTTCACATAATTCGAAGTCTGTGAGGGGAATTTTATGACCAAGTCTCACAAAGTCTGAAGCGTTTTCGAATTTACGGAGATTTAATTTAATTTTACACCCGTTTTTGGGTGCTTCATTTGTTATTTTTACATTTTTAACGCTGCGATGCGCCATAATTCTAATTTACTCTCACTTAGACTCGTCACATTTTACCGATACACGCGTAATAATAAGTATGTTTTATATAGGTGTGTTTTGGCTTTTGCTTCCTTACAGGGTGTATTATCTGTTTTCTTTTGAAATGTGAAAAATGTGAAAAATGTGAAAAATGTGAAAAATGTGAAAAATGTTATGCGAAAAGTAAATGAAAGGAGAAACGGACGTGTGTTGGCCACAATTTTAGGTTAAGAATAATGGGAGGGAATGTAAGAAATCATAGACTTTAATAAATCGATACATCCTCATATTATTCTACAGTTTTTTCTTCGGCTGACACATTTAGGTGATGGAGGCGAAATCGGAAATCGCCGAATTTTATGCTGGCCAAACGGTTTTGGTGACCGGATGTACCGGTTTCGTAGGCAAGGTGCTGATATGGAAACTACTGCACAGCTGCCCTCTAATTGAACGTATTTACATTTTATTAAGGCCTAAGAATGGGAAAACAGTAGCGAACAGACGAAACGAATTTTTAAAATGTCCGGTACGTATAAAATAATTTATTTTGAACAACTGAAACGTGTAGGTATCGTGATATGTTACACAATCTTCTGCGCACCTACAGGGCGCAGTGGTTTGGCAACAGCGCAGAGTGCGCTGGCTGCCTGTACTGGAGTTGTGGCAGTTGTCAGGCAGTTGCACTTCAGTGAGGAGGAGTGTGACAACATTATTTTATAAATCTCCCCGACTATAAACGAAGTTAAGGCTCAGGCTACTACAGTAGGTACCTACAGTTGATGAAATAATAGGTAATTGCTCTAAAGTGACCCACAGTCGTGGAAGAAAGTCAAATGATTGTAGAAACTTTCACAAAAATTAACAAAAATGAGCCAAGTGTGGTGTGGTAAGTATAGGAGTAGAATAATTTACGTCGTTCATTTTCAGTTATTAGCATTGAAAGTTTGATTCATAAGTTGTGGGAGGGGAGGGGGAAGATGAGAGTTTATGACGTTCTCAATACCTAGCAATACACTTTAAGTTGTTTGGTGTGTCAAAAAATGAGTTTCACAACTTTATTTGGGTGGAAAGAATATTAAAACGTACGTACCTGGGTCGAGATTGTTTCACCAATTGTCTGAATGTCCTTTGACTGATCAACATTTCACAGAAGAGAATTCACCCAGCAGACAATTCACTGATTAGTATTTTTACCTAACCACTATTTCATCGACTACACATTCACTGACAAGTTTTTTCACCAATTGCCAACATTTGTATTATTATGATCCACTGTCTATTTGACAAAACATACATTCTTTCTCAATTTTTAAACTTTCATTACTTTTTATTTATTATTTAATTATATATTTAATATAAAATTTTATTAATTATAAATAAAATAAAAATAAAAACCACTAGGTGCATAAGTATACTTTCAAGTTTCATTTTAAAATGTTCATATTTTTTTTGTCTTCCATTTTTCTTTTTTCTTATAATATATATATATATATATATATATATATTAGACTTTTTTTTTTTTTTTTTTAAATGTCTTAAAAAATATAATTTTACAAAAAGATAACAAATTAGTATACTTAATTTAAGTTTTTAAGGCCAATTAAATAAAATTATTATAAGCTTTTGTTCAACTTGATAGTGTGACCTGGTTGACTGTTTACAATAAAAAAATAAAATAAAATTGGTGAAAGGACCCTTCGGTAAAATTTTTTAATAGGTGAATTAGCCTGTTGGTGAAAAGACACTCGGCGAAAAAGTCAGTTCCCTACCTATAATGAATCCTCATTTTTCTGTTGGTACATCTCTAGAAGACTAAATGATATGGCCATTTTTAAGGGGATGGGGGTCGATAAAAATCCAAAAACTAACATTTTCTTTCCGTTGTGGTGTGTTTATGTGTGTGTGTGTATATGTGCGTGCGTGAATGTGAAGTGAATTTCTTTGAATATAAACTGTTTTGCTGTATTTTGTTTATATTTTGCCATATGAAAGAAAAATGAATTTTTATTTCTAGGTAAATGCTCTATAAGAATTTTTAAATATTATGTAATTCTCGTTTTCCACTTTTTTATTATGTAGATCTCTGCTTCCCTAGTTGTACTGAAGAATTTGTTGTGGTGGAATTTTTTTTTTTTTTTTTTAGATACTTATCCTATTTTTTTATATAGCTTAGGCAACATTATGTGAACTCACTCCTATCATTATCCCTTATCAGGCGAAATTATAGAACAATTTTAATTTAACCTAAATTTTTAACGGAATTGTCGTAGCAGATGTGACAAAAAAAAAGAAAAAAAAAAGACGTTGGTCGAACCAGTGCCTATTGCAAATACAGGATAGGTGCATTTGAAAAAGTGACAAAAATATTAATTCTTCGCATTGTCTGTTTCAGATTTTCAATAGTTTGAAATCGGAAAATTTAGATTTATTTGCCAAAGTGGTGGCAGTGCAAGGAGATGTAGCAGAAGAAAAACTCGGTTTATCCGAATCTGATGAACAAATGTTCGTGAACGATGTTTCGATAGTTTTCTACGGCGCTGCGTTGCTGAAAATGGATGCTACTTTGAAACAAGCCATCAACGTGAACACGAAAGGAGTTATCAGATGTTTAGATATCGCTTCAAATATGAAAAAACTGAACGTAAATACCTATGCTCCATGTATCTTCTTCTCGTTCTTCGTACAACACCAGCTTCTGTACCATCTTTTTGACTTTTGCCTTCACCTGCCCTCATGTGTAAACGTCATTTTATCGGGTCTCGCTTTAAACATCCACAGCATATCCCTATCATGAATTTTCGTATCAGGTAGGTAGGTAGGTAGGTAGTTATCTGTCCACCAACTCCTTGGGCGGTCATACTTGCAACAGGCGTAGCTCCTCGCCAGTGATAGCTCGCATGACAGTTGGCTGGCCCTGCTTTGGCCCAGTACTGGCCAACAGGCCAAGTCCGTACCGTACGAGTACCAATACCAATACCAGTACCAATACCAATACCAATACCAATACCAATACCAATACCAATACCAATACCAATACCAGCAGCCAACTGTCAGCCAATGTCTAATCTTTCCTACCGCGTCAAAAACAATTAATAAAAAATTCAGAGGATAATCAGATGAGGCTGCCGCAGTATGTATGTATCTATGCCGTGAATTTGGCTTCAGATATTTAACCTCAGTTCCACTGAAACGCCCTTCCTCCCCCACCTCAATAATCGGGTCGAGAAGACATCGAACAAAAGAACGAGAAACGTTTCATACCTACTTACCTAGCACAACACTATTACAATAAAACGGTATTATAGGTAATACCTAGTGCCGCTGTTCTGGGATACAATATGTAAAGTAGCCCAAAATTTTACATAGGAAGTTATTTTCCGTACAAAAATCGATTAGGTACATAAAATGTATTTACTATTGTTTGTGGGAGAAATTGTAAAAAAGTAAAATTTTGTTTGGTCTTTTCAGGCTTTCGTTTACGTTTCAACCGCCTACTGCTGCAGTGAGGAGTCATACGTTGAAGAAAAAATCTACAATATGAATGCAAATTCACGAACCATAATGAAAACGCTCGAATGGTTATCACAGTCTGTTGTGGACAAAGTGACAGAGGAGTACGGAAAATATTAATCTAAACTTCGTTTCGAGAATTGGCCGAGGGAAGTGGTGAAAACCACGCAGGGTGTACCTACGAGTAGGCGTATAGGTGCCTATTCCAAAGGAACAAAAGACGATAAGATCGTTAATCTGAAGACACGTTACGCGACAATTAGGAAATGAAAACTTACTTCGATGATAACTGGGTGGAGGAGGAGGAGGAGGGGGTTAGGTATACTTGTACTAGTGGTAGTTTGCAGGGGTTGCGAGTTTGAAAAAAGTGATCGTTGACGCGAGTTGAGTTCGAAACGCTGGTGTGAAGAAGCGAACAGACCGCATACTTTCTGCATGTAGCATAGCCACCCATACTTTGCCTCCATGTGTGGGATCACCGGTACCTGCTGGGAGGAGGGAGCTGCGCGCGCATGCCGCGTTAATGTGCATTTTCATCCGCATACCAGTTGGTACCTGCAGCTGGCGGCTACTTGGCTAGCAGCTCTGCATTAATACGTACAACCCGCATTAGCCTATGCCTGCTGTTTGTAGTTCCATCGGGGAGGAGGTGTATTTTTATAAATTACAAAACCTACGTATTTTTGAGTGAATTTATGCACGTAAAACACTGTTACTACGGTACTAATATTTTATTCGATATTTTCCAGTTTTATCGCGCCCCTTCCGAACACCTACACATTTTCTAAACGGATCACCGAACTGTGTTTAGCTGATTACGAAAAGAAACTGCCAGTGATCATTGCACGACCAACCATAGGTAAATACGTTTTACTTTTCTGACTCTTATTATCGGTCTGGTTGGTACCAACCTATTCACCTACCTATCCACCTACCTACTCTCTAATTGTGTAAGACGAAGAAGAAGCAGTTAGAAATGGGATTCGCCTTCTGTCTATGTTTTTCTAATTTTTAATTTTTTAACAGGTGTAGGTAGCTAGGCATTAAATCTTGAGACCACCTAAAAATGAATTAAGTAGGCAAAGGTTGCCGAGATTGTACCACGTTTCACTTTAGCCGCTCATAATTACAAAAATAATTTTTTTACTGTCCCCAGTCATATATCTTCCAATTTTTATATCCTTACTTCTATTATGTTTTCATTCACACTAGCCAGCTTGAATATTGTCAAAATTACATTTGATTTTATCAACAAACTCCAAATGGTACGATTTAGGCAACTAGTTTCCTAAATCGTACCAATGATAATTTTTTCATTTTTATAGCTTATTTTATTGTTTTTGGTATTAGTTTTATCGTATTTTTATTTTTTATTATATTTTTAGGAATCTTTTTCATAAATAAATTGCAATAGACTTGTCAAAAAGTTTTGAAACACATAACAACAAAAAGTGGTACGATTTAGGAGACAATGTTCATTTCTAATAAAACTCGAATTTTCCATCTTCAAACTATAATTTTAATCAAAGTTTTCTGAAAATTTAACGAAGAAGGTTTTAAATTTGACTAAATTAACAATTTTGAAAGCTGAAACATTTTTATTAAAACAACATGTATAAATTATTTGTCCTTGGATATGCTTTTTTTCTTAAACTTGTAAAGAAGGGGAAAATAAGTAGGTATATTGAGAAAATTTTTGTTTCCCTAGTGGTTATTTGTAATTAGGTTCATTATTAACCACACGGATCATTAATTTACCCCCCCAATTTTTTAAATATCAGGAATGGTACAATTTAGGAAATGGTACGATTTTGGCAACCTTACCCTAATACGTACTAATTAAAATTTTTGTGTTGGGTAGGTACATTCCCATGGAATCTACCAATTGCAGTCACGTGTCAAAACTTGGATAATTTTCATTTTAGTTTTTCTGATTCTGGCCCGCAGAACCCCAAAAACACAACCCTCAAGAATTTATAACTATACACAGGGCGTTCACAAATTGACTGGTCTAACTTCAAGGATAAATTTTTGTGGTTGAGAAAACAAAAAGGTTCCATTTTCAAAATGCTGAAAAATGCTTTCTTTTTGAGTAATAGCTTTCCAAAGTTGGAGGAAAAAAATTAAAACTCTGATGTAACATGCCCAAAAATTTCCAAAAATGAATGAAATTAGGTATGGGGCATTTATGTGACCTGTTTATTTGCACTTAGCTTTTGAAGTTCAACCCATATTTTAGGTGAAAAGATAATAGGAGCTGTCCCATTTTAAATAGTTGTTATATCTTTTAAATTCTTCGTTGTATCGAAAAATGAGTCACATTATTTCATTCCAGAAGAAAAAATGCACAAAAAAGGTGGATACTTACTTTATATGTCTATAAAAACTCTATAGTTTTTGAGAAAAACAAGTTTGAAAATAAAAATGAGTGTGTGATGGTACACATGGTTGAGGTGAAACTTTTATATAATTTTCATTCAATGAATCAATTGGAGTTGAATGGGCCAAGGTCTTGCAATCATGGTGATGCATTTCATGACCATTTTTTAGTTTGCTAACATACGCAAAGAAGTTTCACTTCAAAAATTTAATTAAAATTGTTCGTAAGCGTAGGAATATCATTGTCTTTCCGTGTACTTAACTCCACACCCACTCACTGCCCTTCCCAAGATGTAACCTTAGAGAAGAATTTTAACCAAATCTTAATTTTTAGCCGTTTTAGAAAAAAAAGGAGGTTGTTAATTTGATTTGTATATATGTTTTTTTTTTTGTTTTTTTTTCAATCTTTGTTCAACATAATTTTCCAACCAGGTTACCAATTTTGATGAAATTTTTTTTAAATTATTGAAAATGAACTCATGGTGGTTCCATTAAATGTTTTTCTGAATCGATGAAGTTGTTTTAGAATTATCTTTAAATACTAAAAAATATCGTTTTAACATAATATTACCACTAACGCTAGAAATGAAAAATCATTGAAAATAATTTTTTGTTTTTAAAAAAGAACTGACTTAAAAGAACAATAAAAAAGTTTATGTTAAAAACAAATGTTTTAAAGATAAGCTTTTATTTATTTTTTGGCTTTAGCTTCATCCGAAGAAAAAAATATTATTTCGTTGTGGAAGGTTGGCTGCAGTATTGGCATATTTTAAAATTGCAGCAGTTAGTAAAATAAAACTTATAATAAAAATAAATATTATTTCATCGTGGGAGGTTGGCTGCAGTATTGGTATATTTTAAAATTGCAGTAGTGAGTAGAATAAAAGCTTATAAAAATAAATGAAAAAGGGAAAAATCATTATTTAAAAATTTTTCCAACCAGATCTAGGTCTAGCAACTGGAATTATTGAAGTTGGCGCACTGTTCCTTTACAGGTAGGCTTTATACTTACCTTTGTCAATTCCTTCCAATTTTATTATAAAAGTTTTTAATCAGCGTTCACTTCAATAATTACAGTTTCTAGATCTAGATCTTACTGCAGAAATTTGAAGGTAATTATTTTTCCCTTTTTAGTGCATTTTTTATTGTTTCTTTTGAAGCCGGTGTTATTTTTTTGAAATTTATTTCAAGTATATAGTATATGATCAGAAAGGCTAGGTTTACGCAGATATTTTTCAAGTGAAAAGTAGCTCTTATCATTGATGAATGTAATCTCGATGTAAAGTGATGGGGCCTTCATGTAAACGTGTGAAGCATCGTTTAAACATCGAGATAAAAGTTACACTTTCCGAATGAAACGTTAAATCTGCCACAAAGAGTAGGTTGATATTTTGTTATGTTTTTTATAATTTTTATTAAAGACTCGTCATTATGATAGAATTTTAACATTTTGTTGCTTTCTGGTCATTAATTATATAAAATATCTTCCTCAACAAGGTTCAAAAATGAGTTTACATGACTCGGGAATTGCTCACTTCCTGCGCTTGTTTTACAAACTTCCCTCACATATAAACGCTCTTTAGAACCTTGGTGTGTAATATACTATTTATAGACTACATCTGGAAGCTTAAGTAGACAACTATAAAGTACCTATCTAATTGTAGGCTATGAGTTGTGCTCGTATACATAGGTACCTATAGTTTACAGGTTCTCTTCCTTTCTGTTAAGAGAGGAAAAAAAATCTTAATCTTTTTCCACGACCATAAGAATATGTGATTGGCATTTCAGTGGTTGCTGGTAACAAAGAGCCCATGCCCGGATGGATAGATAGCCTAAACGGTGTGCTGGGCCTTAGCTCTGCTGTAGGCAAAGGAGTTATTCACTCGATATATATACATGCAGATAAAAAAGTTGATATGGTGCCCGTGGACATTGTCTGCAATACTCTGATCGCTATACCATGGGCTGAGGAAAAAATGAGTCGATCGTTCGTATGCCAATTTATAAATAACGTGAATCTTGGCTGTGACTACTCATTGGTTAATGAGTCTTCGTTTCTCGGCAGACTTACAGACAGCCCAATAATTTATAACGTGGCCCTCGTCGATCACGAGCAACTGTCATGGCGTCAGTACATAGAAATTGGTACGCTTGCTATCAAAAAGTATCCTTTCAAAATCATCTTATGGTACCCCACCTTTAACTTCAACAAATCGAATTTAATTTTGCATAAATTTGAGACGCTCGTCTACCATTGGATGCCCGCTTATTTCATCGATGCCATTTTGTTTTTGCTGAGTCAGAAAACATTGTAAGCTATAAGTACCTATACATATGGCTAGTCTAGCCATTGCTATGGAATGAATGAATAGCCTGCACAGCAGCTTATTGGTGTGCGAACATGAGGACGTATTTTTCCTTTTTTTGGCATTTTTCTTCTTTGCAGCATGGTTCGCATGCAACGAAAAGTGTCGCATGGAATGCGACTGTTGAGTTATTTCACGACGAGGGAGTGGACTTTTCAAACGGACAGTGTGAGTCGGCTGAATGAAATGATGAACGAGGCCGACCGCAGTCTGTTTCCAGTAACTGAGGAGCACGTCGATGCCGAGCTACTGGCCGAAAACGCGCTGCTAATTGCCAGAGAGCAAATTTTTAACGAGAACTTTCAGACACCACAGCAATATCGAGGAAGACTAAAACTGTAAGTGCAAGCCACATACTTATTAAGTAGTCTACTCGCGGTAATTTGGTGAGGAAGCTCAATACTTCTGAACACATCGGCGTTCGAGTAATCTGGTGGGTGAATTATGACTATCTTTTCACATAAACATTCGAAATATGTATATTATTTTTGGGTAAATGTATCGATTATGGGGTGTGTGCCAAATGTGGGATGTACCATCGTTTCTCTCAAACTATTAACGCAGTCTGCTGGTAAAAAATTGAGTGTAGTTGGTAAGACTGTTCTGTTGAACCAATCCGAAAAAAAAGTGAGAAGAACGTGCCTAAAATGAGTTATCCTTTCTTTTTGATTTTCATCGCTGTTTTCTCAAATTTTTTATAGTTTTTCATAGCTCTTGGATAAAATATTAATTGATATTTTGAAATATGATCAACATCAACTGAAAATTTGAACATTCGGCTTCTATTTCCAAGTATAGTCGATCTTTTGAGTTGATTCATTCGATTTATTTTAGGAATTTTTCATTTTCATCTCATCAAAATAGAGAGGATGAATCTAATATGGGGTATCAGTAATTTATATTTAAAACAACATTTAATTTAATCTTACTTAATGTTGTAAGTGGCATTTTTAATCTTAATTATAAGAAAGAATAATTAAACTTTTCAAGTACCCCATAATAGGAAAGGAAGGGACCCCATTTTGGCAACACCGTTTGTGAAGTCATTATTTTGAGTAATGTGACAAAAAAATTCGTGTAAAATCGAAGATTCATTCCACACTCTCTTTAATGTTACAAACAATAACATCAAAGAACATTGATTCTGAATCAGCCAAAAATTTTAATTTAAATTGATTTTTCCAATTTATATAAAATTTTAAAGTGACATACCTACCCTGCGGAATACTTTGTTGTGAAAGAATATTCGCACAAGAAGGTAATCAACTGATTATTTGTGTGTTCTGCCACTTCATATTCACACACATATGGGTAGGTCAAAATATAGGCGAACACTGGAGATTTTAGAGTCCGTCCGGATGGTTTATACAGGGACTTATTTAAACGCACGCATACACACATAAGTAATAAATTCGTACGTCTGTGAATAAAGGTGGTTCGTTATTTCTTGTCAAGATAAGAAATGATGGACAGGTTCATGTACCAAATTGTGACATCACTGTACTTGTGTGGTTAGTTACAGTTTGGTTTTTGTTCATTACTTGCAAGTAATTGCAAGTAATTACATTCGAATGTTTTTTGTGTAATACGGTTTAATGTCAGAGAGACAAATATTAGCCAGCCTTTTGGCAGTGACTGTTGCTGATGGGTACGAGCCTCTAATACCTCATACGAGTGTTAAGTTCCTACATATCCCATATTCGGAAAATTTATCTTAGGCTTTTATGAAAAAGAAAAAGTCAGGAAGTCTAATGATTCAGTAATAGGTACCCAATTCAGGTTCTCCATGTATTTCTTTAATTCTGCAAAAAATATCAAACCTAAAAATAGATAGGAAACTTTTGATCGAAGATGATTCACCTTTACAACTACACCACATTTATGCGGCCATAAAACAAAATATAATTATTATGGATGATTAATTTTAGGAAGAAATTTCAAATTTGAAACGGCATTATAGTACCAACCTACCTATTATTAGAAAAATCGAAGAGTTCTTAAATGGAAAAGTAGGATTTAAAAAAATATTTCAAAGACCACGGGTCCGTTTCATAATTCACCCCAAATTAAAGGAGGAAATTGAGGGTGGTAATTATACGTCGAGTTTTGTGGCTGGGACCTACCAAAAATCTTACTTTGAATTACAAAAATAATATTAGGTATAAGGTTGAAAAATAATGAGCTCAAGCATTTTTGTAAGAACAATACAAATCCCGAGTAACAAATATTCGGAGTATGCTAAGTAAAAAGCATATTTAGTAGAACTTCCCTTCATACTCCCTCTGATGAGATATTGATTCAGTTTGTCCTGTACAATGGGAAAATCATCATCACTTCTGACAATAATCAGCATTAAAATGAAGTGTATAGGTATATTACAGAATGTTAGAAGGAATTTCAACAAATACATGATAATTATATATATATTTACTCGCAAATTGTTCTACTAGTACAGGGTTCTCACTCCAGAGAGTAGGTATTTGGTTTTGTTCTCTTTCAAGAAACACGAATGAATTTCCTACATTCATTCTCAACTAATCCTCAAAATTTGTAATCTATGAAAAAGTATCATCTTGGTATTACATCGTTTCTTCAAACAGGGGGATGGCAGTCGGTGAAAAGAACTAAAACACTATTTTAGGTATGCACGAAAAATTAATTAATAAATAAAATAGAAGTTAATTATATTTATTTTATTCGTTGAAACTGGTAAAAATAATGAAGTTCATGATTCGGGGGTTGCGACACTAAAAGATTAAGTAACAATGGGCGATTGCGTTATTTCAAAATCTCCTAACCCAGATGGATAGCCAAAAATGAGCTTCGATTCATTCTGGTTGCTTACAAACATCGTGCTTTAAAACTACTTAAAACTTTTTTTTTGATGAGTAAACATCTTATGTAAACATCTTAGCACTCAGTGGGGCTAAACAAGAATTACAATCTCCAGATTTGCATAATTATGACGTTTACAATATTGTAACTCTCGTTTATGTGTGTTACATGATGGGTGGGTATTTGGTTGTGTGTGTGCCCAACATATTGCGCATGCACACAACCACACTATTATTTTAACTACACATCAATCATTCATGAGTAAACTCCCAATGGAATCAACGCCTATTTTTTAGGTATTGAAGAAAAATAAAACCTACTATCTCTCATCCGCCAAATAATTATATGAATGATAAAACCTCTAATCCACAAATTTTAAATTGGAAGAGAAGTTGTAAGCCACCAAATTTGATTTGTTAATGACAAAATTCAACCAGAAAAACTGGTGACCCACAATTAAAAAGTTGTAAGCCACACTCTATTCAGAATGTAAATTGGAAAACCTCGTAGGCCACTTTATACTTAGAAAGTGAAGTATACTCAAGCAATTTGACTCGAGTAAAAAATATTATATTGATAGGGTTACTAATTAATAGGTATAACAAATTTGATAAATTCTATCTCATTTGTACGACTTACAGGTACCTAAAGCATTTATTTTGTCTCCGGTAAAATATTATACTTTTTGTGGGTTAGGAGGTTTCGAAACAACGCAGTCGAATGATCTATAGATTGGAAACGAGTAGGCCTACAACGTTTTTAGTTCTTGTAGTTTGTTTTGAAAATTCATTCTGAGGTATAAAATCCCAATTAATAGGTACTATAGGTAGTTATACCCTGTACTAGAGGTGCACACATTTGTTACTGCGGATTTGTATGATGTAGGCCTTAGCGACGAACGTCGTGAAATTAATACTCAGTCGCACCCAATGTAATCATAATTTAATTATATTCGAAAAACATCGGTACTTACTTGGGTAACCTACATTACCTAAACATTATGTATTTATTACAAATTGTTTTTACTGCAATACGGTGATTCGAGCACCGAGTGATTTGGTTTCGTTTATTATGCATTTCAGATTTCTCGGCATAAAAGTGACGGTGAAACTAGCGATGTATTATTTGTTACTGAATTTCTTTGTAGTCATCTTCAGAACGTTCTATAACTACTTTTAATGGATGAATTTTGTAAGTTGACCAGCTGAAGCTTCGCAAATAATTTTGTTTTGTTGTGTACCTACTCTTACGTTTTTCATTATGTATGAAGAACTTTGACGGCAGTCTATACTGTTTACTCTCAGGCATAAAAAACATTAATCAGAAATACATACAAATTCTTCTCTCATCGCATACCTATCGATAGTATTTACCTAAATGTTTCAAGGAATAATTCATAACTATTGACGTTCACGATACGTAGGCTACATTTTGTTGGCAAAAAACTGTAGGGTCGAATAAAACTGGGGTGTTGGTTTAGCAGTGTCTAAAAAGAAAAACTATATAGCTAGGCCTAGGCCTATTTTCACAGTAATCATAACCTCAACATCCTCGAAACCTGATACTTCTTCGACTTATCAAAGAATAACTGATTTAGTGACGTAGCTACAAAAAATAACTTGGTCCACCTAAAAAGTTTATGTAGAAAAAAAATCACCCGCGTACGTAATTATACGTAGATCAAAAAATTTTGATTTTTTTTTGCGCCGATATTTTGTATTATACACACATATGTGGTAGGTAAGAATAAACAATGTAAAATTCATGAAAAACCGAATAACACATCATCTCTTATCACCCTCATGCCCATACCTGCTATAATAAAAAGCCTTACCTTGACCTGCTCTTTTTCCTTTGGCCCACTCTTGGCTCACTTGAAATAAATAAAAAGCCAGCTATGTCACTGAATTGTCTGCTCGCATTAAGCATGCGTTTGGAATGAGAAAACACTCATTAGGTATGTAGGAATGCTAGGTTTCATTGATAGGTGTTGAGAAATAGTATATTACGTACAAAGGTTCAGAAGTGAGCGTTTACATGTGAGTGAGCTTGCGAAACAAGCGCAGCAATCATTGAGCAATTCCCGAGTCATGCAAACTCACTTTTGAACCTTGTTAAGGAAGATATATTATATAATAATTAATGATCAGAAAGTGATAAAGTGTTAAAATTCTGTCAAATGATGAGTTTTACATTAAAATTATGAAAAACGGAAAAAAATATCAACCTCCTCATGGTGGCAGATTTAATGTTTCATTCGGAAAGTGTGACTTTTACTTCGATGTAAAGTGAAGGTGCCTCCGTGTAAAAAGATACTTCACATTTTTACATAGAAACACATATTCACTTTGCATCGAGGTTAAATTCATTAATGATAAGAGCTACTTTTCACTTGAAAAATAACAAAGTAAACATTGCCTTTTTGATCATGTATTATACAAAATACCTAATTAATTACTGTATAAGCAGATGTTTCTTCTGCCTAAAAATAACATTGGAGGCAAAATGCCTGAGGAGGATAATGATTTGCTAGGCACTATATGAGGATGGAACATGTAACAAATATAGTCTGCCCTATTGGACATCAACAACCACATTCAACACAGTTATAATAATTTTCATTTATTTCCTTAATTATTACATTCCATTGACTCTTCTTCTTCTTCAATACAAATTCTAACAGTAAATTTTTACTGTTAGAATTCGATGAACATAATTCATTTGAAAAGAAAACAATGGTCTTTGACTTAATTAAAATTACACACACGTTCAACTTCTTGAATTATCGTTTAATAATATAAAAATGTCAATTCTCCTTTTTTCTCTTTGCAACCAATCATAATAAACTTTATCCCAATATTTTTTTATACACTAGGTATATCCTGAAGAAGGATATAAATACGATTGCATAGAACACAATGTTCAATGTTCATTTTTCATTCTAATTTGTTTAATTTTCTGAATCATTTGTTTAAACAACCTTTTCTACCTGTGAAGTGTTAATTTGAAATATTATATCGTGTAGAAATTTATTGTGTTTAAATCATTTGAAAATATTTTCTAACAAACAAAGTTAAGGTCCACCATAAGTTAGTGGATAACTAGGAATTCTATTTCATTCATTGTTCTATTAAAGTAATTGTTTGTTGATTTCCACCCATAAAATACATGGTGAAAGATCAATGCCCAAGAAAGGTAAACTAACTATACAAAATTATACCTCTTCTTTCAGCATTACAGAACAAATAATTAACCCCCCACCTCACAAAAAACAACAACATAAAACAACAAATTATAAAAATATATACCTTTTTTTTGCGTATAGCAGGTAGTACGAGTACATATTTTAAATTAATGTATAGTTGGCTGGTACCTGTTGTCTTTGTTATATCGCTCTGATTCTCTTCTAATTGGCGTAACTGCTGTTGGGGAGGAAGACAAAAATTAATATTGAAAAGAAAAAAGTATATTGTAATATAATTATTTATAGGGTAAGTATAATAAACAAAAATTATGTGAGGAAGATAATAATTTTACTCGTTCTAGTTTGAACATCTAATTGATATTGAATGAACAAGGTATAATGAAGTGTAGAGGGATATGAAGGGATATTAAAGTTCCACGACTTAATATATGTTGAGATTATTTTTTACATAATGCTTCATGGCCATGTGAGGAGAGTATTAAGAGAGAGGATTGAATAACAGTATTTGAAAAAATTTTATTTTGTTGTTGAAAAAATTCCAGTTACTTAAATGAAATGGAGAAGAATTAATAATAGGTATCGTACTTCACCGAGTGAATTATAACTTAGGTTAATCAATAGCCTGCACTTAGCCAGACTCTTCCCCTTGCTTAAACCAATTAAAGTTTGTGTTTTCTTTTTTCTGGAATCATTGGAAAACAATTCTGAAGCTTTTATCCAAAAAATATGGTTTTCAAAAAACAAGTCATCAGGGAGTTAGTTTTAAAATGTTAGGGCAGCCAGCCACTCTGAAATTTTAAAATTTTAAACCCAGCAAGGTTTATTGTAAAATCAAGTTTTCAAAAGTCATGAAAATCTCAAAACTGTAATGTAGTATATTCTAGGAAACCAAAATCTGGGGTTCTGAGTTTTGTTAAAAGTGTTTTTCTTTTCTCGTTGGAAACCAGCCAGAACTTTCTAGATACTGTCAAATCAGTTATGATTTATCAACTGTTTTCAAAACAAAAAAAGCAAAAAGAAAGTCATTGAAGTTAATAATTGTTTGATGGTGCAAGTTTGGCTGAGAACTAGATGATCTCTATTGTATTAGGTATATTTATATCCTATAAGTATCAAATGTTATTTTTTTGCGGCCAGCAAAATAAAATTTTCCTATTTGTTCAACAGTGGTAATCTCTTCAGTTTCACTAATGGCGACAGAATCATGTCCAATAAGGGGTAATTCACTGGTTACCTTTCTTTGGAGTTATTGCCATTAAAAGCCTGTTTTACCAGTCTATTTTTTATCCAATTAATCGTTGTTTTAATTTCTTGTTCATGGATAAGGTTGGTAAGGATAGTAACCTTCATGTCAGACCTTAGGCACAACTACTTACATTATGAGTGTTGATGAAAAGTACCAACTAGAAGGGACAAGATCTCATTTAAAATGATTCGAATTATTGATCAAAGATCATCTTTCAGAAACAGACTGATGTGATTACAGATTACAGAATAACTTTTGAAAGTATCCGAATAACAAATCATAGATCATTTTCTTGATCTACAATTGTTATCCTTAATATACAGATTGTAGATCACTGGTCATAATATTTTTTCAGAAGTGACATGATAACAATCAAACAATGTGGTCTACTTAGGTATTATAAATTAGATGAGTAGGTTGGTACCCACAAACAATTCATTTGTGGGTACTGAGTACATAATAAACATTTTAAATTAGAAACCTAGCATAAAAGTAACTACCACTGCATAATTCTGAAGTATGCAATCCCGGAGGGACCTAAGGGAAAACATTCCATAAAATGAATTCAACTTCACGAAACAACTCTATACTTGGCGTGTCACCATCAACTACCTCTGATAGCAACGAGAGTCTTAACCTAGCCCTGTTCAGCCTTGCTAGATTCCTCAACACCACAATTTTAGCTTTGCACTTTGATTAATAAAAATACCAAACAGGCTGAATGTTTCCAAGAAACTGCTGTCTGTGGAAGCTAGGGACTGACAAACACCACAAGTAAGTAACTGAGAATTTAGCCCATTTCCACAAGTGAGTTAAACCATGATATTAAAAAGGATCATGTATTGAATAAAAAAAGGTACAGACATTAAAAAATATAAAATAAAAGATGACTAGAAATACTGTTGTCTGTAAGGAAGAATGCTGGTTAAACCAAGCAGCAGAAAAAAGTAACTTCTAGATTGTATAAAATTGGCTCTAAATACAGCGGTGGGAAATAAAAACAAGTTTAGAGAAAAGAGATGGTACTAAGGTATACGAATTTATTATTGTTTACTGTACCAGAAAGTGTTAGTCTGTGGTAAGGTAAGGGGAAAGTTTAGAAAAAGGTAAGAGAAATTTAAATGGAGGGAGAAAAAGTGTTTTTGTTGTAAACAGTCTAGGCTAAGTTGTTAGCAGAACCATGATGCTCACTGCAAAAATTATTATTAGGGAATTGTAGGTTTTGTCGGCTCGGGGAATCGAACCTGGGACCTACATATTCGCCAGCTAAAAGCGGTGAACTTAACCGCACGGCCATTTCACCGCCGACTATAACTGGCGAATGTATTTTATATTAGACAGGGTATGGTGGTTCCCACACACTCCCCCCCTAGAGAGACTCAACTCGAGTTGAACGACATTAGATGCTGTGGGAGGTTTGGCTGAATCAGAAACGCCTCTTATACCTATACACACAGGCTTATACTACCTATACGGGTTCTATTTCCACTATATAGGGCGCCATCTATCGGCGACTCAAGTTAGGAAGGAGAGTTGTGAGTTCCACCATGCACCACTAGGGTGCGTGCGTGTCCAGCACACGTCAAGAGTCACCAGATGTAGGTTTTGTCGGCTCAGGGAATCGAACCTGGGATCTACATATTCGCCAGCTAAAAGCGGTGAACTTGACCGCACGGCCATTTCACCGCCGACTATAACTGGCGAATGTATTTTATATTAGACAGGGTATGGTGGTTCCCACAGGAATCTTATTATTTTAATTTTTATTATTACTATTATTAATAGGTGACCACGGTCACTAGGAATTTAGTTTTAAGTTTATTAAGCAGAAAATTTTAGTTTATTTATTATTGAGACATTTTATTTTTATTTTAGATGCGTTCAAGGGTGCTAAAAACCATGTCGTGTATTTATTTTTATTATAGCTGTTGGGTATGACACCAATCCCCTTCCCCTCACACCTTATACACACACATATAACTCATATCGTGAGAAACTAGTTCTTGTCATATATATATGTAAATGTACTTGTCATCTATCACTCCCAATCGCTGATCTTCACCTTATCTCTCAATCAGGCAATGAACTATATGTAAGTACTCTTATGTATTAATGTTTCATCGAATATACACTGCACTTTTGCGACTCAAACGAGTACTGACGTCTATTTATTTGTGTAAAAAACACCAATTGCTAACCTGAAACTCTATATGGTAGCATCGCTCGGCAACAATCTTCAATTTTTTTTTAAAAACACAGTGAAATTTAATTACTGTTTGAAATTAAAGTTTAATCGTTTGTGATAAACAAAGTAAATTTAAATAAGCAAAGTATATTGCTATTTTTATCGTGCAAAATAACTATTTGTTAACAAAAATTTTATATTCCAAAAAAATCAAAAAGTTGATAATACTGTTTCATTTTTATTTTATTGAATTAAAAATTGTAAAACTACTGAAAATTTTGTATTGAACGTCGTCAGTTGCTGAAAATTTTGCACACTGCTTGTGTGTCAAAATATTGGTCAAGTCTACGAATTTCCAAAGCTGCCATCGATTGTTTTTGTTTGCTTGGAGTCCCTGCTTGTGTCATCTAAAGAAACACAAATCGTTAGTCATTTCAATACATTGCGATACTAATTCGTTGCAGCACCAATTTGGTCAAGTATCGTCTTGAGCCATCACAACTTGAATGTACGTCTGCGTCAAATCAGAAACCTAGTCAATTTGGTCAAATATATCGAAACATCGAATCCAAAATTCAACATAGTCAAGAAAAGTCAGTCAAAATATCACTAGGGAGCTAGTCAAAGTGTCCAGTATTGCAGTTAGTTGTCATCAAATCCAAAAAGCCCAGTCGAGAAAACGTTAAACAATAGCGGTAGCTCAAAATTGGTGACAATAACTTCATAAAAAAGTACTCAAAAAAGAGGTATTTGTAAAACTTTTGTATTCCTTTTTAAAACTTGGTGACAGAAAATTTCATTTTTGGAACTTTTAAGGCAAAAATTCGTTTTTGCCTCGAAAAAATATTTGGTTTTGACACCAAATTTGTCCATATCGGACCATTTTTCACGTTTTTATTTGCAACTTTTGTGCGCACTTTTTGTTGAGAGTGTACCAGTCCGTGGATCTGCGGGAGGTTAAGCACGGCTCGTTTCATTCGTTTTTTGACCGAGTTGTTACACTCTCACTTTTACTTACGTTTTTATGTGCAATATTCTGTTTGTTTTATGCATTATTGAAAATTATTAAATGTTGGCGTGGTTTTCAACGTCCATTTTTTTCCTGTCTGCCATTACGTCGGTTGAAAACTGCCAATCAACGAACCGCTGAATTTTAAAACGTGTGATTAAACTTGGTTTAAACTTACACCACTTTTAACAGTTTTATTTAAAAAAAAAAAATTATTTTATTTGAAAAGAATAATCACACGAATTTATTACTTTTATACTCGTTTTATTTTCATCTTATAATAATATTACGATTGGAATTATTTTATTTTATTCATTTATTCCAAATCGTAATTTTCATTTTATTTTTTTTCTCTCGATCGGACTTTAAAAAAAATTAATTTGCGTTTTCAACTTAGAAAAATTACAGTCCCCTCGAATATTTTCTTTTATTAAAAAATATTTAATTTTGATTTTTAATTTAGGGTTTTCAGATTTGTGATTGAGTACAGATCCCCCCCTGAAGAAATAAATAATTCCCTTGTTGTCCAATTATTTCAATTGTGTTCCTATAAACTTACTATACTTGTTTTGTACATTATTATTTATTACGTGCAATTTTATTTATCATTCTATTTCGAATATTTGAATATTTTTTTTGGATTATTTTGTCTTATTCGTCTTTTGGGTCGTGTCCACTCACAACTTTAATAGATATATCGTACCTTGCCCGCTGGGAATTTTTTTTTTTTTATATTTTTTACTTGGGAGATATATCTGGACTTTTTGAAATTCGATTGTTATACCAAGATTTCGGATCAATAGTGCTGTGGCAATCCGTTCTTTCGGCATTTTCTGGGGATTGTTTCCACATTGTTTTTTTTTTATTTATTTATTTTTCTATCATTATGGCAGAATCAGGAGAACGCATATCTAATGTTTTCAGAGGAAATGGCTACGAAGGGTGGCGTTCAATAATCATCAGCACACTAATTGGCAAAGGTTGTCATAAAACAGTTTTCCCTGATGGCAAAGAAACTAGTTATCTTTGCACATCCACAGAAACCAGATTAAGTAAAACCTGGCTGAGTTATTTTCAAACTCAAGAAAGAGCCAAAGCTCTCATTTTCGAGTGATTAGATAAAAAAATTTTGCATTATGTCAAAAATTGTGATGTTGTCTCAGAAATTTTTGAAATATTAGATGGACATTATAGAAACGCTACACCCACAAATTTAATGGTTCTTAGAGCAAAATATCAATCCCTTCGCTTCGATCCCAGGAAAGGTAATATTTGAAAATTTATGGACTACATGTCCAAAATAGCCGAAGAATTGCGAGATGCAAATTACTCCCTGACAGAAACTGATGAATTAGATCAAATAATAATGGCCTTACCAGAACGTTTTGATACTGTTTTCACAGATTTTATTAATTTATCTTTAGAAAAAAGAACTGTTGTCAGACTTGTAAAAATGGTTCTTGAAAAAAGTGATCGTATAGAATATTCAATTAGAACACTTCCAGGGTTTGACCAACCCAGAACTCCTTATCAACCATTTCAAAATACTAGATTCGCTCGTAATAACCAAAATCGAGCAACAAATTCAAATTACCAAAATACCAATTATCTAAGCGATCACAAAACAACAGTGTAGATAAAAATTATCCTACCCAGGATAAAGTTAATTTCAAGGTTGTTACTTGTTATAACTGTAATAAAAAAGGACATATGTCTAGGACATGTCCTAATGAAAAAGTTATACAAAATAACACTCCACAACAAAATAACAATAACAACAGTTCAAAACCTCAAAGCTCAAATAACTCTAATAATAATAGTCAGAGCAAACCCAAACAAGATTTTAGAGTTAAATATTCCATGATGCTCCACTCCCAGCCTGATAGATTGAGCTTTGATGATATTCTGGAGCAGGAATTTCAATGGCCAAAACCACCAACAGCATCGGAAAATCCAAAAATAAAGAACCAATTACACACCATGCTATTAGATGGAGGAGCAGATGACCATATGGTCAATGATATGTCCAAACTGAACAAAATTCGCAAACTTGATAATAATCGCAAAACTCAATGTGCCAAAAAAGGAGTCTTTATGAATCCTACACATGTAGGAGAAATGGTCGTCAATGTCTGCAACTCGAATGCTGAATTTTCTACTATACATCTCAAAGAGGTATACTATGACCCAGATCTTAACATAGACATTTGGTCTGGAGCAAAAGTTATGGAGTCTGGTATTTTTCAAATAGTCTCTGAACATGACCATGCAGATATTGTCAACAAAGAGACTGGAGAGGTAGCCATCACTGCAATAAAGAAAGGCTCTATGTACTACATAGACTATGAGATAGTAAATGAGGAAAAAGTCTATGAGGAGTTGAAATGCATGCCTGTCACTCAAAATGACATTAGCCAGGTAGATCAGACAGCTGATCTAGATTTAAATTTGGTAACTGTAGAAGAGGAACAAGAAAATAATCCGCATAGTGAGACAGAAAATAATGATATCCAAAATTTAGAAGAAGCTAATGCGGACTTAGCCAATCAGGAGGTTGACTCTGAAAGTGAAGAAGACATAAGTGAAAGTGTCAGAGTCAACAGAAAGCAAAAAATAAACATCACAAAAAACAAATTTCTTTGGCATCGCAGACTAGCCCATGCAAGTGGCAAAACTTTGAAAGAATTATCCAAAGTAGTAATAGGAATACCAGGGAACCTTAACTTTAAAGAGGACGACTTTGCCACTTGTGAAATTTGCACAAAAGCTAAATCCACCAGACTTGGCCACCATGGAGTGAGAAAAAGGCCTGAAAAGCAAATGGAAGTAGTCTCATCAGATATTATAGGCCCATTTCAGGACACCTATCATGGCGAAAAGTACATCTTAGCTTTTATTGACCATTGGTCAAAATACACTCTAGCTTTTCCTATCAAGAAGAAATCCGAAGCCATAGAAAAGTTTAAAAATTTTGTCCTGACTTTTAAGTCAAAATTCCCAAATGATCCTGTTGCTGTCTTAAGAACAGATCAAGCAAAAGAATATATGGATGAGAAATTGGTCCAGTTTTGCTCCAAACAAGGAATAACACAAGATACAGGAATAGCATATACACTGGAATTAAATGCAATAGCCAAAAGGCAAAACAGAACTTTAATGGAAAAAATTCGAGCCCTCCTATATGACGCCAAAATAGATTTTAGACTTTGGTCATTTATGGTGTATACTGCGACTTACATTATTAATAGGACTCCAACCCGCGTCAATCAGGGATACATGACCCCCTACCAAAAACTTCACGGCCAAAAGCCAGATTTATCTAATCTTCGATTCTTTGGGGCCATTGCCTATAGGCATGTGCCAATAGAACAGCGCCAACAAGCTGTAGCCAAAGCTAAGAAGAAAAACCAGAAGCATTTAGATGTAAAATTGGCCCCCAGATCACATAAAACCATATTTGTGGGCTACACAACTACTGGTTATCAACTTCTTGACCCAGCTAGAATGGGATGTTATACCTCCTGTGATGTAAAATTTGATGAGACAAAAAATTTGCTAGATTTCTCTGAAGATACACAGGATTTCAAAATCAAACCCCTTACTGATGAAACTGAAGCTATATATAGAATAAATACTTGTCAAAAAGCTTCGTTTCAAAATAATCAATTCATAGAAGACTGTGTGCCAACTAAGTATGAGGAAATATTTTTGAATCCTTTTAAGGATCAGTGGATAAATGCAACACGGGATGAAATGCAGTCAATGGCAGACCTTAAAGTCTAGAAAGTTGTTAATAGGGAAGACAGTCTTAAACCAATTGATGCCTGCTGGATATTCACAGTTAAAGCAAATGAAAATGGTGAAATGTGCCCTAAAGCCAGACTCGTAGCTAGAGGTTTCAAAGACCACTCTGAATATCATCTTACACAAACTTATGCACCTGTAATCCAAATGTGGTTGATAAGATGGCTTTTGTCAGTTACCAACACATTGAAATTACAGTTAGTGAAATACGATGTTAAAATGGCTTATCTGAATAGTGACATCAAAAATGAGATTTATCTCATTCCACCACCAGGATCTCAAATTGAAAAAAATAAATTACTGAAATTAGAAAAATCCATTTATGGGCTCAAAACCTCGAGCAAGAACTGGATGGAGTTATTGGATTCTCATATTTTGGAAACACAGTTCAAACAGTCTAAAACAGACAGGTGTATATACATTCGTAGAGATGAGTCAAATGGCTTAGCCATAATAATAGTCTATGTGGATGATATATTACTAGCAACAAATAGACCCCAATGGATATCAGAAACAACCTCTCACTTTGAGAAAAGATTTACAATGAAAGTTGTAAATAATCCCAAAAATTTTGTAGGGTTCGAAATTGAACGAAACATTGAATTGCAACAAATCAGACTCAATAAAAAAAAACATATTCAAAAGATTCTCCAAAAATTTCAATTGAGAAATTCAAACCCAACTAAAACATCAATGGAGACTGGTTTAAAATTGAGCAAAATTTCAACAGGAAAAGATGATAAGGAGCATAGGTCAATGATAGGAGCCTTACTCTATGTAGCGAGAGGTACAAGGCCGGACATAGCCTTCGCCGTAAATTATTTGTCCCGGTTCCAAAATAGCTCTGACGATACCTTAAAGAATTATGTTCGTCGAATAATTTGGTATCTTAAATCTACAATCGACCATTCAATTCTATATCAATCAAATTCCACTGGAATTGAAGCTTTTGTCGATGCAAGCTATGCCCCTGATATCGATGATAGACCCATTGATATGGAAGAATTAGAAAAAGGAAAATCCATTACGGGATATCTGATCAAAATAAACGGCGATATAGTGAATTGGGGCGTTCATCGCCAAAATATCCATGCTTCGTCATCAACTGCAGCCGAATTGATAGCTCTTCACGACTCCTTTGAAGACATCGAAGTAGCTTGTCTGCTAAATAAGGAAATTTTTGAAATCACTGAACCTGTAACAGTCAACGAAGATAATATTTCAGTAATCCATGTCATTTCTAGAGGAGGCCAGAAAAGACTTAGGGCATTAATGATTAAATGCTATGGTCTAGCCCAAGCATATAAAGACAAAATATTTACCTTTAAACAGGTTACCACTGCATAAATCTCTTCCTGTAAAACAACACATAATCCTAACAGACAAAATCTTGGAAAATCCTTCAGTCGATCCATAAACTCATCAAAATTCTTTAAATCTTCAGCTGTACTTCGATTCAAACATCTGAAAACAGAAAATCAAAATTTCACATTAACATCTAATTAATTAAATATGGAACAACTATACATATAATAAATTTTACCTGTAACTCATCTTCAGTTGTCTCCAAAATCACATCTTATACCTATAAATATATATAAATACACATATTTATTACATATCATACAATAACCTTACATCTAATTTTATTTTTACATATATGAATATACTTACCATTTTTTTTTCAGCAATTTTTCTTCACCATTTCAATGCAATTTATGTTACCATTTTACTTTATACACTAAAATTTTTTTTTAATATTTTAATTGTATGGATGTTTTTTAAATTTTATTTATTTTTCATTTCTCCTTATTCTTGTGTTTGGTCCAAAGGATTGTGGGGGGTGTTGGGTATGACACCAATCCCCTTCCCCTACACCTTATACACACACATATAACTCATATCGTGAGAAACTAGTTCTTGTCATATATATATATATGTAAATGTACTCGTCATCTATCACTCCCACTCGCTGATCTTCACCTTATCTCTCAATCAGGCAATGAACTATATGTAAGTACTCTTATGTATTAATGTTTCATCGAATATACACTGCACTTTTGCGACTCAAACGAGTACTGACGTCTATTTATTTGAGTAAAAAACACCAATTGCTAACCTGAAACTCTATAACAGCAAGCCGTACCCGTCAATTCCTTCCGTGTTAATACTGAAACAAGACAAGTGCTGTTTGATTTTGGGTATGAATTGAAGTTATATTTTGAAACTGCAGTTGTTTAATTAAGGATACCGTGATGAATAGATTCACAATTTCGTTTCATTGGCCTTTCATAAATAACATTTTTTGAAAACTCAGATATAGAACTAAGCTTAGTTCTATTGACCATTGACAGTTAATAAAAGTAGGCTACTTACCTCAATAAGTGAATTATTGTATGGTGATAAATAACTGAATTGGGAAATATTGCTTTTTGAATCTGATATGGGAAGTATTATTGTGGAATGGCTTGAGACGATCTGTTGTACACATTGATCTAGTTGATGAAAGTGAGGTGCCATATAATTATATATATACATTGCAGATGCATATCAGGTTTTCACCCACTTGAAAACACTGGTAAGTGATCAGTAATCTATGGACGATACGTACAAAGGATATCCCACCTTCTATCGAATCGCTGGAGTAACAAAGTTCAGAGTAGATACCCATATAGAATTGACTACAATATTTCAACATCCTATTGAGTGCTATTTTGTGCAGTCTTTAGCATGCACTCATTTTCTTTCTCCCTTTCTGTCCTTTAGCATAAATGTTTAGGTTTCATAAAAACGTAACTTGTTTTTAAGGAGCAAGTAGTGAAACCAGAAACTGATATCTAATGTTTACAACCGCAAGCGAATTGATGAGTTGATATAGTTTTCTAAATATCTTCACACTGACCACTGAGTTGATATAGAGGGGATAAATTTTTGAAATGTTTGGAATAAGGTACTCGAAAAAAATATTTCTTCCATTTCGTCAAAGGTCTCAAATTGAGGCGATGAATTACCTTCGAGATATCAATGTACTGTACTTTGTATTCACAATGTTTGCAATTGGTCTAAATTTTAGTACCTGAAAGGGGGTCCTTACCTAACAGCATGAGTTAAAAATCCAAAATTTACAAAAATACCCGTGGTCAACCTCAGTGAACACTAGTTAACTGCCACTATGTATTGAGGCTTTTTATACCTGGCTCCAGACAGGCATACAAACACAAGTATATAATAAATACCTTCTTAATATGAGCTAATTAGCCATTAATCAATGTGTCATGCCCCTTGTAACTATGACAACTGATAAGGTAGATGATTGCTCTTGCTTACCAATGTGATGTAATTGGCGATAAGACAATTCGTCACAATCTGATAATTGCGAATTACATACACAGTATGATAAGTAATTTGAAAGCGTGTTTAGTTTAACGTGCAAGGCAGAAATTGAGTCAGCCATTTGGCAACAACTATTTTTAAGGGGGGCGTGCCCCCAAAACCTCCTACAGAGTAGAATCCTCACACATTTTTAACGTTTCTTTTTTTAAGTGTAAAGAAAAGTTCAAAAAATCAAGAATTAAATCATCACAGGTTTAAGTATCAGATGATGTAAGTAAACCAAGAGTAAGTATCAGCTCCATTTTAATTAATAAATTATGTTGATTGAATAATATTATATGCCACACTTCGATTTTGGCTGGAATCTAAGGGCCAAAATTCATGAGCAATAAGTTTTTCATAAAATTACTGGAGTTTCGATTGTCTAATCCGGATTTTATTTTTCATTAAAAAAAATTCACCAAACAAATTACTTTTTCACTTTGAACATTACATATTATGACGAATTTTTACTGAAAATTAACTAGAAGATTAAAAATAAGTTTTGGTAGAATTCGTTTCGAATGAGACAAAGTCCGTAATTAACTTAAGAAATTTTCATATCAAGTTGACATTAAAAATGTGACACAAAACGAACGGTAAAATTAAATTAAACAGAATTAATTGAAACTCATTTGAATTGGAGCAGACCACACAATAAAAATTCACTAAAAAATAAGATTGCAAACTGTCGAAAAATCAATAGGTACCTAATGAACAAACAGGAGAATAATTTCGTATCTTGAAAAAGACTACTGAACGGCTTATCAGACAAATAAATGAGAATTAACTGGTTCAAAAAATTTTTAAGAGTTGAGAGACTCCACTCGCCAACACTGATATGAAAAATTTCAGACTGGTTGAAGGGATGAGGTATTGTTAAAAAATCTTCTTATTTGGTTGTGAAATTCGTACATTTTCAGACACGTGACCAGACAAGCTGTGCGTCTGTGCGGTGAAGGAAAAAAGTAAGAAAGAAGATAAGGAATTGAGAAGAAAGAAAGAGGAGAATAGAAATTAGTCACTAGAAATAAAAAAGTTGTGAGAGAAAACAATGGACTGAAAATAGAATTGTGATGTTGTAAACTGAAAAAGTTTCTGGTTGATAGGAGGAGCTAATTGGTGTACCTGCTGTAATCAGATAAAAATGTAAGAAAGTATAAATAAGGTGCAAAATGGGTGAGAAAGTAAGATGGATTAGGGTGAAGGGGTGAGGGCGTAAAATGTTTAGGCAGCTTTGATCAATTACTTACATCTTCTCATGGTGCCAGCTCCTGCAACTGAAATATAAGAAAATAGACTCGGAGACTAATTCTCTCGTACCAAAGAAAATTAGACAATATGATAATTATCATATGTATTAGGAAAATTTCACTGAAATATTAATAATAAATATAAATGAAAATTTATAGGCGAAATGGTATCTATACTTTGGTTTTACAAAACTGACCAGCTAACGGTCGTTTGTTTTAAAATTTAACTGATATATCTTCTTTATCTTTTTCTTTTTTATGACTGGATAAGTACCTAATTTGTAACTAGTGATTAACACAGAAAATTCACGAATTAATAAGGTTGAAAAAATATTTGCCGATCTGAATATTATTATCACTCCAAATGACAGAATTGGTTTTTAGGTACTATACTTTTTTTCAGTTTTCGTCATCAACTTTGTTCTATGGCTAAATATTGAATAATTAGCCTAACATTATCATTTAGGTTTGTACTGTATATTTGAATATCCTCGTTTAAATTGAAATAAATTATGTTCAATAATAATAATAATAATAATAATAATAATAATAATAATAATAATAAAAATTAATAATAATAATAAATAATAATAATAATGCTACGAGAATATTCGAATTACAGTGTTACCTAATAGCCTATAGTACTTATAGGTACTACTTCTGTTTCCTATTTTTCAAGTACCTAGATAAATCCTTTGACGACTAAAAATGGACTGAATGTGTGGGAAACAAAAGCCAAACCACTATCTTATCTTTTGGAAGAAACTGACTGAAAATTATTCAGTTCAATCGATTAATTTCTGGTCACTAGCATTGATCGAATTTGGTCTTGGGCTCACTCTCCAATACTATTTACGTGGGATAAGATGAAAATAAATTTATTACCATTGTAAGTGGTACGTTATAAGTTGCAAAATATTTTTTTAAATGGACATTTTTATATCTGGGAAGGGATGCCGTATGCTTAAATATTAATTTTTAATTCCATTCGAATATTAATTAGGTAGTTCTTTACCTACGATGAATTATTAATTATTCTCCTCTGTTTTATCATTGATACGCACTGTCTCCTTCTTTTCCGAAGGAATAATCCGAAATACCTTCATTCGAGGTACCGGTAAATAATAATATTAAGTATAAATATATTTTAGCTGAAGTTATTTTAGGTAATTTTTAATCTGAAGCAGTGGCAAAAAAAACCGGATATCTTGAATTAGGTACTTAGGTACCTACTTCTAAAATAGGTTTTTGTTTTGCACATTTTATACTTTCACGCATGACCTACATATTAATCTTCTCGCTTTGGCAATTTTCATTGTTATTGCGGCAGTAATTTCAATAATTGCACCATCAATATTTTGTATGCAAATTAATGTGAAGGATTCAGGTAATCTAGAGCAGTCGAGGTGTACTACAAGAGTAGGTTTTCAAAAATTAAAAGAATGTCAACCAACATAAGAAAAGTCTATTGTGAAAATTTCAGCCCAATCAGTTTTTTAATTTTCTCAGAATCCTGGAAAAACCATTTTCCTAGGAATTTTTTGTTTTCCAGTTTTTTCAGAAACTAATTAACTGATATAAAAAAAATATCTATCGTAAAAATTTCAGCCTTATATACCCAAGAGTTTTCTCAAAACCATGAACACAAAATTTTGGGAGATACATACATACATATACCTATAGAAATATATATAAAAATTAGGTCAAAATGAGAAAATGGTACCAATCGTTTTCTTTTCTCATGAAATAGATAATTTTTATGACCCCCCCTAATCCCACAATGATGTCAATTTTAATACCTCGTTTGCAAGCAAATTGGGTAAAAAATCGAATTTTTCGAAAAAATCATTTGACTAGATTATTATAGAAACGTGCAACCCGTGTGAACTACAGGTACCTGTATTCATCAGGTATAGGTAGGTACCTACATGCGTTAGCGTCAGTTTTCGTCAATTGCATGTTTTTCATCTGTTGCCAATGATAGAATTGTCGAACAATTATTAATGGCTCCTTTACGAACTCAAATTTGTACTTAGGTACAAACATTAGTTACTGGGCAGGTAGGTTGAGGCCACAGATATGCCTGTAGAATGCTGAAGTGATTAGTGCGTCGTACTGATAGTTTATTTTACATTTTGAATAGGCACCTACATTTTTTCGATAAACTGATTGCAATTGTCATAAAATTTCACATGAAGAGTGAAGGTGCCGACATACTTTGAAAGGCAAGAAACACAAACTAGGACCACAAATAAATCAAAATACTTCAAAAAGGATAAAATTTAGAAGGAGAATCTTTGAAGTGAAATATGAAAAAAGTGCCTTTGTGAGAAATTTGGCGTCCAAAACATAAGCGCCAAGAGATGAATTTAAAATAGAAGAGCAATTAAGGCAACAAAATAAAGATGGTGGTTTGAGTTTTTGGTAGCTATCAGTAAGAAGGTAACTCCGTTCTTCAGCGTGCGTGTGCAAGAAAGAAAAGAAAAGAAAAGAATGAAAAGGAGTCAAATTAGGTCCTACATGTTACGATTCCCTAGCTACAGTTAAGTGTAGATGGTTTGTACCAAGGTTCTCTGGTTGTGTTCTATTTCGTGATTATAATTACGTTTTTTTTGCTGGCTGATGTGGTGAGTGTTTACACCCCCTGGTATATTACATCAGATGGAAAAACGACTATTTAAAAAAAATTCATTTGACCTCCTGAAAATTCCTTGATTTTTAAAATTTCTTGCATATTTGAATAATAAATCATTAAAATAAAAGGCCACTGTCAACGTTGTTAGGTTCCTAAACACGGACTGGTGGTTAACAACAATAGTGTTTGTGGGGATTAGACAATTACTCGTATGAGGAAATAGGCTCGGCCTATCGACGATAGTTGACACCTTCGGTGACAATTATTCGTGCCTTGCACGTTAAACCAAATGCAAATGTATGTTCGTTTGTACTTGTCTATTTTTGCAGATAGACAAGTTACAAATCTCGGACTGTGACGAATCGATAGATAATTATCTCGGCGATGTCACGGACCGATACGGAGATGCATTCTCCGTACTTTACCATTGCCATGACAACTGTAAGTACAAATAAATTATCTACACTATACCTATTGAGGCGTCCGAAATCGATTCCTGCCACAGTCGCCATATTTTATGAGGCGTCCGAAATCGATTCCTGTCACGTGTCATAAAGTCAACCTTTAATGTATAGTGGTGTTTAAATGCTAATGACGTCACAATGTCCTAAAGTTAGGGCATCATGCAGCCGAAACACTGACTCGAGGGGTCTTGAATTGTGTCTTCAAGACATTTTATTTTTTGACTTTGACTATGTCCTACGGCTGAATTCTTCTTGACTTGAATTAGACTTCATCAGACACGGCAAAACGCAGCTTACTTTTGTCTTCATACCTCAGCAAATTAATATGACGAATCAGCAATAAGCTAAGTTGTGTGGAAAGAAAAGCCTAACAAAGTTTCGATCCATACAAGGTTCGAAACTTACAAAAACGAACAGCAGAATTATTTTGTCAAAGACTATAATTACAAAAGAACTATAGTGTCGACAAAGCGGAACAAAGCATAGTGTGTAGAGGAAAAAATAAAAAGTTAAAAAAAAAAGCTATTGCAGACAACAAGTAGGAGAAATCATCAGAAAGCTGTTGTGTCTTCACCTAATTGTGTGTCTTCATGAGTGATGATTTTGTTGTTTAAAAGACTCCTAATATGAAACTTTAGGTCTCGGAGCTTTTGGTTATAAGTGAGGGTGAGGTGAGAAAATTACTGACATAGATGGAGTCAAATCCACTATGTGAAAAAAGAAGGCTCTACGCGGCCTTTATGTGACAGAGCAAGGCAGTCATCTCGAACCAAGCTTGTCTGAAAGTTGTCTTCAACACACCAAATTTCCCTCCTAGCAGGTGCCAGGAACTCCATCTGATCGTATTGTCGACTGATACTTCACCTCGTAGGTGTTTACAAAAGATCGCCTTGAAGTGCGATGTACAACTGGCGAAACTAAGAATGTCTTGTGTGTCGTCACTACTGATCCTTCATGACGAAAGAACATCCCTAATCTGCCTTTGTCTTCAACTGAACCTATCTGGAACACAAACTACCATCCTAGTTGTCTTCAAGGTAGATCAGATTGAATCATTTCTACATCCGAAGATGGTACACTTATTAAATTGCCTAATGTGAGGACTTAAACTTACGACTTGTGACTTGGACCTGCTACTATCCGCCTACACAAGAAGGACTCATTTGTAAAGACGAACCTAGTACCGGGTGTCGCCAGTGCAAAATCGAGAGTGTTTTAAAGTTTAGAATTCGTCTTTGCAAATTAGTTCTTCTTGTCAAGGAAATTTCCCCACTTATTGTCTGCTAATTGCCTTCAAACATGCGCTGTCGATAATATAAAGCGAGAGGAATTACCAAAATGTCTACAGCCAATGAAATTACAGATATTAGAAATTAATATATGTCGACATACAATAGGCAAAAAGCACACGTGGATGACTGATAAAGCACAATATAATAAAATATATTAGATGACTGCAAACCGCAAGCAAAGCGTGGAACGAGCAGAGATAAAAAAGGTTGGCTGCATTCATGTCCGTCGATGGGTTTTTACTTCTATTCGATTCGTCTTCATTTAATATATGTCTCATGGCGCCAGTCTGTCGGATCGAACCAAATTATTGTCTGAAATTGTCTGAGTTTGGAAAAGTCGTCACTGAAATAAAATGCATTATAATTGCCTGAAAGAGGATCAGATTTTATTTCTGTCTTCATGTCTTCATCCGAATACGAGTTCGAATTCGGATAATATAATGTCCGAATTCAAATTTTGTCTTTCGAAAATTTGTCTGAACTTGTAACGTCATTATTCTGTCTTATGTTTGTCGAAAATAATTTTTATTTTGAGGTCCAGATCTCGGACTTCTCACTATGTAAATGTTACATAGGTGTGTATGTGTGCGTATAGGGAGCCAGCTATATAAGACGAGAAAATCATAGACCAAATCGCCAGTGTTTGCCGAGGTCTTGGCTCCCTCATACCTTTCTGGTATATTGGCATAAACACGCAAATTGTTCTGTTGAACACCTTCTTTGTTGTTTTTACTTTCCACAAGGTAAGGTATTCCGCAGTGTTCAATAGAGAATGTTATTTTTTAATCAAGAGGTTGAAATTTAATTTCAAATATTATATTGAATCCTGGTACTTCATTTCTTTGTTTTTTTTTTTAATTTTCTATGGTGCATTTGGATGATGAAAACGAAACCGGAAATTCCAGAATTTTATGCCGGCCAAACAGTTTTTGCAACCGGATGTACAGATTTCATTGGCAAAATGTTGATATGGAAACTACTCCGTAGCTGTTCTTCGATTGAATATATTTACATTTTATTGAGGCCTAAGAAAGGAAAAAGTGTGGAGGAAAGACGAAACGAATTTTTCAAATTCTCGGTAAGTATAAAATAACTAATTTAAAAAAAGTAAAGTTGGGAGTTTTGTGAATGAATCAATATGTGAAACGAACACCTACCTACCTATGTTAATGCTTCACAACCACATGTCATAATGTTTCATGACAAAAAATTGCTGCGAACAAAAAAATGCATTATTCACAGATAGGTTAAGCGGGGTAGTTAACTTAGGCCTACAGGAATTGTTACTCTTCAATAACAAATTTTTCATTCCTTCATTTCAATAAT
The DNA here is from genome assembly GCA_011428145.1 of Ericerus pela. Lineage (NCBI taxonomy): Eukaryota > Metazoa > Arthropoda > Insecta > Hemiptera > Coccidae > Ericerus > Ericerus pela. The sequence goes on along the minus strand of WOFM01000267.1, from coordinate 1,340,064 downwards.
ATTACATTTTTTCAAGAGAACGGATTTTCTTATTTTACCTGAAGAGTAAAGAGAGGATGTAGAATTCTACTTTTCGAATTCTTATGGAACACTATTCAAATTCGCAGTTAGCTAGTAATGTATTTTCAATACTTTCGTAGATTCATAGTCAATAGGTGCTACAGGTTAGGTTCAAATAATTTCCAAGGACAGGAAAAGTTTTTGATTGAAAATAATGGAAATGAGATCTTATACCTAATTAATTTGTAATACGCAGAAAAATTAATAAATAATACATTTTCGGCAATACTGAGTTTGTGAAATTTCATGCTGCGAAGTCAATCGGAATTCGAAGGCCTTCTCAGCTCCGCGCCTTTTTTATTCATTCGGTATTTAGGCTACGCTGATTTATTATGACGAAAAGGAGGAATTCAAAATCATTACCTATTTGACAAATAAACATAGATTTGTAAAAAAATAAAGTCAACTTCGGTTTTAAGTTTTACCAGCCACCCCTCAGCTACAGAGTGAAAGCTGCGCTCATCTCTCACCTCGCTCGCTTTTTATCTTGCCCGTCATTACGACTGTGTAGGTAATACTTTTTCAAAGCATTCTTGTAGAAACAATAGACCGTACTGAGCCATCGCAAGAATTACCATCTCTATGCCTACTATTATTACAGAAATTCGAAAATTAAAATAGCATAATTTTAAAGGTCACCAATTTAAAAATCGGGTAAATGTACCGAATATGGGGTGAGTGCCAAATATGGGACGTACTACTGTTTGGCTCAAACTATTAATGAGGTCTAATCAGTAAGACTGTTCTATTGTACCAATCAACAAAAAAAGTCGAAAGAACACGACTAAAATGAGTTTTCTTCTCTTTTTGATTTTTATCACTGTTCTTTTAAGTTTTTTGAAATTTATCATAACTTCTGGACAAAATACTAATACTGATATTTTGAAATATGATTAAAATTGAAAGAAAATTTGAACATTTGGCTTCTCTTTCCAGGTATCTTCAATGATGTCAATGTTGATTCATTCAATTTTAGAAATTTTTTAAATTTTATAGCATCAAAGTTGAAAGCATGAATCTAATATGTGGTACCAATTATTTATGTTTGAAACAACAACTAATGGAATCAGAATGTTGCAAAAGGCATTAATTTTTTCACCTTTATACGAAGGAATCATTAATTTTTATAGCTCTAATTATGATGTTTTTCATAAATTTTCAGGTATACATATCTTAGGAAAAGGTGGTACCCCATAATGGGTGGATATTTAGAATATTGCATTTATACCGTATTCATTTTGGGAACCCCTTTTGTGAAGACATTGTTTCGAGTCATGTGACAAAAAAATTCATGTAAAATTTTTTAATGCTACAAACAATAACATCGAGGATCGCAGATCCTGATTTCTTCATAAATTTTAATTTAGACTGATTTTTCTAATTTACGTGAAATTTTAAAATTATGTACCTCGTACCAATTCGTTACATTTACCTTAAATAAAATACCTACCGAGGTTGAAGTATCGTAGTATTTCAAACTCGGGGTCTATTCACAGCTCACTCTAAAACTACTTTTTTACCCTGGGATTAACGTTTATACCTACGTACGTACAGAAAGAATTATAATATTATGAGACCACTGGCAGCGAGCAAATACCTGCATGTAGTACCTATTTTATCGACCTATCGGTTGCTGATTCTCAGCAATCTCAGCTATCTGATTTACTTTTTCCTAAATTGTGATATAAAAATCAACATGCGTCAAAGAATAAATTAGATGACAATTTGGATTTTCGAATCATTTTGGTTTAATTTTTTTATTTTAATAATGTCATACTATCGTATGAAAAGTTAATAGTATTCATATTGACTTTCAGTCGTATCGAAGAACACTATTGTTTTATTGTTTTTTCATTTCAATCTCTGTTCGGATGGAGAGGCGTTTTAGCTCCGGCCTAACACTGCGTACATCAATCGATTAGATTCAATTCCTCAAAATCAATCTTTTTCCACAGCATTTTATTATCTCTTCCCATCTAAAAATTCTCCATATTATAATATATAGGTAATATATTAAATACTCACCTTTTTCTGCCTTATCTTCCACAGCTATGTGTTTCTGTCTTCTTCCTCTTCACTCTTCACTCCTCCATTTGCTTCTCATTTTTCTTCATTTATACTTGTTTTCTTTTGTCTTCTTCCTTTCTTCTCACATTCTTCAACTCTTCAAATTATCTCTTGCCTTCTCTTTTCTTATCTGAAACACTAGCCACAATATTATAATATTTCTATTTTATTTCTTCTATTGGTTTTTTCCCACTACATCTTTCTAAAATCCCACTCTGTTTTATTTCCCAACTTCAACCTTTTTCTGCTACATACGTATTTTTATTCTGAATTCTCTGTACATTCAGTATTATATCAATTTCTTACTCATAGTGTGTTATATTTTTTCTCAGCTGTGGTACATGCTGTATTATGCCACGGGACTTGGTGTTTTTTTTGACTATCTGAATATAATGTCTCAAACTTTTTACAATATATGTTAAATTTTATTAGGCAACGGGTTATGCGGAGGTGTTTGCTGTGGTTTTTAGGTGAAATGCTGAGGTTTATAAGCAGATGCTGTGGTTTATAGCAATGATTCGTCTAATATAAAAATTAATTAGAGTATGGTTTAAATTCGGGTCCACGGGTTACCTGGTCGACTATTAGGGCAGGGTGGTAATTAATTCTCCCCCGGTTACCATCGTGTGTAAGATGATTTTAGCTGAGGAGTTGACTACATTAAAACAAGTTGGTTGAATAATATTGTAGGGACTAAAAGGGGATTTTTATGTGTACCCCCCTTGACGTACCACATCATTGACTTGGATTAACTTGGTAATTACTTTTTGAATGATAGAGGCTGATCGCAGATTGTGCCATTTAATTTTTTCTGTTTGAATTAAGTAGGTACCTATACCCATCTTCAAAAAAGTCTTCCTTTCAAAAAAAAAAAAAAAATAACACACGTGGATGCAGGCCTAAATGAAATGTAAAAGAATTAAATAAAGAAATTCTTTTTCAGTTCAACACTACGTTATAAGTTCTGTGTCAGTTGTGCAGTTGTGTGGCGAACATCTTTGGCATCAAAGGCAATATTATTCACGACATCGTCACATGTACCTCATTCAGATTATTTTGTCGTTAGTGTTTTTAATGGGTACTTTTTTCTTTCTTGTCCGTGTATGAATTCAATCCATGTAAGTAGAAAATTTCACAAAAGCCTTCACAGCCTCGAAACATTTATTGCTCCGTGTAGCTTCGTTGTAGCCTTGCTGATAATTTGGTGCTCTATAGTCGAAAGGTAGCTGCTTACAGTTATGTAAATTTTATACTTAAAACGCGACAACAATTTATACTTACGTTGAAAAAACATCATCCGGCCTCACCCAACTACTCGCCATACCAAATTTGCATTAATTGAAAAAAACCATCCTATCGTGTCTTAATCAGCGAAATAATTAATAATAATAATAAAAATTACTACAAAATGCTGCGATTGAGAGTCAAATTCCTTAGGCACGAGTATAGGGCTCTAAATTAAAGTCACAGCTATGACCACGTTAACTATGGTACTGAAAGAATAGCCTGTATTATACTTTTGGAATGTGAAATACTGTTTTAAATTTACTTAGTGTACGTGACGACGTAATGAGAAATTTCATTGTTGAAGCCAAATACATTTTTGAGGCCTTTTCATGGAGACTGGTGCATGTTAAAAAATTCGAAGTTTTCAGTAGAGAAAAAAAAGTTGATAAGTTTGGAAGATTATCGAGTGTAAAAGCATTTTCGATGGCTTGAAATGCTCGTATACATAGGTGTAGAATAAGAAAGAAATAACTGGTTCCATTGCAAAAGTTTGCTACGTTTAACTTACATTTCTAGCCGAGAACTTTTCATCGGAACTTGAGTAATGAGCCTGCATTAGGAAATTCTTCACTTTGCAAAGGAATTGAATTAATTTAGCACCAACCCAGAAAATCAAATAGCCTCTTGAGAGAAATACTTGTCTTTTTTTTGTTTTAAATAAAGCAGTTTATTGTTGAAAAGCCAAAAAAGTTGAGAAATTTTTTTATCATAATTCATTCTAAATAAGAAAGACGTGCCGTCATATAAGCTGATGCAATAGGGGATACTATTCAACAAAGGCTGCGTCTAAAACTGTTTTGATCACACAAATGTTTTATCCTTTACATAGCCGTGAAACATGATCGTCTCTGTGAAGTCTTATCTTTCTTATTTGGAACAGAGTATAGTGGGGTCTTAGACTGGCGGCGTGAAAGTTATCCGATTGCCCGTAAGCTTGTCTTTTTCCATTTTTACACCAACTGATTGCATACCTACCATATTATAGCACGCCAGATGCAAGAACGTCCAAGAGTCCAAATTTTCATTAGCTTCCATTTAAAAATAGTGGACAAATTACATCCTTAATATTATGGTCTCTAACTATGAAAGTTTCTGACAAGAATCATTTAATTTACGTGAGTTATTGATATGACAACATTGAGGGTTTTCAAAATTTTCAATGCCAAATCCTATAAAACTGGTGGATGAATTTCTAAAATTTTTATACTAATGCGTAAGGAATAAAGGTCTTTAACATTATCAAAAGTTTCATTGCAAATGGTAGAAAAGCAAAGGCTCTGCAATATTTCAAAATAATGGGTGCTGTGGCGTGCCGATAATTTTATTTGAGATTTGGAGAGGGGATTATAAAATTATGGAGGCAAAGACCCAAAATTGATTTTTATTCGTTTTTTCCTCAATAAAAAATGACTTTGCAGGAATGTTGCTGTTCGCCCAGGAATATTTTTCATTAATTAGGTGACTAAACTTGATGAGGAGTTGGCTAATGTTTTTTTGTTTATCATCTTAGTTAATTTATTGGTCGCAAATGACGGTAGGTATATGTAACAGATTTTGTTTTGTAATAATTTTGTGGGAGGTCAACCACCCGCCCCCTTTCTCCTGGGAGTGCCTCTGATTGTGTTCAGAAGAACTTGAGTGATCTATACATTTATGTTGTATAAGACTGACGTCATTGCTCTGAACACAATAGTATACTGGTTTCTATTGGATAATACATTCAAAAAGTCAATAGGGGCTTAAGATCGGCAAAATCTTGCGTGTAAATCGGCCTATGTTTGCAACAATAGCAGAATGGCCCTATCGATACGCTGGTATTTGTTGGAACCAGCGCGCAGCAACCGGTTGACGTAATAAAAAATCATTATTTTTTCTTACGGAGCCAAAAGTTTTAGGCGCCCAATCTATGGGTTATTAATTAATAGGTGTGCAAACGATTAACACCTGGAGACGTAGCCATTAGCCAATAATTGCCTGGTAGGATACAAACATATTTGCATGTAAAAAATAGTCAGGTTAAAATGGAAACATTGTGCCAATCATGTTTTTTCCACATGAAACGGGTAAGTTTCATCACCACAACGCCAACTCTAACCCTTCTGTAAGGTCAATTTTATTACCCTATTTTGGAAGAAAAATGTGTAAAAATAATGAATAAATATTACCTCGAAGTAATAAATTATCGTAACAATAGATTTTTCTTCTTCCCTTTTTTTAAAAAAAAAAAAAAAATTAATTACAAATAGACTGCATAATTATTTGATACCATACGTAACTATATTCTTGTATGACATTTGGAGTTCCTAATATTTTCGTGTTGGTAATTTGCATTTTCTATACTTGTAGATAGTAACTTCGCTGAATGCATTATTGTTTGCAAATGAATGCGCAAAAATAATTTTTTTACGTAGGTACTTTGTTAAGATCCATTGGAAAAGTAAGTTTTCAATAATAATGAAAGGGTTATGGAAGGAATTAACCGAATATACTCTAAGCAATGGCAAGAACTATGAAAAAGTAAACTGAAGAAAATAAAAAAGTATTTTTCTGAACAATAACTGGAAACGGATAGGTAGTTAGTTAAATCAGTCCCTCATTCTTATTAATTGTTGGGTAGGTACCTAAGAAATAAACTAAATCGTATTTGAATAATGCAAATCATTGGAGCCGAGCCCTGGTGCACGGCTGGATGACTGGAAACTTCAAGTTCGAATCGAGCAGTGACGACCAGTGTCCAGTGTAACTGGAAAATAATCTGCGGCGGACCACCGAGTGGCCGAAAAAATGTCCGAAAGATCAAATTTTCAACGTCAATTAGGACAATGTCAGCTACGACTCGATGTCATTTTATCCACTCAAAAGTACCGATTGGCAAATCGACCAAATGACCATTTTACTGAATTTGAATTTCCCCAAACCGTTTTACCGTACGACTTTCCACTGAATTGTTCCCAAATGGGTTAAAATAATTATATTCGTTGATTTTTCCATTTATTTAGCCCTCTCGAACACATTCGATCAATAGGCTGTATTCATATCTCTATTATAAATTAGTGAAGCATTGTTTCGTGGCCGCATTGCAGCATAACGAGTTCGCCAGTTTCTTTCACACTTCGCAGGTGGTTGCGTACGGCAGGCATAAGACGGTCTGTAAAAAAAACAAAAAGACAAATACCGTACTCTGAACTGCACGAGTTGGCAAACCCGACAGTTCTGTATCAGAATAATTTTTAAAAAACGTTACAAAACGCGTAACCACCACGACTCGGCCCCTCATCTCCCTTCTCCGCGCATCAGCAGTGTGGGTACGCACATTAAACTTCAGACGGTGCCACTAAAATTTCTAAATCAAAAATTATAACGTCGTCAGCCCATTCGGGTGCCCCTGAAATACTGCCCATCGTAATCTATTTTAACATAATTCTCCGTATCAATCAATACCAATGCAATGGATAGATAGGTATACCTACCTAAAAACGTAGGTAGATAAATAAATACATAAAATATATGTACCTATAGTCTACGTTGCACATTTTGCGATGCTTTTTTGTAACATTTTTATAAATTTGACCCTCCCTACCCTTTTTAACGTCAACATTCGTCGCGTTGCCTATTTCACGACGATTTCTCGTAATACTTTTACAATTGGGTACCGTACCGATGTTGTGACATATTATGCAGACAAAAAGTATGAGAATTTAAACATTATTGTCCAATTGAAATCTGATCGTCATAATGTTTTGACAACATCGTGCGACGTGACGTAGGTACCTGTGACGAATATCGCTAACCAAATTTTGTTCAGTAGAACATAATTATATTCTGGTGCCTACGTTTTAAATTCATTTCTCTATAAAATTATTGCAACATTCCATATACTCTTCTTCTTCTTCTTCTTCTTCTTCTTCTTCTTCTTTAATTGTAAATTATAGCGGTAATTTATGGTCAATATTCGATGTACAATTCTGCGTGAATATTCGTAATCGTCTTCGACCTGATTAAAACGTACGAATATCTTCCCTTTCCAAACAACCCCAAACGTGTATATTCTCCCTCTGTAAAATAACCGACGATTAATTTCCTTCTCGAATAAAATGTCCAATCGTAGAACAATTTATCCTACCCTTACTTTACATACAATACCCTCTCATCTTTTCAAACTTCCTCCTCACCCTACCACAGACTGAAACTCCTCCCTGGTATGGTAAACAATAATAAAGTTTGTGTACTTCGATACCATCTCTTTTTCTCTAAACCTGTTTTTACCTCCCAACTCCACTTTTTTTCACCGAGCAGCCAATTTTATACAATCTTGATGTAACTGTTTTCACTGCTTGTACTGCTTGATTTAACCAGCATTCATCTTCCTTACAGATAACAATTATTTCTGGTTGTCCTTCATTTTCGTATTTTTCATGTCTGTACCAAATCTTTCTCAATACATGATACTTCTTATCGTGGTTTAATTCACTCGTGCCAATGGGCTTGCTTTTTCATGGTGTTGGTTGGTCCCTAGTTTCACCAAATGGCAGTTTCTTGGAAACGCTCACCCTATTTAGTATTATTAATTTAATCGAGATGCGTGACTAAAATGGTGATGCTACAGATTCTGGCAAGGCTGAACAGGACTAGGCTAAGATTCTTGTTGCCATCCAATGTAGCTGATGGTGACATTCGAGTTGTAGGTTTGATGCGTGATGTTGAATTAATTTTGTGGAGTGTTTTCCCCCCAGATGTGTCCCCTTTTTATCATATACCACAATTTTATGATAAAAATAATATATATACAATGTATAATAATGAAATGTATGTATGGCCTAAAATTTTAGTTCACCATTTTGAGAAAAATGTAGAAGGGAAAGAGGTCAAATTTTTGGAAAAATAGTACCACAATGGAAAAGTAGAATAAAGATATGTATGTGTGTCTGTATTATTCAGCAGGTACGTATGATTTGCCAAGCAAACATGATTTGTGAAAATTTCATTCAAATTTTAACAAAAGCTGAGAGAGTAAGACAATAACCATTTGCACAGTGACGCTTGTGGATGAAATAATTGAATGTATTTGACAGAATTGTTGAATGAATAATTTGAGTCGTGACATTAATAGAGCATAAACGCATTTTTTCAAAACCTGCTGATAAAGTAGACGATAATGGGTACTTTGACAAAGCGGAGAATTTTAAAGTAATTCATGCATAATGTCAATTCTTTATGCGTCGGCTTTTATTTTATGCACCGTCTTATATGCTTGCGTTACTTACGTACCATATATAAATTCATGATTAGAAAGGCAATGTTTGTGCTCGTATTTTTCAAGTGAAAAGAAGCTCTTATCATTGATGAATATAACCTCCATGTAAAATGGTAGCACCTCCGTGTAAAAATGTGAAGCCTATTTTTACATACAGGCATGTTTACTTTACATTGAAGCACATTTAGTTTACATCAAAGTAGAGTTTACACTTTCTGAATGAAACCGTAGATCTGCCACAGCAAAGGGGTGGATATTTTGTTCTACTTTTTATAATTTTCATACAAGACTCATCATTATGATAGTATTTTAATGTTTTGTCGCTTTCTGATCATTAATTAAGTACATATAATATCTTCCTCAACAAGGCTTAATATTGAGTTTACGTAAGTTTAGAATTTCTCACTCACTGCTTTCATTTTGCAAACTTTCCCTCACACATAAATGCTCATTTATGAACCTTGATGTGTAATACACAATGTGCATAGGTGTTTACTTCATGTACCAGTTTATGGGGATGCGTTCCTTTACACATTTATCTTTATACATAATTCACACTGCCTTTGTCATTATCGAATTTTTTTTCATTTCTTATTGGGGGAGGAGGTAATGAAATAAATTGTATGTGACGCAGGTGTGTGCAGTAGGTGATTGATTCTTATGTGATTTTGCATCATTTGCTTTCGTCGTTATCAAATTATTTTGCATTTTTTTTTTTTTTGTTAGAGGGAGGATTGTTGCAAAAAATAGTCTGTGACCCCATGCATATAATAAGTGATTGATACTTGCGTGATTTGAATCACTCACCTACCTTCTGCTCATGCTGCAAAAATTAAATTTTTATCAAAATCATCTACTTTAAACTCTTGTATCAAAAATAACTGCTACACAGATAAATAGCACCTACTTACCAAAAAAAAGTATGCATAAAATAGGTAAGCCTAAAATTATAATATTCAGGAGGTAGTTGTTTGAAATATTACTTTATACTGAGTATTCACATCAGTAATTAGACTGTTGTGAAACTATTTAGTATACTTGTTATCCCCAAATTGCGTCTCGGTTCTCCCCCCTGTGGTGTGCTTGTTGTGTTTTCATCATAAACAGAAAGCAAACCGTATTTAAACTCTTAGAATACTTATGTATTAGTCTGTGGTACCTAACACATGGGTTGATATTTTACTAAATGAAAGACTCGAATTCAATATAAATTAAGAATTTTGTTCTATTTTAAGAAACCCGAGTGAATGTAGAGGGTGAAGGTATTGAACCGAGTATCAAAGCATCACCTTATTAACCTTAAAATAACAATTTGGTAGTTTGAATTATTTGGTTTTTTTTATCTGGTAGCAACCGTATTGGTTTTGCGCTTGCGCATTAATATCGCAACTTTTGAACTTCGCATCCTGTTTAAGCTGCTGCAAATCGTCTTATTACCTATGGCATTAACCTAAAAATTCAATATCGAGTACTTAGTACCGATAGTCGATTTCGTAGAATACCACTTAATTATTTCTCATGTCTTTAAGTTCAGTCATTAAAACCGAAATGGCGCAGTTTGAGGCATAAGCTACGTTTTGGATTATTTAGGAACCTTTGCAAAGGTTTTCGTGTAAAAAAGAACGCGGGTTATTTCGTACCGAATTGTAAATAGTTTTCGTCAAATAAGAAAGATGGCGAATGAATCGGAGATATCGACCTTCTATTCTGGCCAGAAAATTTTCATCACCGGAGCAACAGGATTCGTGGGTAAGGTGCTTTTGTGGAAGTTGCTGCACAGCTGTCCACTCGTCGACACGATTTACGTTCTAATCAGAGAGAGACGCGGCAAAAAGGCCTCAGCCAGACTGGAAGAGTTGCTCAACCTTCGAGTAAGTCAGCCAACGAGGCTTCAACTTTTCACTTTGGCAACTAACTCACAGTTAGCGGTGAACCAAATTGAAATTTCAGATTTTCCAAATGCTAAGACGAAACGATGCGTCAGTCTTCGAAAAGGTTGTCGCCGTTTGTGGAGATACGGGAGAAGCGAATTTGGGTCTGTCTGCGGATGATAGGAACCGCCTGCTGGAGGAGGTTTCCATCGTATTCCACGGGGCGGCCAATTTGAGTATGAATGCGAATTTGAAAGAGGCGCTAAACACGAACACTGTGGGCACTCGACAGTTGCTGGATTTGGCATTGCGAATGAAAAAATTGATGGTAAGTTGATTTTGTGTGTTCGTTTCCTCAATTTAGTTCCGGTCGTACCAAATATTTAAACTGCCGATGAGTAGAATTTAAGTTTATTTTACCACGGGTCTTCTCAGTTAAGCGTAGTTTATCTCACACCTTAAAGTTGTAACAACCCGGACTTAAGGTTACAACTAAGTAGCACCCAGAGACGTACAGCTAAAGAGATGTTCAATGCTGGATCAAAAACATGTCAAATATAGAACGTTGATAAAAGGTTTCGAAGTCCGATATTTGTTACTGCGCATGTATCCTAGCTTGATGTAGTGTATTTGTATTGGTATGGAGATGTCTGTTTTTTTAACGAAATATGCGCAGCTTCGGATGCGCAGAACATATAACTGAAGTTGCTCCTTCGCTACATTTCACATATTATTAAACCACTGCATATATGGAGCGTTGAACATCTCTTTAGCTGTATGTCTGTGGTAGCACCGGTAAACTCGAAAAAATTCATACCTACTGTATTAGTCATTGTGACAAAGATGTTGTTGGTAAGTGCATAATATTATTTTGCTTAAACCTTGGGACAGAACTGAGATCTAACTTTTAACAGAATTGGATCCGAACTTTAGTGTAAGACTTCATTACTCACATCCAAGACCCCTTCACTTTTCTCTCCCCCATATAAAGGTAATTTTACCCATCAACCTTTGGTCTCTACTATTGGCTTAAAATTATTCCTCCATTCTATTTCTTATTTTAGGCTTATATTTGTGGCAATTGAAATTGATTCATACATATAACACTGACAAGCTCACTCGAGAACAGTTTAGTAAAAAATTTTTTTTAATTTATTCTTCATCTTTTTCACTCCTCTTTTCACCGCCTTTCTGAATTTTCTTCGTCAAATTTATTTTTCTAACGCCAGTTTTCTCTCAAATTTGCGATGTTGGCCAGTAGCTTGGTAGTAGAAATTTTAAATTTAATTTTATTATTTTTCCCCTCCATGATCTGGTGTTTTACCACAATGATATTGTTCTTACCAATCTTATTTTTATCCTATCACCAATTGATGAGGTGATTGTGGGTAATTAGAGAAGAAATTGTGATTTTTTACGTATAGTTTTCATTGGAGTGTTGAAAAACAATACTAATATTTTTATGTTTCATATTTTGTTGGCATTGAGAGCTTCTTCTGTTTCAGTTGTTTCTATTGCTAAATTTTTATTACCTTCTCCATCTCTTTCCTTTTAGGTACTGAAAATTACAAATAGTGGTCTCTTTTTCGAATACTTAATGGGGGACTTGAAGGTTTTAAAATCTTTCTCTTTGTCAGAGCTAGCCGCAAGGAGAATTTGGCTTGACCCTCAAAAAAATCAAAATTAGTACCAAGTAATCTCACGTAATATTTTTAATTACAAATAATGCAACCACACCAGGTCTGCCACTGCAATTCAACCATCATAGCATTTTGTTTTAAAAAAACCTCGTCATTTACTATTTTAAAAAATGTATAAAACTTTTAATTTTAAATTATGATAATCAATTTTCATTTTCAAACTTTTTAAAATAATTTGTCTCACGAGGAGGTGCGGTCGGTATATAAGAAGGAAATGTTTTAAAAAAATCCCAAGTTGTGACTTTCAGGGAGCTCATAAAATAAAATAAAAATTTGAATTTACACAAAAAACCCCTTGAGAAAATCCTGCAGCCTTGGTGACAATTTTCCTCTATTCATGTCTTACTACTTTGATGCTAGAATTTTTTATTTTAATTTCTTTTTAATTTGGTCATTTAGCAACATCTTTTAGTTGATTTCCCCTAATGAAAGAATTTCAGTTCTTATACCTATTGTATTTACTCTTACATGTTAATTTTTGAAAAATTTGTTGGTGATGGAAGATTCTAGCTAGGAAATATGGATATATAATCTGATGTTTTGGCTATTTCTCTGATTTTTTTGTTTCCTTTGGAAAGTCAAGTAGTAGTAATAGTAATGAGCTTGTAATTTTTCAAATTAATTCACAAAGTTCTGAGGTAATTAGTTTACCATGTTGAGTTTTGGAAGTATTTGGATCAGCCACCATGGAGTTGTGGTCAAAATATGTTCATTGAAGTAATACAAAATTTGGAAGTTAGTAGTAGTGCTACATATTTGTAAAGTATTTAAATCGTATACCTACAGGAAATTTTCAAACTGTCATCTGAAAAATAATTTCATTAATTTATTTTTTTCTAGTAATAAACAGAGAATGAATTATCTTTGGTAAAAGTTTTTGGAAATAAAAATTTTCTGATAAAAAAATATTTTTGGTAGTCGAGTTTGGTGCCTACTCTGCAGTACCTACTGAAAGTTTGAACATTTTCCTAAAAAAAATCCAACTGTAAAATTTTTTGGCTTTAGTTGTAGCAGTTTGGAAAATTTTTCAAGTTCCTTTAGTCAATTCCAGTCTTTGAGTCAGTAATAAAATATTGGCATTCTTGGTTAACTGGTTGGATAATTGTTCGACAAAATGAAATTTGTTGGAAATCTATGGCCCTTTGGGAAAGGTATAATCAACATCTTATGGATCCAAATACTTTAGTCGTAAGATAATACAAGAAATAATAATGGTTGGTTGTGGTGATTAAGTTTGCTATATAAGTTGGAATTAAGGTAAGATTTGTAATAATAATTGTGGTTTATTAAAATTTGGTTTTATAGTCAATTGTAAGTACGTTTTTTATCATGGTTTGCTAATAATCTTAAGATGGGTTGAGGTGTTGAATAGGGTGAGTGGGTATTGAAGGAGGGTGTGATACAGCATAATTATGAGAATGTGATAGTATAAAAATAATTAGTGGCTACAATGTTTGGGAACAATACAAAATCTCTGATGGAATTTAGAGTCCCAGATTTTGCCTTATCTGGACACTCAAAAAATAAATAAATTTTCTGTTTGACTAAATTTTAGTCCAATTTTTGGCCTTTTAAAAGACGTAGCGGACCTATTGTTAGTGAATTCCTTATTAATGAAGCCATCCTCACTTGGATCCCGCATAAAATATTATTTATGTCGATTCAGTCTAATTTTACTCTACGACAAAAAGTTTATTTGACGCCAAATTGAATAATTTCAGTCCCCAGATTTTCTTTGCGAAATTTCCATACGATAATTTTTCTCTTTTCTTCTCAATTTTTATTACTGCTTTCTTCATGTTATTTATACTTCTTGATAAAAGTTGTGTTTCAATTATTCTTTTCGCACCTTTTCAAACCTGATATTTAAAACTGAGCAGGTTATTAAAGTTGGGTTTGGGACCGTGATAGTTTTTACATTTCATGAAAAATCATGACTTTCGGTATAATTATCAAGTACCGAAAAACATAAAATAATAAAATAATAAAATAATAAAATAATAAAAAAATAAAATAATAAACTCATATAATTTCTTTATAATAACATCGGTAAGTACCTACGTGAAATGTATTTAAAAACTTCAGAGTAGATTACACAAAGTAAAATTTATTTAACTTACATTAACAAGCATAAAAAAATGAATGAAACTTATTTATAGGTACTATAATACCTATATGCTATAGGTATGTGGTAACAACCGCTAACTTTTTCTGTTCCTGTTTTTATTATTTTTTGTTGCATTTTATTTTAATAACTCTGCTCTTGCTTTTTTTAAATTTTTTTTTTCATACTCTTGTATTTTCGAATTGTTTTGAATTTGTGTTACATTAATAACTCTACTCTTTTATTTTTAAAACAATTTTGTGGGTACTTTTTCAAAGCAGTTTTATCAATTTATTTTGCATCTTATGTTTTTTAATGCATGATAAAAAAAGTCAACTTTTAGAGTGGTGTTTTTAAAAAAGTAAAAAGTTAACTTAATCGAACATACCAAATGGTATGTAAGGCCAACCTGCACCCAAATCTAGTGGTTATTCTCCTTGTCTTTATAGCTATATTATTTGTACCAAATTTTGGAATTAATGAAAAAACATCTGTAATGCCTGCGATTGAAAATCCTATCCATTGCATAAATTTATAAGACCAGTTAACACTTCCAATTACCCCGGAGCCAATCGTAATGGAATTGGGTAAAGTATTAAAAAAGTTAAAAATCAATGTTGCTTTCCAAATTTTGTTACTGATTGCCCTTTATAAAGTGTTTTACTTTGCAAAAATTAACATAATCAGACATAGGTACCTGAAGTATGCTAATGTCGATAGGTGTTGTCCTTGTCTAGTTACAAATACCAATCGTAATTCATTAGGTACTTTTGTCGCTATTGCTTGAAAATTAAGCATTTTACAGTTCATAAGTTGCCAAAAATTTAGCATAATTGGACATCCGGACATTAAACAAAACAACCCGCTATTTCACAAAGTGATGGTAAATTTGTATAATGTTTGTTTTTTGAACATATAGCCGGGTCATTATGCAAAACTAGTGAGTAGCCAATGCTGCTACGCAGCAGTAATTCACGGATTTAAATGAATCATAAATGTGTTCGAAATTATCAATTAATCAGGTGCTAATCGATGAAAAAAATAATTTAGAGATACATTGAAACTGAAATATACGCTTAGCCACACATATCTGTAACTATATGGTCACGTGATAGCGTTACAGAAGTGGCGTTTATACATATATAAGATTTCCACCATTGTTTGGTCAAAGTAGGTATAAAATTCCCGATGCAGAATCATAAAATTTCATAGACTTACTCGTATCGGTAAGGGAAATTTGTTTATAGGATGAAATAGCGTCAAAACAATTTTTTAGGGCGTAATGTGGTTAAAATTCATAATTTTTCCGCTAGGGAATTACGCACTTTTACTCTTTAGATCTCATTTCTACATATGTTAGTGAGACCGAATCATGAAAATCAGTCCAGCTGTTCTCTCAAACTTTGTGCCACAGTAAAAAAAACCTTCGATAGAAATTAAAATGTAAATAACCGTAGGTATGTATGTACCTATGAGATTCTTTTGTAAACACTACAGAGGTCAAAATTTTAGTCCAGTTGGAATAGAAATTGGTATGTGGACAGCTTTGGGTATAATATCAAGTGGAGTAGTAATTGGTGCAAATCGGTTGCTGGTTTAAATAGCAGGAGGTTAAAATTTGTAGCACCAATGTGTGTTAATAACGTAATTATTATTGGACAGAAATTAAATTTGGTTAGTGTTTGGATCTGAACCTAATGAAAATGTGCATATTTGTATGAGATTTGATGAAAATTTGTCGAGTATTTCAGCAATGGGCTTACAGCGTAATTATCATCGGATAGGGCTGAACATTCGTACATGTGTAGTTGCAAATAAAATGAATGCTGACGTGGATTTTTATGAAAAGCAACAGTGTAGTTCAGTCATGGAAACTGATGAAAGTTACCATAAGACTAAAATTGGTGTATAATAAAGTTATAATTTTACTAACGATTCTAAAACAATAATGTTGAGGAACCACAGTGGGATTGCCCCCATCACTGAAAAAAAAGTAAATGCATCAAAATCGATGACCAGCGTGAGAAGTTATACGAGAACAAATATAATAAACAAAACATTATTTTGTAAGGATGGAATTGATAACCTTCTCCTTTTTATTTTGATGTCAGTTAATTAGGGTACTAATAGATAATAATTTTTTAAAGCTTTTTATTAATACCGATACAAATTATCTAACAGTAAAATTATGTAAAAAATTACTTTTTTTTTTTTTTTTTTTTTTTTTTTTTTCAGTCTTTTACTTACATATCAACAGGATTTTGTTGTTGCGACAATAACGTCGTTGAGGAAAAACTTTATTCGTTGAAAGAAAACGTGGAAGACATAATTAGCTTGTCTCGGCTTACGAATAGCAAGTTGTTGGCTCAAATTACTCCGGAGTAAGTTCAGACTCGAATATTAAGAAAATAAAATACGAGTATAATACGGACGGACTCGATTCGTCTCACTAACTGAGGTCCTCTGGTAGAATGCAAAATTTGGCATCACGAATGACGAATCTTTTATTCGAAGCCATTCGATTATCGGGTACCTCTTTAATATTTCACTTAAATTACATTGTGCAGAATAATTCGGCCTTTACCCAACACCTACGTCTATTCGAAACGTTTGACCGAAATCGTGTTGGCACAGTACAAAGGAAAACTGCCGATTCATGTAGCCAGACCGACGATCGGTGAGTTTAGGCCAGCGTTGGCTCGTGGCTCGTGGCTCGTGGCTCGTGGCTCGTGGCTCGTTTGTGATTTGCGAACAGTCACTCCGTTCTCCTGTACAGCGTCCTGCGGCGAGCACCATAAACCACAAAAATTAAATGCTTACAGCCGACTCTGGCCGTCTGTTAAAAATTATTACGACGTTGCAGATTTCCACGAAGGCTGCGAGGCTTCAGTTTGTGAAATATGACCACTCGGCGCATTTCTGCCCGTATTTGCGTTATAACCACACTTCTAAACGTTGAAAACTGCGATTTCATTTGCTGCAATATTGCGCCCAAATTTGGGTAGCCGGCTTCGCTAATATTTGTGAAATTAACATCGAAATATTTTCATTGCCACAGTGATGCCCTCCCTGAAGCAACCAGAACCGGGTTTTCTGGTCAGTTTGAACGGCCCTCCCGGTTTGTTCGTGGCAGGCGGAAAAGGAGTTTTGCGAAGCGTATTGTGCTCTCTGGATTGTACCCCCGATGGAACACCCGTCGACATCGTATGCAACGGAGTAATTGCCATACCGTGGGCCGAATCTAAAAATACCAACTGGTAACTGCTCCTTGTCTATTAGGAAACGCTTAGGTGGGTACCGCCGATCTTATCGCTTTCACCTTATTGCTCGGTGCGATCGGTTTTCAACTTGTAGGAAGGAGAGAGACATTTCTGTTTATAATTTGTCATTCACTGGCCCCGAACCTTTGCGATGGGCCGAATACAATGACGTGGGCCTGAAAATAATACTGGAACGACCATTCGAGGAGATGCTGTGGTATCCGTCAGCCAACATGATGACCACCAACAAACTGCTTCATAATTTCAGGGTGATTTTCTACCATTACTTACCCGCGTACGTAATTGATTCCGTTCTGTGGCTGTCGAATAAAAAACCCTTGTAAGTATCTGTTCGGATCGAGACCTGACGGTTTTCTCCATAAAATATTTTGCTTTTAATATACTTTGAAACAGAGCCGCGCAACCGGGAGGACCGCGCCCACCATCCGCCTCTTCCCAAGTTTTCGCATTGGCTTGTTTTCGAAAATGGTGATGCCAATCGACTCCATCGATGAGAAAATCTTGTTTCCCGGATCAAGTTACGCATATTTTGCTTACAGTTTCGATCTAACGTTTTAGGAAAAGCACGCCTAAGGTCGTACGAGATATGAAAATATAGTTTCAGCGAGCAGCTAAATATTATTTCCATCCTACGCCGTTCAACATCATTCCGTGGTTTTTTCAAGGTCATCTGATAAAGTGTCGAAGACGAATTATTAGCATTTTTCAGCGATGGATGCCAGGAAGGAATAGAAAAATTCTCTTCAAATGGCAAAAAAAAGAGTTTAATGGAAAATGAAATTAAGACAAAAGGATCCGTATAAAAACCATCGAAAATTTGTCGAATTGCCGAAAAAAAGCTGAACTCCGCAAAATGTTTTGTTATCCCTTCCAAAGTGACTCTTGATCTACCGACGGCATTTTTAGGAAAAAAAGAAAAAGAAAAAAGAAATTAATTCTTCCTAAGATTCTGCCGAAGCAAATATAGTTCTAAGATTACGTGCTAAAACATCGTAGAATTTTCATAATAACTCCGGTAGGTAATATTCTAATTATGTCAAACGGATATTTGAACATCGCTGCGTTGTAGGAATAGGGAGGGAGAAGTCAAACTGAAAACTGTTAAGGGCAAAAAATGTTTGAAAAAGCCAAAACGTGGTGACCGAAGGACAAGTGAAATAAAATTATTTGCATACGCTCCAGACTGTAGGTACTTGGGAGTTGTGTCTTGTTTGTACTTGTTAAAATTCCTTTCACAATACACCGCGATATCTTTGGACCTATTATTTCTTAAGAGAATTCGTCGGTATGCATTCTTAAGAACACATCCGAAGATTGCGCGCTCGACTTTTTTTCCTCGAAATAATATTCGCCAAAAACGAAGAAAGATAATTATTTCTTTTCGACGTAATTATATCATGGTGGAGTGTTGGAGTGTTTTAGGAACATATCGGCTAAAATTTTCATATAATTTTATCATCAATAAAAGAGGAGTGAGGTCCGTTTGAAAGTTAGGCGTGTAATCGCAGGCGCAGTCCTCCTGGTCGGCAGTAAGGTCGTCCACAGCATTCGTCATAAAGTCGAGGCTGTTGCTGGAGAACAAGTTACCATGAAATACAACCGGTTTTAATCAATCGATGACCGTAGAACTCGAGCATAACATAATGGTTCGTCTATCTCTGATTTGGATCAGTTGCATGTTGAAAAAATCTGAAGATTTTCGTTTCGTTTAGCAAAGTTTATCAATTAAAACGGTTGGAGTGGGCCACCAGAAGCACCGCTGAAATTTTTGACGGAGTAGTTTTTATTCGCTTTAAAATAGGTATTCGTTTCTTGATTTTTCAGCTTGGTAAAAATTTACAAGAAGATATCGGCCGGAATGTCCGTTTTTGAGTACTTCACGACGAACGAGTGGATTTTCAAGCACGACAATATTCTTCGAATCGAAGAGTCGATGAGCGAAGCCGATAAACAGATATTTCCAGTGACGATGGGCGAATTCGACCTGAACCGAGTAATCAGAGATTGCAGCGACTGGGTGAAAATGTATTATTTCAAAGAGAAACCAAATAACCAGGCAAAATGCCGACGAAGACTAACCATGTACGTGGGTTTTTGTTAAATTTGAAGTGCTGGCTGTAGCGAAAAACCTTAATATTTCAGAGATATATTCGGGTCCTCCTCCCCTTGTTCCAACATTGTCGGCGAATGATTGTCGGACTGCGATTGCAGACACTCTTCTGCACTCGCAATTTTCGCAACAGCTGAGACCATAAGTGGCATTCCGCGGGCATGCTCTGCGCGTACCCTCACTAAATTTTCGTACTGTAGTCTATTACTAGCCTACCGTAGGTAATCAACGACCAGCCAATTTATCTATCTGACTCCATTAGGATAGGATTAGCCCAGTTGAGGCGCGTGCCCAGGATTTTCCTTCGCAGAGGCCCGAGAAGAACATTAATATAGGGTACAAAAACTATATAATTTATTTTTTCTTTAACTTACACCCCCACCCTTCTACGCAGTCCACACGTTCCACCCTCTCTCTAAATCACACCGACATAGGTCAAATTGACCCAAGTAAATTCTAATTACGATTAATATTACGCAAAGACTTTGAATCGTATTTGACTACCTACGTACTGCCGGTCCAGTAAAAGATTCATTTTGAATGAGGATAAGAGTGGTGTTGACAAGCATGAAAGATCGGAATACAATTTATTTAATCTCCGTACGTCCTCGTAGGTATACTTTGTATAATACTTTTACCCTCTTTTTGGGGGAGCTCTGTTAGGATCTCAGCCCCACAAACCCTCCCCGGAGGTACGCCACTGGCCTAGTTAATACAAGAACGAATTATTTTGGTCTTTAGATGATTATATGGAACAAGAAACTTTTATAATACGTACTTATATTATGTTCAAATATTAATCCAATATTTTTTATTTTTTATTTTTTATTTTTTTATTTTTATTTTATTTTTTTCAGGCTGTATGTTGTTAGCTGGATTTTTTATATAATTTTTTACGTCGTATTATTCAAATTAATTTTATATATTTACCAGAAATTTTTTTAATACTTTCTAAAAATCGAAAGACGCGGACGACGCCTGTATCTTCTACACAATGTATCATTTCGTCACTCTTTGATGATGATTATCGTAAGTTTAGAAGTATTGTTTTGTCTCTAATCTCTATGGAAAAAGTTACGGAAATTTTTCGACACTCGAGTCAAGTTCCATTGGCATTTCTAAGGCATTTCTAAGGCATTTCTAAGGCATTTCTCCAGGGAGAGCCGCACTTTTTGAAGCGGGAAATGCAGAGTTCCATTAAAACAAATTTTGGATCGTCGTTGATTAAAACTGAATTTTCATTTCGTTGCACCCGTTTAGTTTAAGCTAAATCTTAGAAAATGGCCGGAAGGGTCACCGGGATTTCAGGGGAGGCCCGGCCCAATTATGCGTATGAGAAATAAGTTACCTACCGGTCTGCTGTCTGCTTGAATTTTATTGCCCTGTACACACATGCTGGTCAGACGACTGCCTCAGAAACACATTTGGTTGAATATACTTAGTGATGAGAAGCCGTACCTATACATACAATCGTAGATAGCTCGATGGTAAGGGGGAGGGCGTTCTCATAATATTCTCGACCGTTTATTTTAACTCTCGCTCATAATCGTAGAGTACCACCCTTGGAAACCAACGCGCAGTCACGCACTGTTTTTCGTATGTCAGACTTTGTTTTTGAACCGGGCGACTTCAGACCCCCAGGACCCAACCCTCATCAACGTGCTTGGACTTTAAAGTCTCGAATTCTCATATAATTATGTAAGTAGGTAAGCCATCCTAGTTAGGAAGTTGCATCGGGAATAACTCAAAATAGTCAAGTTACTTTGCACTTTTTAATGAACATTGTCAATATGTTACGAATATCGTTGAGGTAGGGATGCCCGATATGATTTCTTGTTGTAGTGACTGACCATCGCAGCAATTGCACCAAACTGATCGAATGGGAAGGCATGCGACTGACAAATATATTTTTGATAACTCGTATAAGTGGCGAAACGATACATTTTTTCCAAATTAGCGGTGAATCCATAAATAAATTTCAAACCCGTTAGCAAAAGACTGCGGCAAATTGATTCTTGGCCCCTTGAAGCATCCTTAGTATGTGGTAGTCTATCAAAACCGTAAATCACGATAAAACTGAATGTTACTGGAACTAGCCAAAATCTTGGTCACAAATAATCATTGTACTTAGAATAGGTATTCTTTCTTTTTTATAATTTTCTTGGGTATGCCAATGACTGCCGACTGGAAACCGACTGCTGTTGTAGGTAGCCTATAGGTAGGTGCGTAGAACCAAATCTGTAGTGAATAGGCATTATTGTTTCTGTATCTATTTATAATGCAATAAAGACACATAATTATATTTATGTTTGAAATACTTACGGCTGAACTACGAATAAGTGACTTACATTATAACAAAATTATACTTAATATTTGACGTAAAAATAAAAAATAGTTAGTAAGAAATAATATTTCTGTTGACCTTTTTATGCATATAAGTTAAAAATAAGAAACCGATGTATCCATGTTCTCACAATTAAATAAAATTCACTTTATTTGGAGGTGAAAATCTACAATAGGTATCTTATTTCTTTTCTAATAATTAATTTTCCGATTTTATCCGTCAATTCTGAGTAAAATTATATTCCAAGGTAACGAAAATGCATGCGATAATTTTAAATGGATAATTAAAAAAAAAAAAGAAAATCTGACTTCTAATTACCGTAAAAAAACTGTAAAATAATATCGATAGTAATCGATATTTGTATCGATAGTTATCGATATCTTGTAGAGGTACGAGAGGACAAAACGAGAAAAGAAAGACATATTATTATGTTCGTATTGCAGATCGTCGCTGAATATATTTTGATAAATAGTAAAGTACACGGTATGATAGTGCCTTATCTTAGTGAGTGTAGCCGAGTACAAGAAATATACGTAAGAGAAAGAAATAATATTTGAGGAGAAGTATGTTATTTGTGCAAGGTGTGAGGTGTTGGGGATTGGTAATCCCAACATATCTGACAAAGATATCGATATGTCGATGTTTAATTGCCAACTTCAGGTTAAGAAATTATGAAAAACTATCGATAGTTATCCATATTGTTGAGACCACCAATCCTCCTCCCATCTCACTCCTACCAACACTCGACTATCTTTCACCGTAATATATTTTTGTATATTTGTTCGAGGCTACACTGTTACACTATTCCGCCGCTCACTCGTCTATCTCCGTACATGTTTGTCTATCTCTTACACTGTATACCATGGACATAATTCACAGCTCTGCTGTAATTACACACACTTCTGAGATGTTACTTCGAGTACATCTTTATTTCTTTTGTATAATTAGGTACTCCGCTTCGTCGATCCACAACCTCTATACGTACTGTTAACAAAAATATCGATCCATCGATGTTTTATCGATAAAAACCAATTTTCAAAGAAAGTTTTCTTTTCCAGTTTTCTGAAGAACTATGAAATCGATGAGCCTCCAAACCATTTTCAGACTTGCTCCTATATAATATCTATCTTATGAATACAAAATTTGTTTTTTTCTCTCTAGTTTTCTCGGTAACTAATGAACTAATAGGCACCAAACTTCTATCAGACTTGTACCAACATAAGAAAAATCTATCGCAAAAATTTTATTTCTATATCCCTTCGGTCATTTTTGAAAAACGACTTTTCCAAGAATGTTTTGGTTTTCCAGTTTTCTCAAAAACTAACTAACTGATAGGAACTAATCTTTTTTCAGACAAGCTGCAATATGAGAACTATCCTTCGTGAAAATTTGAGTCTTATTCATTTTGTAGTTTTTTCAAAACCGTAATCACAAAATTTTTAGCGATACATACCTGTATAATATGTAATAATACATTATTACATATAAATAAATATATAATATATAAATAATTTTATAATATAAGGGTAGGTAGGTAGGTATTTGCATAAAACAAATTAGATCAAAATGGTAAAATGGTACCAATCGATTTTTTTCCTAATGAAACGGATAATTTTCACCATCCCCACTCCTAACCTTTTTGCGAGGTCAATTTTAATACCTTGTTTGCGAGCAAACTGGTAAAAAATAAAAAATAAGAAATATTATATAAGGTGCACGGACGTAATAGATTGTTGATTGATAGCCTACGAATGAAGGTTGATCATTTTTACAAAATA
This sequence comes from Ericerus pela, assembly GCA_011428145.1. Taxonomy (NCBI): domain Eukaryota; kingdom Metazoa; phylum Arthropoda; class Insecta; order Hemiptera; family Coccidae; genus Ericerus; species Ericerus pela. The sequence goes on along the minus strand of WOFM01000267.1, from coordinate 1,316,208 downwards.
ATCGACCCCGCGGTGGAAAATGCTGGTGAACAATCGAAAATTGCATCAATTCGTAAGTACATCTACATCCGGTTCTGCTCGGTTCGAATATACTGAAATTAGTAATACTTTAGTTTCGAATGGACTCGTTGTTGATGAACACTGCCTTGACATCGACCTGAGTTACCCATAATCGAAAATTCGGTGAGTATTCAAATTTTTCGGTCGAATCAGGAAATATGGTGCGCGAAGCAGCTACAAAAATGCAAATTTTTGAATTTCTCCGTTTTGTAACACGGTAGTTACCTACCCATCCTATCGAATGTGAGGTAAGAATTATTGCGATTTAAATGAGCTGACAAGGTAAGCCTATTATTGAATTTTTTGGTTTTAATTGTAACTGATGACGACATGGTAATTTGGCCTGCATTCTGTCACTTTGAACACAATTCGCAAAATAGGGACGATAATGCGAACCTTTGAACCCATCAAACGTCCTAAATAATGGAGGTGTGACTAACTTAAGCAGTGAAAACTGAAATCTGAACGGCCAATGCAATAAATGTTACCAAATTTTCAAAACAACTTACTTCATCGTTATGTTTACGTTTCGGTTAAATTTATTCAAAATACTAGTACCTAAATATATATGAAGTTGATAAACGAGCTGTACCTTATACCTATTTGGGAAAATTAGAGTTTAAAGATTAATATGAACCCCTGCACCCAAAATGCGGGTAATAATCACAGGCTTTACGAGACTCGCATTAATAGAAAACCAAAATTACCAACGTTGGGTCAAAATTTTTAATTAAGTACCTAATAAAGGTAATTTTTAATTCAGTTCGGAGTTTTATTTTTGTTTTTGTTTTTGTTTTTGTTTTTGTTTTTTTAATAACAATATTTAGCTTTGTGGATTCGTATACGGAACAACGTTTACCTGAAAAATATTAGGCCAATTAGTTGAAGAAGGCAAATTTTGAATTGGCCCTTCACCGGTGTCTTAATTTTGTGAGTTTAAAAGAAAATGTACCTAATTAACGTATTCCCAAGTGAAGTTTAACATCAGAATAATTTTATAATTACGTATTTGCGGGAGGAAGGGGTTGCCTATCTCGAAGAATATGGAGGTTTTTCAAGGACAAAAAAGATGAGTTTGACTGCCCATCATAGCCGCGGCGAATGAATAAGTGAAAAAATTGTATTTTTCACATAATGTGTGGAATACCTTACGTCGTGGAAAGTAAAACCAACAAAGAAGGTGTTCAACAGAACAGTTTGCGTGTTTATGCCAATATACCAGAAAGGTATGAGGGAGCCAAGACCTCGGCAAACACTGGCGATTTGGTCTATGATTTTCTCGTCTTATATTGCCGGCTCCCTACACGCACACATACACACTTATGTAATATTTACATAAGTATTGTGTAGATAATTTATTTGTACTTTATGGTTGCTATGGCAACGGTAAAGTACGGAGAATGCATCTTCGTATCGGTCTGTGACATCGCCGAGATAATTATCTATCGATTCGTCATGGTCCGAGATTTGTAACTTGTCTATCTGCAAAAATAGACAAGTACAAACGAACATACATTTGGTATTTGGTTTAACGTGCAAGGCACGAATAATTGTCACCGAAGGTGACGACTGTCGTCGATAGGCCGAGCCTATTTCCTCATACGAGTAATGGTCTAATCCCCACATAATTGTATTTATTGAAAAATTTAATAAATTCAGCTCTGTAAAGGTAGTAGAGACCAAGGTACCATGGACATAACTGACTTCCTTTTAATTTTTAGACAAACTGATCCCATATAGGTAGCATTGTATATCATACACCGCAGTCAATACTTCATTTTTTTACTATCGTTATCCAGTTTCTTGTTCGAAAGTTATTGTAATATTAATCAAAATTATAGGAAAAGCAAAGTTTTGATAACTCACAAAAAGTGTGACCAATTGAGAGAAAAACTGAGCATTCAGATCATCAAATGTGTTTCAAAGAAGTTTTTAATAGTCGGTAATTAATTATTCAGAGTTACTCAAAAATATTTGGATTAAAATATAATGTTAATATCTAGTAAGATAATGAACCTAGTGTACCATGGTGTAAATTTTCTAGTGTACCATTGAATACATTAATAATAGCATTTAATTTTTTGAAAATAATTTCTAGAATTAAAACTGCACAAAAACATGAAACATAGGATCTTGAGAAAGTTCGAGACACTGTGAAAGATGACTTAAATTAGAAAATTCATGAGAAAAGTGTCACAATTGAAGAACAACTAATTTTCCTTATAATAATTAGTACTTGATTCACCAGCAAGGATAAGAAATTAGAAAAATTTGCTAAGTAGTAAAACCTTTCCTATCCGTTATTACTAGCAAAGCAATTCATCATTCGTTGTTATCACTTACTGTGCTGATGGATAGACTGAGATGCAATGAATGTTCTCAAACTTGGGACATATGTAAATTGTTTTTCGGAACCTAAAAACCCTTTTCCGATAAATTTCAGTAACATTGTTGGTCTAATTTTTCAAAATGCGGTTACCTATATACATACATACAAAAAATTATTGCCCTATTACGATATGACCAAAGCTACGTATAAATATCATGGTTTATGACTAATGAAGTAACGAGTTTAATTTTAATATTTTAATCTTAATTCTCGAGATGTATTATAAAGGTTGTATATATTGCTGAAATTCCCCTGCTTGAATTAAATTAATAAAATTCTTTCTAATTTCCCATCCTTGCTTGGTGAACCAGGTAGGTAAGTACTAATTATTATTAAAAAAATGATTTTTTTTGTCAATTTGTGATACTTCTCTTATGAATTTTATAATTTAAGATCTTTCATAATTATTTGGTAAGGTAAAGTTGGTGTAGGTCATATTGATGGGAGTGTCACAAACCAATGCAGTAGGTAATTGTCACTATTTAAACCATTATGGTCACAAACTAAGGATTCAAATGTTTTTTAGTTTCATTATTACCAGTTATGAAAATAATGGAACTTAATTTCCAAGGAGCCATGAAACGATGCTGCAACGTTAAAACTGATTTTACAGTTAAGCTCCAACTGCCTTTACCCCATTTAATAACAGCTTAAAACCTAACAAAATAAAAGACAAACTAAAAATGAACAAGTAAATAAGAAATTAACGCCTGTGGGTGATAAAAAACTTATGAAAGTTATTGTCATTCAATAACACTAGGTTTGTTTTATTTGCTAAGCGGTATTGACACCAGGTTGACTAAGGTTTGCTTGCTATTCCACTCTTGCAAGATGAATGCGCTAATTGAAAAGTGGAAATTAATAATTCAAATGTAGTGGAATAGTTGAATAGTTTCCCTCGGTGTCGCCTGTGTCTTTTTTTTTTTTTTTTTTTTGAAATAATAAAATAAACTTACTGTTGGATATTCAAGTATATTTACGTAAAATTTGTCTAATTATTTCAATTCTATGTGGAGCACGCTGCATGGGGATGGCCATGGAGAGTAAAAACGGAAGACCAGGAGATTGTTTTTTTTTGTTTTTTAAATTATATTAGGGTGTGCAAGACGCATTTGCGGCGGTGAAAACGAGGATGCATTGCACCCTTTGCACCCTTTGTACCCTTTGCACACTCAAAAAATCCGTTCATGAAAGCGGAGAAGAAAAGAAAGTGTAGAAACGGATATGGACTCGGACGGAGGGGTAGGTACGGTTGACAATTTGTCCATCCTTGGGGCACAGAAATTATAACGAAAAAATAACCTATAATTCGTAACTTTCCTTTATTCTTAACATTTGTTTGTGCATCGCAATCGCAAAACGGCAAAGAATAATGGGCGAACGTAAAGGCTGAATTTATTTTCCAGTCGCGACTATAATCTTATTCACCTTAAACAGAAATTTAATTGCCCAACTAAATTAGTACCATTCTGTTTAGTATTTTAGGCTTGCGTATATACCGATCTATTTTCAAGATTTTGAACCTAATTTCTTATATGGGTCAATCTGCTTCAAGGATTACTAATATTGATCAAAACGTAGAACTCATTGCCAGTTTGTCGCAATACTTATACGTCTTTTAAATACCTACGTACGTAGGTACGTATCCAAATCTAAACAGTGAAATCTCCCGCCATTTTTTCGATTATAGCCAATCATTGTTTGCGAAGGTGAAATTTGTTCCCCAAAAATTACGAGTAAGTATTTTAATCGGTTGGTGTATTGATTTTTCGAGATAGAACAACAACAATAACAGGTAAGTAAATTTGCAACAGCATTGTAGCTTCCATCGAGTGCCCGCAGAGAATATGGCAAATGAATCGGAGATATCGACCTTCTATTCTGGCCAGAAAATTTTCATCACCGGAGCAACAGGATTCGTGGGTAAGGTGCTTTTGTGGAAGTTGCTGCACAGCTGTCCACTCGTCGACACGATTTACGTTCTAATCAGAAAGAGACGCGGCAAAAAGGCCTCAGCCAGACTGGAAGAGTTGCTCAACCTTCGAGTAAGTCAGCCAACGAGGCTTCAACTTTTCACTTTGGCAACTAACTCACAGTTAGCGGTGAACCAAATTGAAATTTCAGATTTTCCAAATGCTAAGACGAAACGATGCGTCAGTCTTCGAAAAGGTTGTCGCCGTTTGTGGAGATACGGGAGAAGCGAATTTGGGTCTGTCTGCGGATGATAGGAACCGCCTGCTGGAGGAGGTTTCCATCGTATTCCACGGGGCGGCCAATTTGAGTATGAATGCGAATTTGAAAGAGGCGCTAAACACGAACACTGTGGGCACTCGACAGTTGCTGGATTTGGCATTGCGAATGAAAAAATTGATGGTAAGTTGATTTGCTTCTTTGACGTAAGTGTCGGTTTACTGATTTGAAGTGTGTAAAATAAGAATGTTTCTATAAAGTAGGCCTGCGCCAGAAGAGCTACGATCATTATTATTTTTATGCTTCCGACAGGATGCTTCAACATTGAACAGGTAAGTAAATTATCAATCACGACTCGATGCAGAATATACGAGTAGGTGGTACCTATATAAGTACCTACTTACGTATGAACATATCGAAGAAAAATAACTTCAAACTCGATGATAGTGAAAAAATATTGTAGCTACCAACTTAGCATTCTTATAGGTACTTCGTCGGCTTGGTTTAACCGAATCTCTTTTCAATAAAAATTTGCGAATAAATTTTACTATCAAGATTTGTTGTTGGACCTCATTTTTCTGTGGGTACACAAGCGTTATGCATATTATCAGGTACGATAGGAAATCAGCATTCAAGGTGCCTGATAAAATGAATAAGTATCAGGTGGTATCTGCCTACCTAAATCTGGAAAATTTGTCATTTACGTTGCACCAAAATTCAAAAGTAAAATATAAGAATAAAATAACAAAATTGACAATTATGGAATCAACGTACTGTAATTTTATTAATAAGTAATAAAATGAACATTTTCAAATGAAATCTAAAATTATTATTTTTTAAATATAAAATTGGCTATACAAATACAAATAGATACGAATCTTAGTAAGGCCGCTAAATCATTACATTTTGTTGTTTTTGTTTTTTTCAGTTTTTCGTTTACGTATCAACTGGCTTTTGTTGTTGCGACAATAATGTCGTAGAAGAGAAACTTTATCAGCTGAAAGATAATGTCGAAGACATGATCTGTTTGACGCGGTATATGAGCAATCAAATTTTGGCTAAAATCACTCCAGAGTAAGTGCAAACGTGAATACACCCATCCGATTCTTCTCACTATAATTAAGCCTTTCACCTACATCACCGAATATGAATTATGAATCTTTCAATTTATTCAAATCCATCCGAATGTTTACCAATTTCATCGATTTAACTGGAAATCTCTACCCAATACAGATTAATTCGGCCTTTACCCAACACCTACATCTATTCGAAACGTTTGACTGAAATCTTGTTATTAAAGTACGAGGGAAAGCTACCGATTGAACTGGCCAGACCAACAATCGGTAAGTTTACCTACTATTAGCAAATTTCCGTTTTGTTATTGCTTCAAGTACCAAACGTATACTTGCGGTAGGTATTTTTATCTAAAAAACTTACATTCTTGAAAAACAGTTAAATAGAAAAATTTATATAATTATTGGATTGTTAAAAAAAAAAGAAAAAAAAAAGTGAATTAGTTATCGAAAATAATTAGTGTGTAGGCTAACGTCAAAAAACATATTCGACCTTGGCTTCATCAAACATAGAAAAGTCTATAATTTATTATATAAGCGCATTCTAGAACTTAAGGGAAGAAGGCTTCCAGATGTAATCATACAAGTATGAACATACGTAATATTTTGATTTAGCTATCTCGGTACACTAGCAGACTGAGGAGTAGGTAGGTCTACGTATCTACCTAAAAGAATTGGCCATGGGGCGCAAGAAAAAATGTTTTCAGGCGAGCAGGGCCGGCCACACGTGGGTGTTTGGGGGTTGAACTTCTTCATAACTCAAAAAAAAAGCAAAATTAGTGTTAAGTAATCTGGCATATTATTTTTAGTAATGAATTACGCAACTACATTAAGTCTGCCAATGAAATTCAACCATCATTGCATTTATCTTTAGAAAAACCTCATCGTTTACTATTTTAGAAAATGTTTAAATTTTTTAATTTCAAATTAAATTGTTCAGTTTTCATTTTCAAACTTTTTAAAATAATTTTTCTTAATAGGAGGTGGGGGGTCCATATCTGAGAAGGAAATCTATTTAATAAATCCCAAGGTGTGACTTTCAGGGAGCTCATAAAATAAAATGAAAGTTTAAATTTACACTTGGGTAGCAAAAAACAAAAAAACCCTCATGAGGCCTCTAAATGCGGTACCTACTCTACGTTAGGGTATGTTTTTTCATTTTTCACTCATTTTCAGATATGACACGTTATGGGATGGTTGTTACACAGCTAAACGCATTATACCTACTTGCCCACGTAATTGCACTCAATTTTTAATTTTTTTTATGGTTTCACGTCCATCGTATTATTCTCTTTCCCTTCCCCAAGCCCAGTTCTAATGACACGAACGTAATTAATTACTGCAGCTCGATGCGCACGAGACAAACCGAGGCGAAACACGTGCCTCGTTCGTGCAGAAAATGAAGCTAAGTAAGAGATTCGCTGCATCGAGCCGAGTATTGCCCCCTTTTGGATAGATAGATAGGTAGGTAGGCACCCAAAATTCGAGCAGCCTCACTCCAAGCGGAGACGGATGTCCGTGCCCCGTTCACGCGTACACATCGGCGTACTCACTGTGCTTAGGTTGCAAATGTCGAGGATCCAAAAAACTACGTAGGTAGGTATACCTGGTTTTCCAGTAGGTGCACGAAAATACTACACACCTCGCACAGCGTTTCTCACTACTACTCCGTCCTATGGTTGACAAAAAAGTCTGATTTTCGAAAATTTCGAGTAACATCGCTGCAGACGTAGTTTTATGAATCTGGGCTGATTGTGATGACTGCTGATATGTGCAACAAAGCAATGTCGCGTGACGTCACAATTGAGGGCATATCGCACTGGATGGCTAAAACACATGAAAAGCATTGTGAATATTCGAACTCATTGTCGTAATTATCTTAAAACAAGTGATAGCTACGTCTTATTCGACATAAATGAAATACAAAGAAGGTCTCAACGAATAATGTAAGCCAAAGATAAAGAAATTTGAGCCTCTAGAAGTCGAGAGAATTGAGGAAAAACATGAAATCGTGCATCAAATTGGTGTTTTTGAGCCTCATTGTTAGTTATCTTTAGGGTTAAGTACCTACACTGATAACATCAAATTAAATCATTTTCTCAGCTTTCAAGGACTGAAATTTCTTATTATTCGACTTGTTTTATTCCTTGGAGCTTCCTCTCCAATTTCATTCAAGTATATCGAATCATTTAAGACAATATTAGGATCAAAAATTCCTGTATTTCCATGCTATTCAAGGCCTTTCGTGGATACTATCTATTTAGCCACTTAATGAGATTGCTGATAAGAATTGTGACGTAAACGACATTGCCTTATACTTATACCTTAAGTGCAGACTATAACGGCGGACTACAGCTGTCTACGAAGACTGCTCGTTGGTCGATATTCTTCGTTTTAATATTGGTTATCAATGACATCAAATTGAAAGGGTCGAGTAGGTACCCGCATCCGATGACAACAGCAGTCTTACTGCTCCAATTCGCGAATCATAATAATTTCGATTTGCGAAATATTCAAAAACGAGTTCATCAAAAACATTCACCTAGGTAAGTAAGTACGACGTAATACTTTTGGAAATACCTCGCGATAAAATCTACAGCGTCTCCACGATAGTTCAAGATCATCGTGAAGTAAATCAAGTCGAAGATCTACGGCTGTAGGTAGGTAGGTACGTGGTCCATTTTGAAGGGTTTAGAATTTCATATTTCAATGGTTCAATGCTGAATTATAACCGTTTCCCGCGTTTGCGAATATTTTTGCAGGTATAGGTAGCGACAGCTTCTACAGAAGTACCTGCGCTTGAGAATTGACTTCAACAGAATGAATTCTGCAAGCAAAATATAATAATATTATTAACGTATACACGTATTTTGAAAATGTTTTCTTCTCGCCCAGTTTCACCTTGCTTGGCGGAACCAGAACCAGCATACCTCGATAATTTAAACGGCCCTCCAGGATTGATGATTGATTGCGGCAGGAAAAGGAGTTTTGCGAAGTGCGTTATGCTCTCGTGACTGCACCCCTGACTCGGTCCATGCTGACATTCTGTGTAACGGACTAATCGCCATACCGTGGGCCGAATCGAAACGTGCCGACTGGTGACTACCATTAAATTTATATCGGAGAAGAATTTTATCAGTCTCACCAATCAGTAAATTCTATTTTTGTCCGTACTTTTGTAGGAATGAAAGAGACATTCCCGTCTATAATTTGTCGTATACGAGCCCAAAACTTATGAAGTGGGGTGAATTTCACGATGTTTCCAGGAAAATATTTTTAGAAGAACCATTCGAAGTGATGCTGTGGTACCCGGCAGCCGATATTCTGACTGCCAGTAAATTGTTTCATACTTTCAGGGTGATTTTCTACCAATACCTGCCCGCCTATATAATTGATCTCATTCTACGCTTATTCAATGAGAAACCATTGTAAGTACTGACATCGCAATATGTCGCATTCTCGTCAAAATATTTTACTCTTTTAAAATGTATTTTGAAATGAAACTCAATAAGGAAGAGATAGGTAGTTAGGGGTTTTTTTTGGTAATTTCATATCAGGCGGGAATCAGTCTGTTGAGTACAGAGGAATAAAAAAGCCTGATAGTAAAATGGCGGTTTTGCACTTACCACTATACCAAATCTTTTTGTCCAACCACTGATATTGGTTAAATACGTCACTACGTCCATCTACGCCAAAATGTCTGAACAATATGTGCATTCTTCCCGTGTTATCGGCGATTTATTGTTCTCGTATGGGTGTCTGAAGTTATTTTTTCAATCATTTTTTAGTTGATAGAGAATTTGAAGAAAAAGTTTCAAATGTCAAGTCGTTACACAATCGTCTTTAATTCAGTACTATTTCTTCTGGCTAAACGCACAGTTTCATCTCAAATTAATGATATCGAATATTCAGAATATCGATTTTATGAAAATACTTATACACGCAGATAGTGGAATGGGCAAGTGTGGTACATGGTGAAACTATACGTATATAGAAACCCTATTATTCCACAAGGAATACTGATTTTTTGGTATTTTGAATGTTTTCTGAAATTATTGTGGTAAATTCTGATTCAAATATTTATTTTCATAATTTAGTATAAAATTTTAAATTTTATTAAAGTAATTTTAAATCTATTTTTTTCTATAATTTATTAATTTCGAGATTTTATTAACCTGCAGAAAAACATTTTGATTTTTAAGTTTTAATTATGATTTATTGAAAGTAGAAGTCCATTGATGTATCTATTTCTAATTATTTTTCTCGGTTACAGTATATTTTTGACCTAATTTGTATCACTTATCTCCGTGTATCACTGTGTACCTCACGCTATCCCACTGTGTACCACGTGCGGTACCTACATAGTGGAATGATTTTTGACTTTTTCAAAATCATGTCTTTCCAATAAATTGTTCAATAATACATTGTGGGTGTCAAGTAGATTGATTGATGCAAAAATATGGGCTCTTTCCAACGATCTAATTTAAATTTTGATACATGTAAAATTTGGGAAATTTCAGCCAAAAAAGCAAAAACAAAGAATTTTGTGGGGACGTTTCCCTCACCTCCTCCATACATGGCTCGGGCCTGCATCAACAGATGGGTCGCGAACTTTGGATTAGTGCATTGCACTTTAAACAAATACGTCGTCTGTATGCACTCATACAGACAAACATTTCTACATTTGCCTGCAAATGGCAAACGGAAAAGGAGAGTATGTAAAATAGTACGTACTTGCTGATACAGTGCATGTCGCGGTCCGTATATGGTACCGCAGTGCCTTTGGACGATTGCCCTAAGCAGTTAGCATGTTTTGTGTATGGTTAGGCATTAAACTGGCTGGCTATACCGGTACCGAAATACAATTCGGTTGCCCTATGTGCGAACTGCTTTTTACCTGGTACCATGAACCTCGTGTAGGTAGCGTCTACCTTCACCAAACAAATTCAAAGGAATTAATTGGGCAACCAGAATAACTCTACTGTTACAATCTTTACTGCCGAAGAATCGATTCAATTCACTTTAAATCGTTGTTTTTTTCCTTTTTTCAGCTTGGTAAGAATTCAAAACAAAATATCGGCAGGATTGTTCGTTTTTGAGTACTTCACGATGAACGAATGAATTTTCTTGCACGAAAATATTCTTCGAATTGAGGATTCGATGAATGACGTGGATAAGAAAATATTTCCAGTGACGTTTGGCGAATATGACCTGAACGAGAAAGTCAGGCTTTCTTTGCGTTGGCTTAAACAATATTTTCTAAAAGAGGAACCGAATAACGTGGAAAAATTTCGACGAAGATTAGTCACGTACGTATAATTAGCTACAATTGTTGAAAATAAGTTGAAAAGCCAGTTTGCACGACATATGCCTGCCTATTATCCCGAAATTTACGACCCATAAATTTATCGGACCAGGATATGGCAGAAATTTTCTTAAAACATAGAAATACTTACCTACCGTACCATACCTAAATGAGAGATAGAATAATACTTCTGCCATTTTGTTTTAGTAAGTACCTAGCTATGCTTAGGGGCCTGATAATTTTTCAAATTTTTTTTTTAAGCTTTTTCCAGTATCGTCTGTTGGCTAACTGAAGTTTAGCCGACATGTTTTTCAAAAAAACTATTATGGAAACTTATGTCTTGGTTACATACTCACCAAATTAGTAAATCACAAACCGAAAAATTTGCACCGAATTTTGATTCTATTCGTACGTTACCTACCTTAATACGTACTTCTGGACTATTATGTATCTTAATCTTGATACGAGTACATTTGTCATTGCGAAGCGAAATAATTATCGAAGCTGGCTGTGATACCATCCACAGAGTTAATAGGTACGCTGGAGTGAATTTTCCACTACAATCACAACTACAACTACAAATGCAAAAAAAAAAAAAAAAAATCAATCAATTGCCTATGCCTACTCTTTTAATTAATACACTATGTAGACGTACATAATATTATAAATAGGCCTATTATAAAATTATCATTCGCAACAAGAAAAGTAATTATAATATTGTCCAATAGGTACCAACAATACAATATTTTTTATATACCTAAGTACGTATATAATAATTTACCTACATATTAGTTTTACCGTACATAGTTGACGATTTTAATTCAGCGTACAACTAGCCTATATTCTATGTTTCGTTTTCAATTAATATCTATGTTATACGGTGAAGAGGTGAAAGGGAGAATAGAGAATTCAGAATACCCATCTAAATACATAAACTTTATGTACCTACCTACTTATGTATCTAAATATTTGTTTTTTGTTTTTTTTTTTTTTTTTTTTTTTTTTTTTTTTATATTATTTGTTATTATTTTTTATATTTTACTTTTTTTAACTGCTGTACTTATATATCTAGATTTTGGCAGTTTCTTATTTCACATTTTGTGTTGTTACTGGTTCTTATAATATGTTATCTTCTGCTACACGATGTTGTTTCCTTCGTTTAGTTATGGTTTTTTAAAATTTTTCTCCGATTATTGATTTATACTTATTATAGACATTGAAATTTTTCTATTTTATTATTTATTTATTTAATCCTTAAGTTCTTTTCTTTATCGAAATTTTATAGCTAGGTAATATTATTTTAATTTCTGATTAATTTTACCAACTTGTTTTTTTAGAGTATAATAAAATACAAAAAAGGAAGTAGTCCTAAATTGTCTTGGGTTTTTCTTTTATTTTCATTTTATTAACGATCAGTCCGTACCCACTGGATAATAGGCCATAGTGACTGCTCTTTTGTTTGATGTTCACAGGTTATTTGATGTAGAGAACTTCTATTTAACAGACGATCTTACTTTGAGAAAGTGTATTACCTATCTATAAAATTAAAAATGTGCTTGAAAACTAAATATACCAGTTGATTTTTCTGGTCTAAATAATTAACACTGAGTAAAACTAATCACATTCAACCTCCTTCATTACTCCAGACCAGCATATTAGACTCTGTCTGTATTAAATTGGAAAAACGAAAAGCTAACAAAATGTCGACCTTTACTGAACCACTTTCTCAAAGCAGAGTAATCAAGTTAAATTAAAAAAACATATTTTCAAAAATGAATCGAACATCTTAGAACTCTGGAGAGAATTATATTTAGGCAATTCAAGCATATCAGCTACGAAGCTACCATTGATCGTCTCAAGCGACATTTTAGAGGTATGACTAAACATGGAGAACTCAAGGGTCTATTAAAAGCGATTATTATTATTTATATACATACGAACTTGCAAATACAGTTTTCCTGTTTAAAGGAGGGAGGATCTGGGGTGTAATTCCCTTAGCACCGAAATAAAGTTAATCTCAAACACAATTATTCGGCTTTTACAAATTTTACGTCAATGAAACAAGTAAAAAATTGTTAACCCCTCTCATAATATGAATACCTAATACAAAATGTGGTTCTATCCCCCGGCTCAAGAAATAATCCTGAAAACGAACCTGAGTTCTAATTATCCCATGAGAACATTTAAATTAATCACAAAACTGGTTAAATACCTGACAACCTGGAGAGAAAAGAAAAAGTATGTCAAAGTTTTTCTTCAAGAACCATATGCGGATTTTGAGAGGGGGCAAATGAGTGCAATGCAACCCCGTGAATGCGTCTTGTTCCTTTTTCATTCTCCACAGCAATTTCCATGCGTCGTATTCCTTAAAGGAATGAATTAAATAAAAACGTTACGCCTTCACCGTAGTTGCCATCTTCGCTATAATTAGGCACTGCCTTCGGTAAGCAAACCAGTAGTGGGTGGGTACAAATAGATAAAGAAAATTTTTAGAGCTCAAAAAATTAAATATTTTCAAAGGTGGTTAGAAATGATGTCATAAGTAAGGTAGAGGTACCTGTCAACAATTTAGAATCTAATTCCATGATTATTACAAAGAGTCGCATTACACCGTAATAACATGAACGAAGTAGTGGAGAATAAAACTACTTACCTATTGTAGTACACAAGCTGCTACAAATTTATATGGTACGACTGCTTACAATCATTATCTAAGTAAATAACAATTTCTGGTGTTTACGATCACCTAAATTATTAGTGCAAAAACATCAAATGCCTACTCACCAATAGAATGACGTCATGAATGGGGTCGTTGTTAATGAAACTCGACCTGAGCTACATAGGAAATGTGACGATGAATATTCAAATTTTATTGTCAAATTCATTTTAATATCTGTCTCGTATGCAGAGTAGCAGCAAAAATATAAATTTTTGAAACTTTTCCTATTGTAGTACGATTACCATAATTCCATAAAACAAATAGTAAGAAGTATTGCGAAAAAATTGATGAAAAACGTTTTCGTTCGTGGTTTTGGAAAAACTACAAAAGGGAAAGGGCTGAAATTTTTCCGAAATGTTATTCTTATGTAGGACGACGTTTGATAGATGTTTGATGCCTATTGATTCTGTAGTTTCTAAGTAAAATGTATAGCAAATAAAACTGCTGGAGGAAAGCAGGTCGCCTGTGTTGCTTGAAGTATCTTTTGCGTATTTACGGCGCAAAGAGTTATTTTACTTATTTTGGGTGCTTTAAACTGTATCTAATTATAATGAAATTTCAATGGATCGTTATGTTTGTTAGGTATCGATAACTATCGATAATCTTTCTAAGTTCTTTCACAAATTTCGAATTTAATGGGTATCGTTTATTGAATCGTGGGTGGGTGTGAATTTGTAAACTGGGTTTCCTAGCGATGTATTGCTGCACTTTTTGGTTTTATGTACGAAACTCACCTACTAAAGAAAATGGATACGATTATAACTATAAGTTTTTTTTTCGAAATGTGGCAAAAAAAAAAAAAAAAAAAACCGGAGCGAATAAGACAGAATGAGGTTAACCACTTATTTTCTAGTTTCAAGAGTAACCTTGACTTCACCTCATAAATGAATTTGGTATTCTAAATTTCTATGTCTCCTCTTCTGTTTGGGTACATATATCGTGTATTTCAACTTTTGAACTTGGTTTCCTATCTGAAAAGGGTTCAAAAATTTATATTGGCAGGTTATGCGAAAAATTTAGCACCTATCGTATCCATAATTATCCACTTAGGTATATTTACTTAGCTATGTGCCGAATTCGTACGATTTCGAGTGCGCAATTTTTAATGTGAAATTTAGTGCATAAAATAGGTCGAGTAATCCGGGGGAATACATAATGTGAATGACATATGGTTGAAGTTTATGTAATTACGAATACCGTCATCCGTATTCGCATCAGCTTTGCGAGAAACAGATGTCACCTCGATTCGCTGTACAATTACTATTTTCATCCAGCGAGAAAGATGGCAAATGAATCGCAGATATCGACCTTCTATTCTGGCCAGAAAATTTTCATCACCGGAGCAACAGGATTCGTGGGTAAGGTGCTTTTGTGGAAGTTGCTGCACAGCTGTCCACTCGTCGACACGATTTACGTTCTAATCAGAGAGAGACGCGGCAAAAAGGCCTCAGCCAGACTGGAAGAGTTGCTCAACCTTCGAGTAAGTCAGCCAACGAGGCTTCAACTTTTCACTTTGGCAACTAACTCACAGTTAGCGGTGAACCAAATTGAAATTTCAGATTTTCCAAATGCTAAGACGAAACGATGCGTCAGTCTTCGAAAAGGTTGTCGCCGTTTGTGGAGATACGGGAGAAGCGAATTTGGGTCTGTCTGCGGATGATAGGAACCGCCTGCTGGAGGAGGTTTCCATCGTATTCCACGGGGCGGCCAATTTGAGTATGAATGCGAATTTGAAAGAGGCGCTAAACACGAACACTGTGGGCACTCGACAGTTGCTGGATTTGGCATTGCAAATGAAGAATTTGATGGTAATTTGATTTTATTTGACCTTGTTTAAGACCACCCACTCGAGAACCAGTTTACTTTATAGAGTTCGTAGCGGTGTTCGTTTTAAAAGCGATGCCGGTGATAAGTGTACAAGTGGAGGATACGATGTGTTGAGCGGAGATGAAGACACAAATAATCATCTCGCTGATAATTTAGAAAAAGAGAATTCTTCCATAAGCCCGAAGTCGCTCTGACCAGTAGTCATTGGTCCTAAATGGCGGAATAGGCCATCCGCCAATGCAAACACAGCTACGTCTTATGACATCATTTGTTTAAAAGTCCTATAGATTCGTAACTGAAAGAAATACAACAATTTCGCTACACCCCTACGTAATGAGCATCGTAAATTCCTGTTAAGCCGTCACTGAAGAAATGATTCTTGAAATTTTTCAAAACAATTCAAAAATTGTAATATTCAAAACGATTTTAAGAAGATACATCCATTTGTGTGTGTTGTCATCAAATTGTTTAGCGAGCGTGCCATTGTGGCATAGCCTACAAATGTTTTTATCAATACTGACGAAAATTATCTAACAGTAAAATTATGGTAAAATGTATTTTTTTTTTTTTTAAATTAAAAACAGAAGAGCATGACCAATTGGTGATATTACAACTTGCATTTTTTTTTTCCAGTCTTTTGTTTACATATCAACGGGATTTTGTTGCTGCGACAACAGTGTAGTTGAAGAAAAATTTTATTCGTTGAAAGAAAATGTGGACGACGTAATTAGTTTCACTCAGTATATAAACCACAAAGTCTTAGCTAAAATTACTCGGGAGTAAGTGCAAACTTGATTAGGATTATTTATTTTATTCACCAATCGAGGCTTCCACCCTGAACAGAAAAAACATAAAATAAAATAATTGAATACTCGTAGCCTATCCTATCGGTTCGAAGTTACTCGACCGTTTGCTGCGTTTCTTTCATTTAATAAAATTTGAAATAATTCTATTATACAGAATAATTCGGCCTTTACCAAACACCTATGTCTATTCAAAACGTTTGGCCGAAGTCTTAGTGGCAAAGTACTCAGGAAAATTACCGATACAGGTAGCCAGACCGACAATTGGTAAGTTCAACCTATAATTAATGAATACCTTTTTTACTCGTCTTTAGTGCCAGGAGAGGCTTTTTTAAGAATGTGGGAAAGAAAGACTGTGTTGGCACAATACCTAATTTTTAAAATAATCCTTTTGATAGGTGCCTACCTAGCTGGGTAACCTAACGACCTTAAAATAAGCTAAAATAGCTAGGTACATAAAAACACACACTGTATTTGTTTGAAATCCATTGATGTATAGTAAGACCAAATTTAGTATAGTGGAAACGCCATTGTTGGGCTGAAAAACAAACAAAATAATGGAAAATTTAGGTATGTTTTTGGAAGAAATTACTCAAAAAATATAGTAGATTACGAGGTTTAAATATCAGTAAAAATTTATTTGTCTTTAAATTTGAAATCTATTGATGTATAATATGACCTCCTTGTATTCAGCAGAAATGTCACAAGAAAGCTGTGAGTTAGATAAAAAATTGTAAAATACTGTCAAAGTCCAGGAAAGTAAAGGTTTCAGTTGAAAATGAATCGCCTCAACCTGAAATTTGGTACACATCTTTATTTTGTTTTCCTAAACAGCATAGCAAAAACCTTCGTTTCCGATGCAAGTGTCGCACTCTGGAGAGCAAAAATAATTGCTAAAAACTGTTTTTCACATGTATCTTATTCAATTTTTATTTTTTAGAAAAATTAATTCAAAAAATTCTTGGAACAATAAAAGTTTTTTAAAAAAAACGTCCTCACACTGTTTTTAGTAAAACCAGTTGCTTTGGAGAAATTTAAGGTTAACATTACGTCAGATTTTCTCTATAAGCAGAGAGCTGAAATTTTCTATTGTTTTGACTTAAGTTCCGGCAGATTCCTTGAAGAAGAAACTAATAAATTTATAAATCATAACTGTTCGTTAAAATACCATACCTATACATTTTGTTAGAAGACCCAAAGAGTACATAACCAATATATTATTTACCTATGTATTTAAGGATGTTAAATTAAGAAAGCAGGAAAGCTTTTGAATTTATGCAATATTTGGATAAGTTTTTAGCAAATTTGATATTATATAAATTAATGAAATTATATAAGTATGTATAGTCCGTTTCAAATAAAGAGGTAATTTTCTACCCGCCATTCCTTTTCCCTCATCTTGCTAAATTGTACCTCTTATGTTGTAGCTGTTTTCATTGCCTACAATTATTTTGCATTAATTATTCTGGATTGAAATATGCTTTAAGCAACTTTCAAACCATTCCTACTTATCAATTTAAAGGAAACTCGTAAACAAAAAAATTACTCCAAAACTTAGATGTCTTGAGTAGTTTCTCCGATATTCTCTAAAGAAACAACTAATTATCTGTAAGATACATTGAAAGTTCGGTGTAAAAAAAATTCAAATACTTTTTTCAGTTTTTTCTGAAATTTCCAAATTGTGAAAATATGTAGGCTGTTATAAAAATCTTTCGAAGTCATGCTGGTTAATGGTAGCCTACTCGTTAAAACATTTAAAAAAAATTTTTAAATGGAATTATAAGTTGCTCTTAAACTGGTTCACCAATGTAGTTTTTTGGTCGCCACCAACTAAACAATGTAACTCACACCTCTAGGGTATCTAAACAGTTGAAAATAATCAAATTCCACAGATCTCCTAATCGACTGTTTCAAACTTACACATAATATATTATAATTATAGTTTTCAAAAACAAACGTTAGCTAAAAACTTATCAAAATATTACGTGAAAGTCATGTGAAGATTCATTAACTACACAAATTCTCCTGATTTCTTCTTTTAACATCCTTATATTGGTTATATAGGTTATTCTTTTAGATATTCTAACTACGTATATTTTCACAAATAGATCTGACTGTTCAATATTGTATAGTTTCTTTTTCGAAGTGTTTTCCAAAACTTTAGGTCGAAACAGTAGAAAATTTCAACTTTCTACCTGAGTTTAGTGAAAATTTGACCTTAAATGTCTCCAAAACCATTGGTTTTACCAAAAACGGTGTTAGGACCATTTTTTATAGAAGTGTCAACGTTCAAAGACTTTTCTGAAATTAATTTTTATTAATAAAATAATTATTTTGGGTTACTATTTTCGCCCTGTAGAGAGCGACGCTTGCACGGGATGCGAACGCTTTTGGTATTTTGGTAAGTTGTGTTGTTGAGGAAGACAAAATAGCGATACGTGTATCGTATTTCAACTTGAGGCGATTCATCGCCAGCTGAACCTCTCACCAAGGACTACGATCGCATTTTAATATTTTTACCTAACTTGCAGCCCCCTTGTGGCACTTCTACCTAGTGGATGGGGGTCATATTATACATCGATAAATTTGAAATTCAAAAAGGAATATATTTTTACCGAGGTTTAAACCTCGCAATTATCTCCTATATATTTCGGGTAATTACTTAGTTGCATCCGAAACATGTAGATACGTTTTCTGATATTTGGTTTGTTTTTCAGTTACTTTGTGGCACTTCCACTGAAATAAATTTGGTCTTACGAATTTGAAATTGACAAAGGAATAATTATTTACACAACTTGCAACCATTTATCATCCATATTTTTTGAGATATTTACAAAAAACTAAACGACGATGCGCATTATCCGCAACTAATTGGAGGGCTGTCCACCCAAAATTTGGAGGTAGGGCATTTAACGAAGCACTTGCAGAAAAAAAATCTTTGATCGTATCTTTTTCTTTTTTCAAACCATATTTGTCCAGAATTATATAATTATGCGGATGCTGGATTTGTTGTAAAACATTCCACAATATACCCGTAGGCTACCTATTAGCGGCTAAGTAGGTTTATTATTTTTTATAAATAACAGGAATAGGTAGCTATATATGCATAATATATACATCCTGTTATGCAGTAGGGCTTTTGCGACTCACACGATAGGTGAGGTGATCATGTTGAAGGAATATAGGACCAGTCTGTGCGACATGTTGACAATGCATGTTATTTTCATGACTATTGTAATATGCTTCGGCGCAAGTTTCTGCCGTTGAACACTGACTACTTTTGGGACAGCGTCAAATTTTCATTATAAATTATATTTATTTATTTGCAGTGTCGTCTTCCATGAAGGAACCAGAACCGGGCTTTCTCGCCAACCTGAATGGGCCTCCTGGATTGCTGATTGCCGTAGGAAAGGGAGTTTTGCGAAGTATACTATGCTCTCGTGACTGCACTGCTGATGGAATACCAGCAGATATTTTATGCAACGGATTAATCGCCATACCGTGGGCCGAATCAAAACACTCCGACTGGTAGAGCAACTAAGTACACCTACTCATATTCGACTCGGCAATAAATTAGTTTTATTTTCTGCACATTCGTCTTGTCATGTTTTCATGCGTAGGAGGGACAGAGATACTCCAGTTTATAATTTGTCCTTCACTGGCCCAAAACCTTTGCAGTGGGGTGAATTTAACGACGTATGCATACAAACGCTTCTGCAAGAACCATTCGAAGTGATGTTATGGTATCCGTCGGTGAACGTCGTGACCACCAATAAATTGTTTCACACTTTCAGAGGGATTTTCTACCAATACATACCCGCTTATGTAATCGATTTCATTCTACGAATGTTGAACAAAAGACCATTGTAAGTATTGAGATCCTGGTATGTTATGTATTCGTAATGGTAATTTTTAACAAATTGTTCATCTACGGTACGGTATTTGAAATGAAATAAAATGGTTTGAAAGTTACCTAGTAAGTAGTGGGGCAATAGGTAGGCTATCTACCTATTCGTAACTTTTTCACAAGAAGGGAGCGGTTTTATATCAAGAAAATGGGTCTATATGGTGGCTGTTATTGTGGTTCTTGTTGCGAGTACATCTTCATTCCCATACAAACTGAATCATCATTGGAACTATCCCTATTAATAAGCAAGTTGACTGAATCATTTAATGTGGCATACATTCCTATTTCTACTGGCTGGTAATACTGTATAATTTGTTGTTTCGGTGGAAACAATGAAATTTTTTTTCTTTTTGTTAGCGAGTGTTTGTGTTGAATACAATCAAATTCACACGCACACACGCTAACAAATTTTTCTTACTCCTCTCTTTCCTTCAATTCTTACGCTCTAATTTGCACCAAAATTTGTACTTGATTCTTGCTAGTCGCTTTCACCTTTCAGTTTTTACCCTTTGATGAAAATAGAAATAATTCTTGTCCAGTACACACTGCAAGAAAAAGTAGGTTTTCCAACAAGCACGTTGCAATCATCGAAACATCATATGATTGATAATTTAGTCGGTCGCTACCAAAATTGGTAGGATTAATTCACAACCTACTGACCCTTCGAATATCCACAGACGATGATTGATAGAGCCAATTGAAATCAAAGGTTACATATTAGAATGATTCTAAATCAATTTGATTACAATTTTGAGCCAAAGACTAGGAAATTAAACATTTTAGAGTCATCAACACCCGATAAAGGAACTTATATGTGGACCTATTGATTATACTACTAGGCAGATTCGTAAAAAACTCAATTGTTTTTATGCTCATATAGACACAAATTAATGTAATTGTACCAGTGGCGAATCCTCCAGTGCATCTAGGGAAGCAGAGGTGCACCAATTAAAAAAGTACAAAAGAAGAGAATTATGTATTTGAAAATTTTTTTATTGCATTTATCCAGAATTCACAAAAAAAAGATTCATGTTTCGTTCACATCGCATAACATACAGCAAAGAAATCCTTATTTCAAAGAAATTTACCTTACATTTACGTTTACATTTACACACCCATACACACACACACTCCCCAATGAGAAAATATTATATATATCCCACCAATTAAACATAGCTATATCATTTAGTCCCTCAGAAGTAGAAGCATATACCCTCCAGTTAAAGAGGATATTTTTATTTGCATTATCGTAGGTTATCATAGATGTTTTTAGCCTGGCGTTGTATGTAGCGATGTTTAAATTGGCAATCTGTTAGCTTCTCCATGGCTCCTTGCTATATGACGTGGACTGTCACCCTAGCAACCCGTATTAAATGTTAATTTTGATAAAAAAAATTTTTGTGATTTTATTTTCTCATTATTATTTTTAATTTTGACGTTATATCTTTCAAAGTGGATTAGCCAGATTGTATACTGTATTAGGAAAAAAAAAAAGCCCAAAAAGGAGAAAGTCTTATTTCTCTCATCTCAAACGTTTTTTGCTGAAATCCTCTTTGTCTGATCCCAGAAGCATGTCCCAGAGATGTATCAACAAACAAATAGGGATTCCACACTGAATTGTACCATTCTTCATATCATGAGCTGGAATAAAAATTGTGACCTGTATCTTCTGCGTTTGATAAATAAAATAACATAATATAAAATAATTTGTTGGTGGGTACCTATATTTGTAGGTATGTATATGGCTTACATAACATACCACAGATTACCACATATTAATATGAATTTGAGTTGTCAGCACCGAAACTTTTCTCCGATAATGCAATAAAAAATATGTTCCTCATCTACACTATGAACTTCATAACCTAACAATGTCTATAAAATGAAATCAATAGAGAAGAGGAGAAAAATAGAATGAGAACAGAACCGAAAAATTTTTTTTTACTTTAAAAGAAACTACGAAGCAAGAGTTCAGTGCGTAGGTAGTTAAAACAAAAGTGAATGTTGAAAAACTAGGGTTTATGTGCAAATCTGAAATTGAGAAGGTTTAGCGAATGAGAAAAAATAGACTTTTTGAGGTAATTATATTATTTTTAGGCTAAAAGAGGAATTTTCCTCGATCAAGCTTGAAAAATCAATTTTTCCTGGTTATTATATCTCAACGAGAAAGTCACATCACACTAATCAACTATTAACTAAGGAACAAATTGACCAACTGAAATCAAAATTAGTATGTCTAGTCCTTGTGTTAGAGGAAATGTTTGTTACTAATTTTGTGATTATTGGAAAAGAATTGCGACCTTTATTGAGTCAACATCAAAAATTAGTCTCCTCCAACAGTCCCAGGCCATGAACCCATGTAACTAATTGCAACAAAATTTAGGATTGTTCAAAATTGGCCAAGTATTCTATATTACGATGGTACAATTTAGGACTTGGGGCGTAATAGTGATATATTATACTTAAGCATAATAATTATGTGCCTATATACATACACCTTTCCATTTAACGCTGCACATGTCGTAATTTTTGCCAGACAGAAATGAAATGCGAATCGTCAGTCTGCAAGGGGCTGTAATGTTTTTCCTTTAATCAATTCCTCCGCCACTCATTTAGGTTTTTGTTATTTATTTTCTTTTTTTAAATCAGATTCTGCCATTTTCTTTCTTGCCCACCGAAAAAAACTTTACTTATGAATCAGTTTTTGGCCCACAAATCTTCAGTCCAGTAAACTATTACTATTATTATTTTTTAGCTATATTCTGCTCTCTTCCTTTTCCCCACGTTACCTAAACAAATATCTTATCACTGTCCCTGAAAAACATGTCGTTTAGCCCAGAATAAATTTCTCATCCATAAATTTTTAAGTCTGTGGGCGCCTTTACTTTTTCCGCCCTCATTTCATATATTCCGGGTATTTTTTATTTATTTTAAATTAGATTCTGCACACCTACACTTGAAACCATTTCAAATGAGAAGTGTATTTGTTGTAGAATTGGTTCAGTAGTTCCAGAGAAAAAAAAAAAGTATAGAAATGTTGCATTTTTGAGAAAATCATTTTATTTTTTCAGCATGGTGAAAATTCAGAAGCAAATATCGGCTGGAATGTTAGTGTTTCAGTACTTCACGACCAACGAGTGGACTTTCAAGCACGACAATATTCTTCGAATTGAGGATTCGATGAGTGACGCGGACAAGCGGGTATTTGCAGTCACTATGGGCGAATTCGACCTGAAGCGATCCCTGAGGGACGTCTTACGCTGGGTCAAACAACATTACCTGAAAGAGAAACCAAACAACGTTGCAAAATGTCGACGCAGGCTAACCATGTGGGTGAAAATTTACGAGAAATCAAATGGGTCGGTTGCGTAGAGAATTGATGGGGTCTGCGTGGCCCACCGTTTAGGTGGCCGGCTTCACCCTGTCGTCCCGTCCGAACCATTATAAAATATAATTCATCGCGTGTATAGGCTATCCACAACCTGTACACTAGGTACAACAATACGACATAGGTATCTAAACGGTGACATTTGATATAATTATGTAGATAACCTTTATTAGTTCACTGCATGCTGCAGGTACCTACCTACCAACCACAACGAGTAAATATGCCAATAAATAAATTATGTCTTACAGATGAAAACTGACATGAAAAAGCCTTAGCGAAAGCTGCGTGGAATTTTCATGTTTCTGCACGAGCAACGTGGTTGTTATTTTGTTATATCGGTGAATAAGTACATTTTTTGTGCATATTGTTTTTGTATGGCCGGTAAGGCCATGAGAACACCTACCATGGTGGCGTCTCTTCGACTTCTTTCATTTAGAAGAAGAGGAAAATTTTGTAAAATTGAAAATATTTTTAATTTTTTTGGGTGGGTAAGCCTCAAGAAAAACTTCATGCTGCGATCATCGCTAGAGAAAATTTTCGTGCAACTGGTTCAAATATTAATCCTACACTGTTTAATTATTTCCTACGAATGACGAATCATTAATTTTTTTTTTTTTTTTTTTTTTTTGTTTCAGAATGTATTTTGTGAGTTGGATTTTCAATGTGATTTTCTACGTAGTTTTATTCAAGCTGCTTTTACGTATTTACCAGAAATGTTTTTAAGTATGAATGTGAACTGGAGCTTGTTGTTCTTTCGGTGTGATACGTGCTTCCTTTTTTAAAAAAATACTTTTCATACTTAATATGTTTTCTTCAGTACTGGAAAGCACAGTTACCCAACTTAAATCTTTTATTATTGTGTGAAACTGCGCACGTTGCAAATGTGTACTTAAGCTTATGCGATAATTGATTCTACGGTCTACTGGAACATCACAACACACGGATGTGGCGCAGATAAAACATGCCCTAACTATGGTTAAGATACTTTCTGCGATTCCACCATTCGATGGACCAAATTCGTTTCATCTATTAGCTGTCACTATTACATTGAAGATCAGTAGATGGGAAAGGTCTTACGAACTTAGTCGCTTCTTCGGGCAATAGGCCAAATTATGTAATGAAAAATATAAAATAAATTTTCCTACCTTCTTCGTGAATTTTTGTGTTCATCAAAAAAGAAAAGATAAAAAACGAGAGGTTAACAAGACGGAAGTCATTCAGTTTTATCACGCATGAAATATTGTAATCTTATAATCATAATAATTTACTAAACTTTATTCATCAGTCAAATAAAACTCCGAAAACTTTGATAAACCTCAGAAAGAAGAAATTCTCGGCAAGATTTATTTTGGGTGTTGCAGAACTTTTTGGTATGAAAGAAACAATATAGGTACTGTTTTTCATTTGAGAATAATTATGAAAAATATAACCGATTTTTAAGACGGTTTCTCTGGAAAATTATTTACTCTAAATTTACCGGTCAATATTTCACCGCAGATAACTAGAATTTTTGTAGTTTCAGAATTTATCGTCATTATCTTTTCACCTTTATTAACGAAAAGGTTTTTTAATTAATCACTAAAAACGGCATGTGGAATACCTTGTCGTGAGAGATATTCTCACCAGAAGGAAATTTGGCACACGCACATAAACACACGTACGTAAGGTAATACGTACGTTAGTGAGAACGGCCAGGTCATATCATCCCCTACCGAGATAAGAGATGTCTGGCCGGTTCGTGTACAAATTGTGACGTCATTGTACCGTGTCACGATTCAGTACTCGTACATTTCCTGCAAGTACATGCAGGTAATTACGATCGAATGAGTTTCGTGTGTTTAACGTCATGTAGACGAATAATTGGCCTACCCTTTGGGGCGGCAACTGTCGTCGAGGGGTCCAAGCCCCTTTACTTCATACTAGTGAGTCCCCACAGCTACTCCCCCCAGTTTTTGCGCCGCAAAAATGATCAAAAATGCGCAAGGCCTGGGGGGACATGCGGGTTTATGAGCGCCTTTTCTGGTCTGCCTCCCACTTGGCTAGCGCGCTCCCAACTGCAGCGCCGACGCATTCGTACGATTGTCTTCTTGCGTCGGGGCGCGCCTGGTATTGGGCGCGACTGCCTTCTCCCCTATGCCTCTGTGGACAAGTTTTTGTATAGGCATAGGGGTGGTGGCGGGAGTAAGGGGGCAGAGGTCGTTTAAAGATTGGCTTTCTCAGCATCGGGGAGTTTGATGTCTCCGATGCCCAGGCAACCATCTTTGCCTTCTCGTTTGCTGTCCGCTCAGCCGTAAAAAGGAACTTCATCGGCTCCCTGGTCTCTGTGGGTTTCAGCACCGATCTCGGGGTTTCCGTTTTCGGGGCCGATTCCAGTGGTGACTGGGGAGGAGAGATGATCGGCGGGAGCGGAGTCATCATCTCCGTCAGGACTTGATCAACGAGAGGGGCTGTATCCATAAGGAGCTTCTCCTCTATCAGGGTCCAACTCCGTTCTTTGCTCGGTCTTCTGCTGAGTCTGTGAGGGCTCAGCAGTTTTCCGGGCGAATTGGGAGGTGGCGGACTTTAGGATAGGATTCGTTGGCAGTGACATTAGAAGGTTGTTTAGGAAAAGGAATCAAAAATATATCAGAAAAACACGTCCAACTGGCAGCTACCGTGGGAGCTGTCATCTCATAGAGAGGAACTGCCTCTGGCCATCGAGTTGCTCTATCGATCATCGTCAACAGGTATCTGTGTCCTTGGCATAGGGGTAATGGACCCACTAAGTCTATGTGTATTGTTTTGAACTGCTCCGTTTGTTTGAAAGATTTGAGAGGCGAACGAGTGTGTCTTCCTACTTTGGACTCTTGGCAATTCAGGCAACTGAGAGCCCATTTGTTGCAGTCAGACTTCAATCGAGGCCAAACAAATCTTGATGCTACTAATCCAGCAGTGCATTTTGGTCCAGGGTGCGATAGATTGTGCACACTACTGAAAGCCAATTTGCGATACTTTGTCGGCAGGAATGGCCTATTCTTGCCTGTACTAATGTCGCATGTTAGTAAAATATTAGTACCAGGGATTTTCCTTTGTCTCAATTTGACAGCTGTGTCATCGTTCGACAACAGTTCTTGCAGTTCTGCATTCCTTAACTGTTCTTTAGCTATTTCAGAGTAAGGTAATTAAGACAGTGCCGAGATGGCTTCGATCCTACTAAGAGCATCAGCTGGAGTGTTGAGTTCTCCACTTATATACTGGATGTCCGTAGTCAATTGTCCTATGTAGTCCAATTGTTGAGCTCTTCTCGGGGAAGCTGGTTCTGTCTTTTGCGTGAAGGCATGTGTTAGGGGTTTATGATCTGTATACACAGTGAAACATCTACCCTCTAATTGGTGCCTGAAATGCTTCAATGCAGCAAATATTCCCAGTAACTCCCTGTCGTATGTGCTGTAATTCTTTTTGGTTTTTGATAGCTTTCTGGAGAAGAAAGCGAGCGGTAACTTCTTGTCATTGTCCTTTTGGTACAGTGTTGTACCAATAGCAAAGTTGGATGCGTCAGTTGCGTCACATAATGGCAGACTTTTGTCTGGGTGAGCGAGCAGAGTTTCATTTGCCAGTGTTTCTTTAATATTTTCGAAGGCTTTTTCAGCTTCTTTTGTCCAATCGAGTGGAGTCTTATCTTTCTTTTTATTTGTTTTAATCAATGCAAACTGCTTACTTTGTTCGGCTGCAGCATTTTTAATGCAACGTCTGTAGAAATTCACCATCCCCAAGAAGTGTCTGAGTTCTGCAACGTTTGAGGGTTTTGAAAATTTCAATATGGGCTCTACCTTGGTCTTCAGAGGGGAAATGCCTTTGGTCGAGACTTGATAGCCGAGAAAGTCAATTTAGGTTTGTTTGTATAAACTTTTTCCAACATATGGTAAGTCCAGCAGCGTGTATACGCTGTATGATGGTTCTTACATTCTTCTCGTGCTGTTGCTCACTGCCTTCTGAACAAATGCATATGTCATCCAAATATGCATAAGCAAACGGCAAATCCATAAACAGTCCATTGATGAATCTCTGGAAAGTTTGTGCAGAATTACAGAGTCCAAACGGCATTCGAAGGTATTCCAATAAACCAAAGGGGGTTATGATAGCTGTCTTTGGAATGTCCTGTTCAGCCATTGGAATTTGGTGGAATGCCCAGTTGATGTCGATTTTTGTGAACATAGTTTTACCCTTCATATTCGTGTTGAAGTCCATTATGTTTGGGACTGGATAGCGATCAGGAACTGTTTTGGCATTTAAGGCCCTGTAGTCTCCAACGATTCACCACTCTCCATTTGCTTTTTTGGTCATGTGGATCGGGGAACTCCATGAGCTTTTTGAGGGATGGCATATGCCTTCCCCTATTATGCGATCATAGTATTCCCAGGCTGCTTTGAGTTTATCAGGCAGTAGCCTGCGGGCTGTAGCATGGCAAGGCGGTCCTTTAGTTTCTATATAATGAACAATGTCATGCTTATAGGTCGGATGCCTGCAAATCGATGGTTGAGTGACTCCAGGATAGTCTGACAGAATCCGTAGGAATTGTTCGTCGACTTTAGTGCAGCTGGATATGTTGGTGTACAGTTGGTATGCTAGCGTTTTGCCTTCCACCCATAGACCAGTATTATTGTCTATGATCTTTCCAATTTTGAGGTCAATGACCAGGCCGTAGTGTGTGAGAAAATCTGCGCCCACATCATGTCTCTTTGCAAACTGATGCTTACTTTGCTGGATTCTATTTTGTAAGCTGGAAGGTTTTGACCATTCACAATTCAAGGGTAGTATTTTGGAGGAAATACCTTTTGGTTTTTACTTACTGGCAAAATGCTCAAGTCAGCACCTGAGTCAATAAGGTAACGTCTCCTGTTAGTCCTGTCCTTAATGAACAGGATGTGTGAGTACTTTTTTGAGGAATCTTAAGCCTCATAGACGACCCCTTTTTCTAGTTTGACGGCTTATTGTACATTTTTCTCCACCATTGGCATCTGTTATTGAACTTGGTGGCCTCCGCGCCAAATCTATTGTGAAAGAAGTAGGATTTATCATCCCAGTTCTGAGACGGGGGTTTAGGGGATGATGTTCTTCTTGGGGGAGTTGGAATCTGACCCCTGGTAGAATTGCTGATTTTCTGTCATTATTTCTGTTGTTGTTGCTCTTGCTTTTTGAGCAGTTATTACTTCTACCATTTCTTGAGTTATTATTGTTGTTCTTCTTCTTTATTTCACTAGTCAGCTAAGCTATTTGGGCTCTAAGCTGAGCTAGTTCTCCCGTCTCTGCTGATACTGCACAAATCGAGGATGCTGATCTCGAATGTTCCAGCACACTATCGGCACTCTTTGCCAAAAAGTCTAGGTTTTTGGAATTGTTGGTAACCATGGTACCCACAGCTGCCAGACACTGCACAACATTTTGGGGCAGTTGTTTGCAGAACTGGTTCCCAATGACCAATGGTGATACGATATTATCGGCCTTTTGTCTTAATTTGGCCATGAAGATGGAGGGTTTATCGTCTCCCATCTTCATTCCACCCATGACATCATCGATTATCTGGTTTTGGGTCTTACCAAACACATTGCAAATTTTCTTGCAGAACCAACTGTACTTGTCTGCTTCTGCTGGAGGGCATTCCATGATATCCGGAATTCGGCGTATTATTTCTGCGGGCATGACGCTGCAAATGTGTGTGTACTTCTGGTCATTCTGTAGGTTCTCTGTTTTGAAACGACCTTTGAGGAGAGTCAACCAGAGTTCTACCTCATTTGGCAAAAATTCTGGAATCTCAATCCTCCGCCTTTGGATTGTAGGGTTCTGCAGAGTCTGCATCTGCAACAGATATAGTAGCTGCGCAAGCACTTCAGGGGTCAGCTGTGGCTGACCACTTCTACCTGTCCCAGGCTGGTTCGATGTCGAGTTCGTCGTATTTCCATTTCCATTTGTGTTGGACATTTTAATTTGCTGTGTCTCTTTTGAGTTACTTCTGGCAAAGGTTCCTCCAGACTCCGTCGGTTGTCGGTCTGGGGTCGAAGGGTCGGAGTCTTGGCTCAAAAGACGACCACTTCTGAGGGTGCGAGCTGTTGTCTCGTTTGGGTTGACAACAGCTCCCAAACACAAAGCTTCTGGCCTCCGGATTCGTTTTTGTTTTTCCGGAGTATCAAAGACTTCAGAGTCTCTTGTCGAAGCTGGAGGAGTTGGCGGATGAGGGCAACTTTGTTCCTCCAGGTCTACTTCTCTTGGTTCCCTTCCAGCAAGTATATTTGGAAGGGGGAGTTTAATTTCCCACTTTCAAAGTCTGACCTCTGCTTCAACAGCCAAAGGTGTCTAGGTCTGTGAAAAAATTTGTATTACAAGTGAGTAACTCGCCAGCACACCGCGCCTAGTTTTGGAATTAGCGCAAAGCGCCTAGACACCCACGATGTAGCCAAAAAATCACGTCGGGGTCACCACTGTGGAATACCTTGTTGTGAGAGATATTCACACTAGAAGGTTTTCAACAGTATTTTGCGTGTTCTGCCACTTCATACAATTAAGTATGGGAGAACCAAATCCTCGGCAAACACTGGTGATTTTTGAGCCAGTTCTGAGAGTTTATATACAGGATTTGGTACACGCACACAGACACACATGCATACGTACATGTACGTAATTATGTCATGCGTTACGTCGTTTCATGTCTCTGTCGAGGTGATAAGAAACGACGCAGAGTGTTTGGTACCGGGTCGTGACATCACCGAGATTGTTATCAGGTAATTGATCTTGGCCTGTGCAATGTATCTTACCTGTACATACGTACAGGTACGAACATACCAACGCACCAGTGTAAATTCGTTTAACGTCATAGAGACGATTATTGCCAGCCTTTGGGCGGCGACTGTCATCGAGGGGTGCGAGCCCCTATTACCTCATACGAGTATTGTCCCCACAAAAATGAAGAACACTTTCTTTAATAAACAAAGGCAGAAAAACGAAGTCTACTAGTCTAAGAGTGATGCAAGTAACAGCTTCTTTAGAAGGTAAAAAATAAGGGACCAAAAAATGGGGGTATGAAAAAATAGGGAGAAAGAAAATCTATTAGGGTGTGTGAGAGAGACCGAGTACCACACGTACCAGTATATCAGCTAAATACAGGAACCAGCACACTCGCATCAACTGCTTTTCTACAATTTATATCCTTTGCCTGTGCTTGAAAATCGTGCATAAAAGCCACGGCGCAAAATTAACACATCCGCAAGAACTACGTATGTTTTTTATGTGTAGGATGCTCCGTCAATCTTCTCTATAATTTCCTCCCACCAATTTTCGTAAGTTATTTCAACAATAGCGGATGGATGGGCTACACAGTTGTAATTGTTATTGTCACGAATAGCATAGGAAGCATAAATTATCTGCAATAAAAGAACGACGAAGAAAACACTTTCGACCATTAATAATTTTTGATCTAATGAGTCTGTAGGTTCTCCACCCAACAGCAGTTTAGTCTTCAACTAGTTGCCGGCGAGATAATTTCTATCAGTGACTTACCCAATTACGTAGGTATTAAATTTCACTAAACTGCGATACGTTACGTTGTGCCTACCTTTTTATTGAATATTGTGATTGTGATTATAGTTCATTTCAATTTAGGATTCGTTGTGTTTTCATAAAAATATTCCAAAAGTCAACAATCTTCATGATTTTAAGTTGAAAAATTACTTTGATTTTGTATTTATTTAACACTTCATGAAAAATTCGCTGAATAAATTAATTACGTTGCGTCGAATATCACTGCAACGAATTTTTTACTATCTCGCGTTGGGCTAAATGAAGTTTCAGTTACAATTAAAAATACTGTAGCGCAGTATTGATCTTAAAATCATAAAAACTTCGAGGTAACCAAAAAGAAGTTCTTCTGAAAACAATAGGTAGGCTATTCAAAAAAATTTTCAAACATATAATCAACACACAAATAGCTTAATAAATCCAATCTTCAATTTTAAACAATTCCAGAACGCCCTTCCGCCTGGTCTCCTAGAGTAGGTATGTCCTTGACATTGCAGCCCATTGCGCCTTAAATACAAAATTGGTGCTAAATGTAATGCAGAAAACGAGCTCATAAGTTGTAACCCACTGCGCCATAATTACGAAAAGAAATAATTGTTTCATGCAATTTATTGTTCTGCATTTTTCTCAAAAACTATCCAATCAACAGCAGGGCTGGAGAGAGAAAATCGGGACCCAGATTTCACGTTAGCAGCGGTATTCTATAAAAATTTATGAGCAGGAACTTTACTTTGTTTAAAAGCACTGATAAAAACAACTTTGCAATCGAAAAAAATTTTTTTCAGGTATTTTTTTCATTCTAAAACATTTATATTTTTAAAAAAAGTTTTTTTTTTTTTTTTTTAATTTCTTTAGAGTACACCGCATACATATCTCGGTTTGGAACACTCCTGCACGTACCTGAGAGTATCTTAGAAAATAATAATTCAATTTTTTTTCACAGTAGGTATTTTAACCTAACCCTCTCAGAAAGTCGGATCTGGGGTAATCACCAATTTTCCCCCTCTCTTCGGCCCTAATCAATAAGAACCAAACTCCTGTGAGATTTGCATCTACATGAGGACTATCTCTTGCGAAAATTTCGATCCTATCCGTCTTTTTGTTTTTTGAAAACCGAGAACAAAAAATTTTTTCACGCAATATTTTGTTTTTCATTGGTTTACAAACTACTGAACCAAAAGCGCCAAACTTCTATTAGACTTGATTCCGTATAAGGACTACTTTTTATGAAATTTTCAGTCCTATCATTTCAGTAGTTTTCTCAAAAATGTTAACAGAGTAATACATATTTTGTACCTGTAAGTATACAGTATTTATATATATGTAACAACATCCCACGAATATATTGTAGCCTTCGGAAAATTTCGGCCTGTTATTTTAACTCGTCTCCCAAATTCATACCATTTATTCTAAAAGTTTCTAGACCTTGGATTTTCATTTTTTTTTTAATTTTAACGTTTTTGGAATTCCTACTCATCCTTACTCATCAGTTTCTTCATCCTTTTGTGAGCTCATTGTATCTTTTGAAAACTTTTCTCCCCAAATGAGAAAGAGAAAACATTTTCATTTTATTTTTTGTCTTTTCTAAGGTATTTCTTTTTTTCCATTCAAAGTTAGCCACTGTTTGAGAAACGCAGACTGCTCATTTACTCCGGATTTTTTTTTTTTTTTTTTTTTTTTATATTTCCAACAATGGAGAGCCTTTTATTTTCCTTAGAATTATCCATTGGTTTCGATTGGTAGCTCTTCTACTAAATGATGGACGAAGTTCATCTCTCAAATTTTCTTATCAGTCTTGTCTTTTTTTTAGACTTAAAATAGTATATTACACACCAAGGTTCAAAAGTAAGTATTTACATGGAGTGGGAGATTTTCAAAATGAGCGTAGTATTTAGTGAGTGAACGATTTCGGAGTCATGTAAACTCACTTTTGAAACTTTCTGAGGCAGATTTTTTTTTAAAATTAATGATCAGAAAGTGACGAAGCGTTAATTAAATTACTCATAAATATTCTTAATGGTGGGTGCAGTATTTTCAGTGTATTAGAATACAGTGCATATGACTTCACCAGCATCAGCAATTGTGGTGCTGTGTGTAGCGAGTGAGACTGTCGTACAAGAAGTACCACGTTTCAAACCCAATTTCTGTATTTTTGTAAAAAATATTATTTCTCCATTAATAATTTTTATAAGGTGGGAGGTTAGCTGATTTTTTCTTAACGTAGAATAAGAAAAAAAGAAGAGTATTTTAGGTATTCTTCCAGCACGGGGAATCGAACACGTGCCCTGAGCAGAATGCCTAACGCTCGATCACAACCTATCACCGAAATGTGACACCGTATTCACTCAACCACAGTGCCAGTGGCAGATGACAAGTGCAAAGCCCTTAGTGTGTGTAGCCGCCACACCACTCTTCTCCAGTGCTACGGACTGCAAGTACAAACAACGGAGACGGAGCAAGCTGTACGATGGGCAGGTGGGTGAAGGGTAGTGGAAGATGCCCCACCCAAACACTGCCACATCATGCCCTGTATATCTGCCGCAGCTATGCCGCACTCAATGGATTCACATTGTGGAGTGGCAGGTGGGCAGACCACAACGCTAGGTTACGTGTCTTAGGGAGAGCATTGATCTCAATCGTCTCGGATCACATTGGGGTCACCACCACCTTAGGTATTCCGCCAGAGTGGGGAATCGAACCTGGACCTTGAGTAAAATACCAAATGCTCGATCGCCACCTACCACCAAAATGTGACACCGTATTCACTCGGCGACGGTGCCAGTGGTAGATGACGAGAGCAAAGCCGTTAGCGTGTATGGCTGCCAGCCACGGGTAAACTACATCGATAAAAGGAAAATAAAAACATTACCAGTTGGAGTTGCCATTTCGATTGTAGATTAAGTGGCGGAATAAAAAGGAAAATATTTGATTTGTCCCCGGCAATTTTGGTAAAAATAAGCGATGGTCCGAATTATCAGCGGATGGATTGAGCGGGGCTCGCTGTAATTGTAAAATAAGCGTCTTGCAAAAGGGAGGTGATGCATTGAGCACCTTACGGCGGAGCCCAGATGCAAGAAACTAGGTACCTACCTCATATTTAGAATCATTTTACATGAAATTTTGTACAGAATATTTTTATACCTAGAGTTTTTGACTCTATTAATGACAGTTTTTGAAATATGTAATTGCAAAATATGATCTGAAGGAAATTAAATCCACCTAGAGGGACAGATTTTCGGAACTTGGTTTCAGATTAATTAAAATAATTCGTGAAACACTCGTTTGAATTTTAATCTTTGAACGATCGTTTTCCTTTTTTTTTACGTACCACACAGACTACAGGAAATGTTTAAAATAGTGGGCGTAGCTGGAGAAATGAGGTAAAAATTTTTACAAAAATTTCTCAATTTTCAGAAGACTCATTAACTTACTTTAGAGAGTGCCTAGGTCGGTAATATTTTTCACACACTTCCGGTTTCACAATCGCACGTTTTCTGTCTTCATTTTAGGACTGAAAGTTCATCATTTTACATCAGAGGACTACTTTTTGGCTGTAGCACCGAAAAATTCGAAAAAATGCCAATATTTAGTTATTTTCTGGCACAGTGACCAAAGGATGAAATTCACAGGTCCGAAAAGTCAACGTTTCGGTCCTAGGACCAAAAAATCCTTGTTTTTAGATGAAACATCAAGAAAATCTTGTTTGAAGTAACTATAATAGACCGACATTTTTATTTTGAAACAATATTTTTATTTTTAGAAAAGCCTATTGTCTTCCACTCGATGATTTCTCAGAAGCTGCTGAAGCTAGAAAGCCGAACTTGGTATTGCTGGAAAAAAGAGGAAATTTACTCTATCTTTAATAACTTCTTCGTAATTAAAGAATGAAAAATGGGTAGCCAATTGACGGAAAAAGTGCCTCTTTTTAAATTGTCGTTTATTTCGAAAACCAATGGTTGTAGAAAATAATATTTTAGTGATGAACCGAAATTAGTTTTTATCAT
This sequence comes from Ericerus pela, assembly GCA_011428145.1. Lineage (NCBI taxonomy): Eukaryota > Metazoa > Arthropoda > Insecta > Hemiptera > Coccidae > Ericerus > Ericerus pela. The sequence goes on along the minus strand of WOFM01000267.1, from coordinate 1,280,995 downwards.
CGCATTTCACCAAAAACGAAGTCATTTTGAGTCAACGGCGAGTGAAAATATTAGAAGAAAAGTCATAGCCGTTGTTTCGTGGTAAGATTTTCGCTTTCAGTTCGACAGCATGAATGGGTCTTCACCAGAATCGTGCGCACCGAGGAGGGAATGTTTTTTTTGGATCGCCTCTTCGCAACGGCCTTGCCCCCCAAACTCGGGCTCGACCAAAAAAACAACCCCTCCCTCCGTCGCTTACCTACACTACGCGCAACGTATGTGTCCATTATTCTAACGGATCGAAGTTCGTTAGTATTGTGAGAAGACTGTTCAATGAATGGAAGGTTATAGGTAGCTGCTGGTGAGAAAAAAATAAAAGCTTGAAATTCAGGCATTTACCTCCTAGGAATAAATTGATGAACGTTAAAATGGAATTATTTTTGCCTCACCAGCGTCATGAATACCAATCGAATGGTAATATTATGACGGGAACGCAGGTAGACCTCCATCAGTAGTTAGCTGTTGTGAATTTTTCACGATTTCTTCCCATCGAGTGTTAATTTGAGTCTTCCTGTTGCCAGGGTCACCATACCGGCAATTCAGCCTGGTGTTTCATTAAAGTCGAACTGTTTTCGAACTAAATATTCGTCGCTTAATAATTTTGTTCGCTTCTCTTCCGCATTTTGGCCCCGACAAACCATCCGTAGCGCAGCGTTTTGTGAAATACGTTCTACGAAAGCGGTTTCTTTTTATATTCGTTTGAAGAAAATGGCGACTAAAGCCCAAGTACCAGAGTTTTACGCCGGTAAGACAATTTTCATCACAGGCGCGACCGGATTTATTGGCAAAGTGCTGCTGTGGAAAGTGCTGCACAGCTGTCCGCTCATCGACACACTCTACCTTCTGATTCGAGAGAAACGTGGTAAAAGCTCAGCTGACAGACTTACAGATTTACTCAATGGTCCAGTAAGTACAGCCTGCATTGCCGCAAACAGTTGCACTCCAGTGTGACGGCTATATGTATGCGAGTGAGACGAGTTTAAATTGCAGATTTTCGTCGATTTGTGGCAAGAGAATCCGTCGGTTTTCGAGAAGGTGATCGCCATTCGTGGAGATGTGAGCGAACTGGAACTGGGCCTGTCAACAGCCGATCGACAACTTCTGGTTGAGAACGTTTCTATCGTTTTTCACGGTGCAGCCAACCTGCAAATGAACGCGAATTTGAGAGAAGCAGTCAGAATGAATACCGAAGGAACGCACATTTTGCTCAGCTTGGCATCAGAGATGAGAAATCTGCAGGTGCGATACCTACGGTACCTGGCTGAATTCGGCTTTATTTCCAGCCTACTCGCACTGACGGAGATTGCTGACATTGTCACACATTCTCATGTACCTACGCCTTCTTAGTGGTACCTACGGCCGTCACTCATCTTAGGCTGCGCATAGCGTACCACATTTACAGTCGATCCATCGGGTTATTGCGCCTTTATTGTTCAGCGTGGCTGCGTAGGTATCAATTTTCGAAGTGTAAGCGTAGGCCTATGCGTGCATGATTGGTGACGATATCCAAGCTATACGCATGCTGAGGGTTAACCTACAAAATATGTAGATTCTCTTTGGAAAGAAACGTAACTACCTACGTTCACTTTTCGTTTTTTGTTTTTTTCTTTCTTGAAACAACGAAAAACTGTGGTGCAACATGCGTTGGTGGGTGGAGACTACGTTCAATGAAATTAAGCTCAAGTTAGCCTGATCGGTAGCCAACTGAATAATATTATAGGTATTGAACTCTAACTGCGAATGACGCGAATATTTTCAGATGTAAGACTTTTTAAATAATGGCTCAAGTTGAATTATAACGATGCAATCTCATTTTAGTTTACGCTTTTATTTTTAATTAACCTAAGTAGGTATGATAAAAAAGGAAAACGATTATTCAGAAATTCAACTCTTTGATCCAGCTCAGTGTGAAGAAATACGAACCTTTATATTTCATTCATTCGTTGATAAAAGTAATTGTTTTTAAAACACGTTCCAGTTAAATTTTGTTATTTACCCATCTATGTACCTAACTACCTACCTACCAAAGTACACTTCGTTTCCTTCTTTCGTAAAAGCGAAGAAAATAATTTATAAAAATTTGCCGAATGAGTTGCCACAGTAAATACTTAGCTATGCGTGGTAGGAATTCGTACAACATTTTTAGCCTATAATGAAAACACTAATGGAAAAAATTTAATTTTACAGTCGTTCGTTTACGTCTCTACGGCTTTTTGTTGCTGCGACAATAAAGTGATAGAGGAAAAAGTTTATGGATTGAAAGACGATGTTGACGGTGTAAGATGTTTAGTTCGATGTCTGAAAACCGAGATTTTGAATAAAATTGCACCCGAGTAAGTTTAAATCGAAAATTTTCAACTTTTTATGGTAAGTACCTACCTACCTACCTACCTGACCCTTGTAGGTTTTAAGGCATGCTACCCAACATAATGGCCTTTGTTAGTTCCTTAATCATTATATGGAAGAATAGTACCTATTGTATAATAGGTATGCGTTACAACGTGCTGAAAGTGGAAAATTCCACAAACGAGTGTCAAGAAATTTCCAGTTTGAGCAGGAGACGAGTACTGAAAACTGTAGCCAAGTTGGAACTGCCTTCATACGGATGATATAACTTACGCTATAAAATATTTTTCTGTAACACGTGCACGGAGCACGTAAGTTTTATACCATGGGTAACACATTATACACAAAAATACCAATTCTAGAGAAGTTCGTGTAAACAACTTTACCATATTATACCGCACACGCGCACTTTGCCAACATTTACTTTTCAACGCAGCTCTGCATCAGTATTCGATATATTCGAGAATAATGATGGCAAATGCTCGAGCATTTATTATTGAAGAGTAAGTGACGAGCATTTGCTTTTTAACGTGTAAACAATTATTATTTAGGTAGGTACCAATACCTAAAATAAAATGAGTTCATCAACACCATTGCTAATCATCTAAAATCTTCCAAGCATACCAAATATCGATCTTCTCACCTTGCTTGAGACTGATATTTTATGATCAATCATTGACTGGAATCACTAACTTACTCATTAATTATGTTTTAAGTAATCAAAATTATTGAATACTTTTGTGCAAAATTGTGAATTTTACATTTTAATACTGTTAACGAAAATTATGATAATTATTTTTGTCTCATTTTCAGGTTAATTCGGCCATTGCCTAACAGCTACATTTATTCAAAGCGATTAACTAAGATTCAACTGCTAAAATATGAATCAAAACTACCAATACAAGTGGCCAGACCTACTATTGGTGAGTTGAGTTAGAGAACAGTGCACTACAGTGTCCATAACCAATTAGACCGAATCATTTAATATGGTACCTACACGTTCCTATTTTTGCTGGCTGCTAACTCTGTATAATTCATTGTTTTTGTGGAAATAATGAATTTTTATTTTTGTTAGTATATGGGTGCTATGTTGAGTGCATTCGAATACACTCACCCTAACAATTTATTTTTACTTTTCTCTTTCATTCTTCTATTCTTGTGCCAAAATTTACACCCTCGCACCGAGATTTGTTTCAGCCACCTTCAGCTACCAGTTTTTACCACACAATGAAAATAAAAAGTATTAACCCCATTAAGAAACCTTTGGCCAATCAGAAGTGTGACCAGATTTTTCTTTTGCTAGGGCCAACGTGAACGATGGGCCATCAAAAATGCAAATCAATGATATATGACAACTTTTTTTTTTGGGGGGTGGGAGGGCGAGAGGGTGGGAGAAGAAAACAACCGTTTTATAAATCAAACTTCAGCTAGGTAAGTTGTTAGAGTAAAATTAATTTCTATTAATGTTGGCGGTAAATCCGGAAACATACAACTAACGAGATGTCCGAATCCCTATACATGCTGTGGTACCAAAATGCAACAAAGATGAAAACAGAGCTATCAGTGTTTTATTATTCTACGCATCTAAAGCTGCGTATATTTGACGAAATTTATCATCGAATGGTTTGGGGATAACAGCTATTTGACACAATTCAAAATAACAAATATCCTTATCTGGAATCTTTCATCTTGGACATTGTTTTGATAAGCTTGTGTTCTTGATATACTTTTCGGGAAGGCTAAACTTATTCAGCTGAAATTTAGGTTGAGCGGAACATGGACTAAAATTCTTTTAGAAGGGGCCGCACCCTGGATTACACCATAGTGAATGTTGATTAGTTTTATAAAAAATTTCTTTCCTTCTTCCTGTTTTCTTTAGTTATACCAAGTCTGAAGGAACCAGCACCTGGTTTTATCGATAATTTTAACGATCCGATTGGAATGTCTGTGGCATTTTCAAAAGGGGTTGCGCGATCGTTTCTTTGTCCACCCCAAAACATTGTGGAGGTGGTACCGGTTGATATCGTATGCAATGGGTTGATAGTCATACCATGGGCTGAATCAAAACATGCGAACTGGTTCTGTACTTTTCATTTCGCAGAGCAATATTCGTCTTTTGGTTCGCCATTCCAGTTGGTTAACGCAGGCCGATTTTCTTACTGTAGGCAGGAGCGAAACATTCCCGTGTACAATTTGTCTTTCGTGGACGCGCACAGTATAACGTGGGGTGAATACCAAGCAATTGGATTGAAAATTGTATGGCAGGAGCCATTTGAAAAAATGCTATGGTACCCCCAACAGCACGCACTGACCTCGAATAGATTCGCTCACAAATTGGCCGTGATATTCTACCATTTCTTGCCAGCCTATACCATCGATTTCATTTTGAAACTACTGGGAAAGAAACCATTGTGAGTATATATTATGGTTTACTCTCTCATCTCTAACTTGTATTAATATATGTAAAAATCTTCTCGTAGCTTTGGTACCTACCTATATTGTGTTAGTTGGGGGGGATGAGGGTAAGTTGGCAAAGTGGGTAAGATGATGGTTACAAGTTTGCATGAGAATGGTCGTGGGTAGCATTACTAAATAATTATCTAAAATATATCGCAGTTTCATCTACCGTAACATACAAAGCTTACTGGATATCTAATCACATTATTTTTATTCTTGTCGTAAGAAAACGCTTTTTGGCAGTTTGTAAAATAAGCACCCATTCCTTTTTTGTTTGAAAAAATAACTTGGAATATGTATTGTTTAGTTCCTATTATTATGGTTCATCACATGTAGGCTGTATTCCAGCTGGTATAAACATTACAGAAAATTTTTAATAAAATAAAAATAAAAATATGAGGTAGGAGGGTGTAAGTTGGCGTGGGTACGATGACGAATTTGTCAGAATTGTTTTCATATATTAAATGTGATCTATATTTTTTTCAGAAACTAAGATGCCGTATAAAATTGTTTTTCTTGAAGAATACAACTACCTATATATTAATATTTTTATTATGGTACCTGTACGAGTTTAAAATGACAAATTTCGACTTTTTTATTTGAAATGCTACCTATAGATGTCATATTTTCACAAACACCTGATCAAACACACTTTATCTGAGCCACTGGTTTCACATTGTTGCCTATTAAACTTATAAACAAACATTTCTTGCCTAACCACTCATAAATATACGAGATTATATTAGCACTTTTGATCACCACCTTGTAGTGGGTAGAAGCTTATAATTAGTGTGGTTTAAGGTCCAAGGGACCATATAAAGTTGGTTGCTCTCACAGCCTCGTAACTCACAACTGACGTTGCCTCAACACCAATGTCTCCTCTTCCTAGAGGGAGTACTTCGGCGCATCGCCTGTGCGCGGGAGACCAGTGGGCGGAGCCACGACACTGGGGGCGGTGTGCGAGAGTAGTCTTTGGAGACTACCTTCTGAAGATCGACCTGAAATCTAAGAAAGATTTGACATGACAAGTACAAACAAAGTTTTTTATTTAATATAAAAATAAAAAAGTACAAACTGTAGGAACAGAAATAAAAAATATTTAACAGAATCCATTAGTCTTCTGAGCAACTGCCGGACGTGGTAAAAGAGGAAGACACATGTTATAATTGGCTATAGATAACAGATTATGTAAGGAAGAGTGGGAAGTTAGCGAGTTGCAAAACATTGTCAATGTCTTAAAAAGAGTGCATGTGCTGTCACCAATTGCCTGTAATCCTTCATGACGTACTTGAAAACAAGAGTGGGTGCCAAAAAATCAAAAGTATGCCGTTTTTAGGAGCATAGTATTCAATTATGGCGCACCCTAAAGACAGTAAAAATAAGGTTTTTTGAACCTTTCCTACATATGTCATGTCCAGGTATATCTTAGAAAGGAGAGGGAAAATTATTTCTAATTTTGAGAAACCTTCGATTGCAGCTCTAGCGGAGCCAAAAATTTCAGTGGTCGAGAGGACTCTTTTTTACTAGAGAATTCAATTTTTGCGTGTCTGATGTTTCCATTATGCGATTTCTCAAGACCAGTGATTCTAGCGAGTTTGTATATGCCAGGTTTAGATGTGTAATCTAAAACATGAACTATGTTATTGACCTGAGGTTGGTATGAAACCAAACGATATGCATTGGATAAGGCAGACGGGGGTCTGTCTCGAAGATAAAGTAAATACTCTCTCTTCCAAGATAGCCAAAGTTTAATAAGGTAATCTTGATCCAATTTCCACATATCTAAGATCTGTTTAGCCGTAGGAGTTGATTCCAGTAAAGTCAGATTGTCAGGTAAACTTAGTGTTCCTAAGTTCGCATGTTGAAAATGCGTGGGTGTCAATGTATGTTGACCATTATCATTGGAAGATGGGCAAAGAGGTCTGGAATTAACCATGGTTTGAATGTCTTTCAAACTAGCCTGAAAAGTATAGATGTAAATGGAGTTGTGTCCATGAACTCGGTAAAACACTTGTTTTATAATTCCGATGATACGTTCATAAACTCCACCATACCAGGGGGCTTTTGCCAGGATGAAATGCCATTCGATACCTTTTGTATCAAGACTGTCCTTTATTTCTGAGGTTTCAGAAAAAGTTGTCCAGTAATTTGGTAGATATACCGAAAGCAGCTGAAATTGTGCCGCATTATCTGACAGAATTGCTTTAGGAGTGCCTTTGTCAGCAAAAAATGTCAGAAATGCTGTCCAAATTTCTGTCGTTGTTAAAGACGAAATCGAAATTAGATAAACAGCCCTTGTTGATAGACAAGTGAAAATAAGAACTCATTTTTTATAAATGGTAGATGTTGGTGTTGCCAATTGATTTTTCCTTTTTGGTAACTATTCGTCGAATAAAGAAAAAGGTCCAAAAATATCTACACCCGTATAAGAAAAGGGGTGGGTATATGGAATAAGTCTAAAATCTGGCAAGGACGAGTGAGTCGGTTGCTTAAAAGGTTTATTTTCAGATTTTTTGCATAAAATGCAAGACTTTTTGAGAATTTGCGGAAGGATTTTAAGGCCTTTGGTACAAAATAATGCGGACGGAAATCCGCAAGTGTGAACTTGCTACCCGTGTGCACATTGGTAAGATGTGTATGCATTAGAATGAGTTCAGTCAGGTAAGACTTAGGATGCAACAATATGGGCAAAAGCATATCTTTTGCATAAGGTATTTCTGGAAGGTAGTTTCTAGTACGCAAAATTCCAGAGGGATCCATACAAATATGAAATTTTCCATAGGAAACATATTTTGGAAGATTTTGCTTCAAAAGAATGTCAAATATTTTGGGGAAATATTTCTTTTGGTCGGCATATATGAAGCAAAGCATTACAAAATGAAAGTTAAATTTCATTATTGCGTATGGACTTAACAAACATTTCCGTCTGATCCTTCGATTGTTAAATCGACGAACTGCTTTCAGACTTTGGTAAAATGTCCTAACAAGTTTTTTCAAAGAATTGAATCTTTCGATGTTAATTTCAAATGGTATATTTGAAGGAGGATGAATAAAGCTCGTAAAGGAATTACGATATTTATCGGGATCCTGTTTGCTTTTTGACAAGTCAATGGGTTGTGAAGATTGGACTATCTCTGTTTCCTCTTCCTGTACAGGATCGGGTTGAGAGTTAGGCATTTGAACTTCACATTCAGAGTTATCTGAATTAAGGAAGAATTGAGGGATAAGTCTCTTTCAAGATTTTTCAATCCTTCTTTGTCTGGCTGGACGATAATTATCAAAGGTATCATCTGCTTCCACAGATATTGAGGATGATAATTTTGGTGAAATACTCAAGGATTGCCTTAAGGTACAAAATACTGGTTTAGAAATTTCTTCCTCAGTATGTTCTGGCAGAGACTCTATAACATGTAAGTCAGTTTCTGGCCAGAAGGATGAATCTTGGTGGAGCCAAGATGGACCAGTCCACCAAAGTGACTGCATGAGATTGTCTACAGTAGATCCTCTGGATCCAATATCTGCAGGATTTTCTATGGATGGTAGGTACGTAGCGATAGTCAACAGATGGAATGGATTTTATTTCATTAACTCTGTTTGCTACGAATTGAGGTAAAATTTTACGCTCAAGCAACCATGTCAAGACACATTTACTGTCAGACCATAGAAAGGTACATGAATTTTGTAGATTCATCGGTTTACGTGTTGCACGTAGACCTCTAGCACCAATTAAGGTGGCTATAAGTTCCAGTTTTGGAATAGTTATGGGTCTCATGGGAGTGACACGAGATTTACGCATAAGGAAACGTACAGAATAAGAATTTGAGTCCTTATTGTAAAAACATACGTAAATTACCATTGAAAATGCAACGTTAGATGCATCGGTAAACTCATGTAGTTGGCATGCATCAGGATTATAAGTCCCAATATACAATTGTCTGGGAAGACAATACCTAGTAGAATCCATAAGGTCATTAAGGATATTAGTGGCTACAGGCTGTAGTTTGTCTGGGATTGGCTGATCCCATTTCAATTCTTCAGACCAAAGTATTTTAATAAATGATCTGGAGGGTATGAAAGCTGGTGCAAACCAACCGAGAGGGTCATAAAATGAAGACATGACCTTCAAGAAAGATCGTTTTGTCCAACAGGCAGTTAGAGCTTGAGGTGTTGGAATATACATAACATTGTTATCCATATCCCAAACAAGTCCTAAAACCTTTACAAGAGGTTTATCCAATGCAAATTTAGGATCAAATTCTTTTCGCATAGGTATACAGTTTGTTCCCCACAGTGCGAGTTGCATTGAAATGTCGTTGAACAGTTTGTTTGATCTATAATATAGATCTTTTACCACTTGGAAGGTAGGTAAAGATGTTACCAGATTGTCAACATAAAACTTTTGTAAGAATTTATCGTGAAATTCCTTATCAACGAGTTGGAAATGATTTAACAAAATTTCTGCTAAAAGAAATGGTGCCGTAATTATTCCAAACAGAACATGACAAAACCTAAATACTAATAGATTGGTCAAATCCATAGGTTTAGTAGGGTCTTTTATCCAGAAAAAACGAGTGACATCTCTGTCAGCTGGATGTAGGCCTATCTAGTGAAAGGCTTTTTTAATATCTGCTACTATTCCGTAAGGGTCTTTACAAAAGCCTAGTAAAATCAATATTAAATCTGCTAAGATTATTTTCCCTTTGAACATACAATTGTGGAGTCCATATTCTATACTCACATAGTAAAAGATAAAATTCGTTATGTTACAATTATGATATGTTGAGTTCCGTCATCGATGGTTAAAATTCAATTCCCTCCTTAAAAATTCCCATGTTCTCCTGTGTTTGATAATGTTCGTTAAATAAAATTACAGAAAATAAAATATAATAGACGGAACTCAACGATGAATATTGAATAAGAATAGTGACGTGGAGGCGATCTGATTTTATAAGATAAGAGATATGTAGTGTGACGAGAATGGACAAACATATCTCTCTCCATTTTTAGAACACCAAGTGATCGGTACGTTTTTCGTTCACGTCTCCGAAACAATAATAAAATAATACAAAGGTAATTAAAAGTGCTTTTTAATTCAATGAATCGTTTTTCTCCTTGTTCTTATTGATATCGCTTATTATAATCGCGTTGTGGAACCAAGACTATAAAACGGTAAGACATCTTTTATTGGTAACCTCGAATCATCATGGAAACCAGAATTACTCACCTGACGGATCTTCAACATCGAAGATAAAGATTTTCAAACACTTGGTTATAACAACCGGTAGCTATGATATTCAAATTAATCGATAATTAAAATGTAAAAAAGATCGTTCTTCTTGAATTAAGGCTCTTTGACAATAAATTATGGGGAGTTGTGTGAGGTACCATGAGGCAAGACCTCATGGTTTTAAGTAGTATGTAGGCTAGCTCGTTTCACACCGTTTTCCCTTCCTGATCTAGGATATTAGTATTTCTTGCGATCTGAGATCTTGGGCTGTCTCTTCAAAATTTCACCTCTTTCATCATTTCTAATTTTAAACAAATTTCATAAACATGTGATTATCATTTTGGGACGTCGCACAATCATTTAGAGAATGATTAGACTTCTTGGTTTTTGCGGAACCATCGAAAAACTACGCGAAGTGGAGTACTTTTTGTAGGATCGTATATACCTTTGTGGGGTAAATAGTGCACTAGCTCAGCTGGAGTATCATGATCTATAGGTTCGATCATTTCCAAGTCTACCAAAGAGTGAAAATATTGGTCGTATAAATGAAAGAATTGGAGATTCTGTATCATTTTTGGTAGTTGCTGTGCTAGGTGGCGATATGCTAGACGATAATTGTCTAAAAGTTGTGGAGGATTGAACCTATATAGCCATCGTATTTGATAACGATTATTTACAAGAGTAATATCCTTGTAAAACAGTCGAAGGGCTTCAGCTTCCGCTTCCGCTTCAACTAAATTGTTAGTTTCAATACCTAGGGTATCTAACTTCCAAAAATTTTCTACACTTTGTAGAGTGGTAAAAAAGATAGAAGTAAAAGCGTCACTTTCCACCAGAGGGTCGATAGAGCCTCCTAACATATGTCCAAAATCAGTACTGATTAATGTTAGAGTAGGGGAAAGTTGTCTGACGTTTCTCACGAAGGACCACATAAAATCATTACCGATAAGTAAATGTATCGTATGTTCACGGTCAATAATGGAGAATTCAATATGCGAATATTGAGGAAAAAGAATTTTGAATTCCTTAAAATCTGGTTGAGATATATTTTGTGCTATGTAGGGCACAGTGTTTGCCAAAATAAGAACTTTCGTTCTATCAGGTTTTTGGATCTGAAATTGGACTTTAAACGATCGAAAGGTATTCGATGTTGAATTTGCAGCACCTTTAAAATGCAAAGTCTGATACTCATCAGACATATTTTCCTTAAGATAAGTATTTGCATACTCCTAGTATATGTAAGTTTCCTTACTACCAGAATCAAAAAATCCATTAATTTTAATAGAATTGGAAAATTCGGATACGTGAACATACGATTGAAACATAAGAAAATGAGCAGAAGTATCATTATTGTTAAAAAATGAAAAAGACTCACTCAGTATGGGTAATCTGTACTGCTGCTTGGCCTCTTCTTCTTCTACTCCTGATACTTTCGGTACCAACAATGGATTGTTAGATCCATTTTCCAGCTGTGGAATTAAAGAAAGATCATTATTTATAGAATTATCATTTTCTATAAAAGATTTATGTTGCTGAAACATACTTTTTTCTGGCAAGTACACCTTGTACTCGTCCAAAACTTCCTGCCAAGCATCGCATTTGCCCTGAGTGATCAGGTACGGTGCATTGGGGCACAGATTGGGATGATGTCCTCGTCCCAAACACTCGAACCATCTGCAGTGTTGTGGTGGCAGCACTCTACAGAAGTCTTCATTTTCATTATGCTTGTTAGAGCATCGAACGCAGAGATTCCTGCATTGGTAAAATTGTTTACGTTTGTCCAATGAGATGTTGAGTCTTCTTTTTTAGGCAAGGATGTACTAAGGACATTAGTAAGTTCTCGAATTTTAATAAATTCACGAATTGCTTCAAACAAATGTTTGACATGCCTTTCGCCTGATCTAATTTTATTTTGATAGGACCTGGGAGGAAATTTTTTAACTATTATATTAAAAAGTTGTTCCTCGTCTACAGTTTTGCAGACCATACGATAGCGATCTATCATAACAGACACTGAATCAAGTCCATCTAAAATAGATGTGAATTCATTGGTAATCGTAGGAAAAGCTGTAAGTTGTTCCCACAACGCAGCACAAATTTTAGGTCACCATATCTACTATGGAGAAATTTCAGACGTTGAACATAACCAACGTCATCGGGAGAAAAATGATTAATTTTTTCAGCGAGAAATTTAGGTAGTGCACCCTGGAGTAAATTTATTTTTTGAGGTATCACAATGTCGTTGCGTTTATTTACATAATTATTAAAGCCATTAATAAATCCAGGATATCCCAAAATTTTTCCGTTCCATCTTTCCAGATAGAATTTGGGGGACTTAAGGTTGGTGAAACCTTTCTCCAACGGATTTTCCGTTTGAGATTCCCAACATTTTGGAATATAGCCAAAATATTGTTTTTGATAATCAGAAATGTTAGTTTCTGTGGAAGGAAGAATTGGTTCAGATAGTACCGATAGTAGATTGGATTCCGTATTATTATCAATAATAGGCACAGGTGTGAACGAATGTTCCGAGGAATTAAGAGGTAACTCACCTCTGATTGTTTTAGAAGGAGTTGAGGCCTCTAGTTCCTCAGAATGTCCATTTGACATCTGGTTGAAAGTACGTTTTTTAGAATTACTTCTTTCGATTTGCGGCTGTTTCAGCTTGGCAGGCTGATCCGCTCCTTCATGCTCCATGTGGTCAGCAGCTTTCGGATGGCTGGAATGACTACCTGAAGCTTCTGAAGTTTCCTTCAGATACAATCTTTCGAATTGTATGATGTTCATTTGGAACTCGTCGTTGATCGATGTTTCCACATCCTTGAGGGATTTCTCCCAGTGACAGTACGAGTTGAGGGATTTATTCAATTCCTCACGATTTTGAACGAGAGATTTAGCCAATTCCTTGGCCCGAGTTTCACGTCGAAGTTTCTCTTCGGCCTCCTTCTTCTTCATATTTTCAAACTCCTGTTGAAACAAAGTCGAAGGGGGTGGTGTTGGCATATGTTCCAAAGCAGCAGGCGCATACTTTTTGAGTATTCTGGCCCTTTTTACCAAGAGATCCCTCTTGGTGTTGTGGGAGACAACCAAAATTTTTTATCCAGGCCTTTTGGTGGGACCTCCAAGTCTTGGAGACAAGAATCGATGGCCTCGATTTCTGACAAAATTTTGTCATAATTCTCACCTTGAACGTAAGGTGTGTCCAACAACTGTTCAAGTTGTTGTGCATACGACTGGCAGTTGTCTACAATCACCATGAACTCGTAGGCGTCATCAGATATGTCTGAATCCGAAGACATCGACATAAACAAAATCATCTTACGAGGAGCTGGTTTATCAACGATGGCATCGGCTCTCTTACGCTGCTTTTCGTCAGCAGCTTTTTTTTTTTTGGCTTCATTAGCCAAACGAAGCTTTTCAGCTTCTTTCTCTAATCAAATTTTATCTTCGGCAAGAGCTTTTTGGAGCTTCTCAGCTTCTTCAGCCTTTCTAGCTTTGTCGAGATCCATGGCCTTTTGGGCTTTCTCCAAATCAGTAGCCTTTCGGGCTCTATCCGAATCCACAGCCTTTCGGGCTTTTTCAGCATCAGCAGCCTTTTTTGCTTTTTCAGCATCAGCTGCTTTTTTGGCCTCATTGGCTTTTTCAGCCTCTTTTTTCTTAGCCATATTCTTGCGAATTTTTTCTTCATGTTCTTTGAACATGCGCAGCTGTTCATCATCAGCGGTCTTTTCTTTAGCTTGTTCAACTAATCTGGCAGCTTCTTGCTGTTGTTGTTGTTGTTGGATCTCACAATCCACTACCTCATGCCATGGGACATTATTGGGATCGAGGAGGGAATCCTCTTCACGAGCGTCAGCTGGTAATTGTTGTTGCTGATTTTTTTCAGCCATTTCAATTCTGTTGACAGACAGACATACAAAAAAAAATTTGTATAGAAATGCAAAATTACGTTTGGAAAACGCAAAAAAATTAGTGTATTAGGATATATTATGCGTTAACATAGTGACCTAATTACGAATACGTGTCAATAACACAAACTTCAACACTCTAGGGAAGTACGAACATAAAATGTACGTTAAAAAAAATACACGATTGCATACTCTGATGGTTTAGGCAGAAAAACATTTTTCGTGCCTATATACTGAATATAAAATTGCTTACTCTATCATGTATTTAAAGGGTTATATCTGTGAGGATATAAATATTTTTGAAAATATTTCTAATCGTTTACAATCGATAAAAAATCGGGCGTGACCTTAGGACAAAATTATGATTTTTTTTATACATGAATGGTCAATTCACAAAATTTTTCTAAGTTTTTCGAACTGAAAAAAAATTGGGCGTGACACTGGGATGAAAATCCAATTTAATAACATAAATGGGAAATTCAATAAAAATATTCAGTGTCCAGGACCCAAAAAAAAATCGGGCGTGACCCTGGGGCGATAAAAGGTTTTTTAATCCACAGACTAGAAAACGCAAAATTAATTTAAATAAAATTTGCGAAAAATATGAGAGTAACCCCAAAATAATCATTGGTAAAATGAACACGTAAATAATTAAATTAAATGCAAATAAATGATTTCTCATTCAATAAATGTAGGATTTTTCGAATCCATAAGACCTAAATTGAATTTTTTGTAATTGTGAGATTACATTTCGAGTAATAATTTTATGTGAAAATAGACGCTAATTACTCGGAAAGTAAATAAAAGCTCATTCAATATAATATTGAAATATTATAATCCATTAGGACTTACCAATTTTCGTTGATAATGGATTGATCGGCGTGTGGATTATTGATTTTGGCCACTACACCTGTCGTATTTTAAGGATACGGAGAAGATACGCAATTAATCGCGAGATGAATCTTTTTGGCAAAAAGATGAAAGATCGACGTAATGTTAATTACGGAGAAACGCACAAAATTAATTTTCGAAAAAAGATTTCGAAAAAAAAATGTTTTTTTTTTTCAATATGGAGTATGGAAGACGTAAAAGATCACGGCGTGAGAACGCACAAAGATTACGCAAAAAATGTAAAATTCAAAAATTTACGTAATAATTCTCGCAAATTATAAAAAAGCGTACGATAAAGCACAAATTTACGTAAAAATTAAGCAAAAAATGCATTAATTAATATGCAAAAGCAGTTAAAACTCATTAAGGGATAAGTGATCACGTCCTTGCAGCATCGATAATCGGTAATTTGGAATAGGCGGCAAGGTGGACGTGTTCAGAATTTGCATTCTGCGCATGCGTGAGCATACGACGATGAGAATCGGTTGATGCCTACAATGTGCAACCCGTGTACGTAATTGTAGGGTTGCGTGTATATACACGTAGGTTGTAAATGTGTGAGTGTGATGTATCATTTGCAGGTTACGACAATGTTTGCCGTTTTCGTCCTTGAATACGTCGATGTGATGCATTGACTCTGTATTTCGTCTATTTTTGGACGGATTTCTGCATTTCTTAATTTGTATTTTTTAATCGTGCGAGTGCGAGAGAGAAAGAGTTAATTATATTTTGCGATATAAATTCTCGTAGGCGCAACATTTTTTGTGAGAAAAGACGATTAAAATATTTATAGGTGGTTGAGACCTAGAAAATCAATTGCCGTCATAACATTTTTCCATGTTAATTATTGACGGGGAATTAATTAGTACGCAGCTATTTTTTCAAGGACTTTATTCCGATATCCAAATGCATGAAAAAATACGTAACATGGTCAATACTAATGCTAGGGGCGGCGGAAAAATTAATTTAATAATTTTTTCGCCTGTATTTTTGTGTGTAAGATGAAAAAAGGTGTAAAGAGAATGTTTAGTTCTGTTTTTTACTGGGGGCGGCAAATAATATGTTTGCTGCAAAATTTTCATAGTATTGAAAATACCATGTATTGCGATATAGCATTTATTTTTCGAATAAATATTTTTTCTGTGTTCAGCAGAAATAAAATACGATGTAATTTACGGTCAGTAAATAGTCTAACTTATTCAATTTTAGTAGAAAATAATAGGAAATTATTCAGTAAAAAATACAAGTATTTTTTAGTTGAGAGTTATGCTTTGTGGAAGCGATTTTTATAAACGAATTTATTCAATCCGCAAAGAATTATTCATTCCTTTTGACCACATACCTAATTGCTCCTGCTACCATGTAGTGGGTAGATGCTTATAATTAGTGTGGTTTAAGGTCCTAGGGACCATATAAAGTTGGTTGGAGTCACACGCCTGCTCTCACAGCCTCGTAACTCACAACTGACGTTGCCTCAACACCAATGTCTCCTCTTCCTAGAGGGAGTACTCCAGCGCATCGCCTGTGCGCAGGAGACCCGTGGGCGGAGCCACAACACACCTAGCCTACATAGTTTTTTTTAGCTTTTGGTAGCACTTTTACATTTTAGATTTGTACACATCTTAGTACTTAGTCTACAGTAGAGGCTAAATGAGAATTACAATTGTCAGATTCGTGTAACTCGTAACTCTTACAATTGTCACTCTCATTTGTGTGTGTTACATGATGAGTGGGTGTGTGATAGTGTGCACACTCACAATCACATTATTATGTTTACACATCTATCATTCATGACTCATGAGTATAGCACCAGCAGAACTCGCGCCTTTTTTAAATGTCATTTGATTTTTTGGCCAGCACTGGGAAAAACGTTATTATCAGCTCAGCACGAGTATAATGATTAATGAGAAATTAGTGTAATAGGCACATTTCTTGAGAGTAGGTAATCATTATAATGATTGAATTTTTATTTGTCAACGATGATTACGCCTAATTATTAGCCATCCACGGGCAGGATATATGAACAAAGTATGTCTGAACAGTATTTTCAAATGAAAATTCCTTGTAGAACTTTTCAAGACAAACATAAAATTTCCAGAAATAATTTCCTGTATTTTCACAATTATAAGATGTACAATACTTTTTATTTTGATTTTTGGGTATTTTTGACATTAAAATAAAAAGTATAATTGTAATTTTTTTGTCGTTTTCAATGATGTATTCTAATAGAACTTGAAAAAATGAGAAAAAAAAGCTCATTTTTAAAATTGAAGGAGCTACACTTCCTTAAATTATTAATATTATTTTTTGAATACTTTTTTAAATTCTGAAATTCTGAAGGTTTCTTATAACCACCTTGTTTCATTTTGCGAGAGTTGTGAATCACCTGATGCATTTTATAACATATGTAAGTCCAATAAGTTGCATACCCCAGACTTACTAAGGCAATTTTACCCTGACATTATCTTAATGTATGTGCCAAATAAATTACATACCTTTGATATAACAAGGCAACTTTTACAAAATATCGTTATCACGCATATTACCTTTTCAACTTCAGAGTATGCAAATTATTTGACACAGGAGATAAGAAAGTACACAGGGGGATGTATTTACTATTCTCATATCATACAAAATGAAACAATGTGGGTAGGAAATTTTTAAAATTTCAGAATTTTAGAAAAATTATTTAGAATTGAAACACAAAAATTCCAGTTAGTGAATTTCCTTCAATTTTAGAGATGGATTACAAGTTCATTGAACGTTTTTTTCTTATTTTGTTGAGTTCTATCAGAGTACATTATTGGAAAAAATGAAAGAATAAATTTTTCAAATTCATTTTGATGCCAAAAAACACTCAAAAACTAAACCAAAAAGAATCGTAGCTCCTTTAATTGTGAAAATAAAGAAAATTTTTATAGGAAATTTTTTGCTTGTCTCGTAAATATCCATAAGTAACTTTTATCTGGACATACTGTTCAGACATAGGTATCCAATACAAGTTAAAACATTAATAATAGAAGGTAACCTATATACTTATCTTTCAGTTTGTGCTCATCGTAATATTATCATTAAATAATTTTCATTTTCCACTTGTCTTTAATGTTGAGCTTTATTCGTAAAACCCGTATATCGATTTACTAAATTTGATCATTAATTTGTTTTCGATGGTATCTTAGCTTAGTGAAAATACACAAAAAAATATCCGAACGAGTGTCTGTTTTTGAATATTTTGTGATGAATCAGTGGATATTCAAGAATGATAACATTCACCGAGTGGAGCAATTAATGAACGAAGCAGACAGGCAAATATTTCAAATACTTAGTGGACAGTTGGACAATCAACAACTAGTTATAAACTCCATACGTTGGGTCAAAAAATATTTGCTAAAGGAGAAAAGAAGTGATCCGGTGGTATGTCGACGAAGATTGTTCATGTATGCGAATAAAGCTGTTGTTATTTATAAGTATCTAATGTCAATTTATTGACAAAGAACTATTTTTCCATTTCAATTTTTTTTTTTAATCTTTTCCAGGTTTTACGTGGCGAGTTGGATTTTCAATATTATTTTTTACATCGTTTTGGCAAGATTATTTCTATATATTTTCAGAATGTATTTTTGAAGCTTAACAATACCTAGTTGATACAGCCTAGCCTATCGTGTGGAATTATATTATAGCCTATATTCGTTGTATCAGTAAGTATTACCTAAGTAGGTGTCACTGTCTCCTTAATTGGAAAAACCTTACGATTGAAAAGTTATATTTTACGAAAATTGAATTTTACAAATGGGCTGCCTCACATTTTACTATCATGTTAATTGTAATATCTCTGTTAGGTATTCATCCATATGATGTGACTTCTGTTTCTATAATTTCATTACCAATTAATAATTTACTTAATGTAGGAATTTTCTTAATGACTGTTTCAAAAGTTTGATAATTTCACATAACCGAGGAGGTAATTGCTTGGTCTGACGTCTAAATATATCCACATGGACTTGATTTGTTTGTGTTTTCACATTCTAATAACGTGTTTACGACTTTTATGTTTTAAATTTTAGTTTGTACTTAGTAGCAATACTGTGGGAGGATTTTCCTGAGTGATGTTTGGACAATTCTTTCAAAGGGGAAATGCAGTGGAGTGTAAAACAACACTTCAAAAAACATATCGAATGCAGAAAAAAGATGGAAGTTACGTGTCTTGGAATATGTTTGAAAAAAAAAAAAAGTAAGAAGCTAGGGGTATTAAAATGAACTCTTTCGACTTTCCTTAAGAGAATGCAAGTCACTACATGTAGTGGCACTTAAGAACATTTTGTTTTGTTTGGTTGGTTTGGTGGGCTGGGTGTGGCCAAACTTGGCGCGAATTTCAAACTTCGTTGGGTTTTGCGACGTAAGGTTTTCAGTGTTGCCAACTTACTTTTATTTTTTTATTTGTTTTTATTTTTTTATTTTTTTTTATTTTTTTTAATTTTTTCAATGGCTAAACTGTTTGGCGCGAATTTTGAAAATTTGAAATGTCATTCAGTTATGTGACGTACTTTTTTTTTTAAACATATTTGGAGATTAGTTGGGACCAGTGGCCTTTCATATTTTATAGAAACTGGTAATGAAAAAAATAAATTGATATTCCATCTAGGTATGGGCAAGATTTACATAAATATTGTGTAGAGATGGGCATAATTCTTAAATATTGTAAGTTAAAGGAGTATTAGTCTGATTTTGAAATATTGTGCAGGTTTTTTTCTAAAAATAAAATAATATAAATTATTAAATATTTATTTGTACACCCTGTACAAAAAAATTACAATTATCAAAATGGATCATAAGTGGACATATGATCCTTTTGCTGCTATTGTAGCAGGTCCTTCAGGTTGTGGTAAAACTCAGTTTGTTTTAAAATTTTTGAAAAATGTGAATGTAATGTGTCACATCAATTTTGTGGAAGTTGTATGGTATCGAGAAAGGATTACCCAGAGCAGATTTTTAAGATAAACAACCAGGTTTAGTAATTATGAATAATTTAATGCGAAAATCTAATGACAAAATTGTCAATTTTTTTACAAAAGGATGTCATCATAAAAATATGAGTATATTTTTCATAAGACAAAATTTATTTCATCAAGGAAAAGGACAAAGAGATATATCTTTGAATGCTCATTACATTATTTATTTCAAAAATCCACAAGACAAGGAACTAGTACAAAATTTAGCTAGACAGTTGCATCCTGAAAACCCAAAATTTTTACAAGAAGCATACAATGATGCAACATTAATTCCAGATGGATATTTATTGATAGATTTGAAACAAGATACTTACACCAGATGAATTTTGATTTAGAATAAATATATTTCCTTCTGATGGACATCAGTACATTTATGTTGCAAAGAAAAAGTAAATAAATTGACCTGTTTATATGTTAATCAGTTACTCTACAACAATGTCTCAAAATGTTACAAATAATTTTGCATTTCTACGAGTTCTTGGTAAAATGAATTCTAAGCAGAAAGTAGATTTTTTCAATCATGCAGATAACTCATTAATTATAGCTATCTGTGAATGTGCTTCGAATATCTTAAAAGGAAATGTTGTGCTGACAAAGGATCAGAAGTCACAATTAGTTCGGTTTGAAAAGTTGATTCGTCTGCTAGCAAAGAAGACAGTCTCTGGGAAACATAAAAAGAAATATTTGGTGCAAAAAGGTGGTGGATTTTGGATTCCTGGCTTGTGAATGCAGCACTTAGTACCCTTGTTTCATAGTTACTAAGTTAAATCAAGATGGATTATACCAAGAAAATTATATTAGTTCCTCCAGAATTTTTCAATTGAATGTCTGAACCTCGACCATCAGTATTTCCTGCATCAACAGCACATCAAAGTTGCAATTCTACACAACTTCCATATCCAAAAACTCCTTTAAATGATTTGGAGAATAAAATGGATCAGGTTCTTAATAATACCAATGTGGATGACTAGCAAAAGTGGAGTTATTATTATCAGATATTTCAGAGATTTTTTCATCAAAGTAAGAATCAACACCAACCTTTGGAATTGATTGTAAATGATCTATTTACAAAGAATGTCAACAAGTTAACAGATTATGATATAATTTCATCCTTTCCTCTGCCTATGCAATAGCATGTCAAATGACTTTTAAACTGCATTAAAAAAGGTAATACTCACATAGAATGGGATAATAGAGGTGTTGTGTCAGTCAAAGTAGATACTATAATAAGTTCCAACATTATTGATTTAATAAGAGATTTATTAAGATATTGAAAGACATCTATACCTCCAAAAGGATATTCCGGCCTTATAAAAGCATTAAAAGAATCAAACATACCAGAAGAACTAAATTGATACTTGTGAATTTTTAAAACAGTTGGGTAGTTTGAACATTATTTACAATGATGCTGTAAAAATAAGCTCTCCGGGTGAAAAAATTCTCTCTACACCACCAAAAATCCTATCAACTAAAAAGAAATATTTTTTTTTGACTTGTTCATTTATTTAAAATTTAAAAATTTTATTTTATTTTTTTTATTCATTAAAGTTTATATTTTTTTTCAAATGTTTTTTTTTGTTTTTAGTTAATTTTGAAAATTTTTTTATAATTGTTATTAAATTTTTTCAGAATATGAATCAGCCAAACAAGTAACCACAATGGTATCAAGTAGAATTTTACAGAAGCAACTAAAATCACTATCATCATATATTGATGATCCTCAAAACTGGGCATAGAGACTTTGAGAGAAATTTGAAGTATCCTAGAGAAATGTTTCACCAATGAAATTGCATTTGGTATCCTCCAGGTCAAAGCCAAAGAATTGGCAAAAAAGGAGTAGATCAATTATGTTGTTTTAAATAAATATTAGATATTAAGTTTTACTCAATATTTTGAAAATGTACTTTTCAAATTATGATTTGTAGGAATCAGATCTAGTTGATTTGCAAAAGTTAAAAAACGATAATGATGAAGTCAAGTTTCTCCTGACAATGATGGATGTTTTTAGCAAGAAATTGTACATGCAACCTTTAAAAGATAAAAAAGCTACA
The DNA here is from genome assembly GCA_011428145.1 of Ericerus pela. Lineage (NCBI taxonomy): Eukaryota > Metazoa > Arthropoda > Insecta > Hemiptera > Coccidae > Ericerus > Ericerus pela. The sequence goes on along the minus strand of WOFM01000267.1, from coordinate 1,259,067 downwards.
AGTCATAATTTTTCTCACCTATAAAAATATTTTTAGAGAAAGCGGAGAGAAATCTATTAATCTATGAACAGATAAGGGTAAAGAATTTGTTGCTAAAGAAGTACAAAAATTTCTCAAGGATAACAGTATTAACAATTTTACTGCTAAAAATCCTGATACAAAGGCTACAGCTCTTGAATATTTTAACAGAACATTGAAAAGTAGAATGTGGAGGTTCCTTTATTATATAAATAGTCACAGGTATTTGGATGGTTTAGCAGATTTAGTAGCTGCATATAACAACTCGTGTCACATAACAATTAAAATGAGTCCAAATGAAGTTAACGATAGAAATATTTTACAAGTACCTATATTACAGCACATAGGTATGATGGAAATATAAGAAGAAAAAGATTAAACCACTCTTGAAAGTAGATGACTTTGTCAGACTGGCTTGTGGAAAAGGAATATTTGAAAAAGGTTATGAATATACTTTTATTGAAGAAATTTTTAAAATACCTAAATGAAGTTATTTGTCATCCAGTACCAGTTTATAAAATAGAAGACTTGAACAACGAGATCATTGATGGTTATTTTTATGAAGCAGAACTACAAAAAGTCAAATTTAAGCCAGATGCTGAATTCAAAATAGTTAAAAATAATAGAATCAGAAGGGAAAGGAGTCAGAAAGAAATTGTTGGGATCTTGGAAAGGTTATCCTCCTGCATTCAACTCTAGATTTTAGCCAAGGATTTAAAACAGTTGTGAAAATGTTGCGAAATATTTTTTACATCAAATTACCATCAAATTCCTTGCTAGAATATTATCACAAAAACACATTGGCAAGATATATTATTAAACTACATCAACGAGTGAGTTAGGATGATGGTTATTGGTAAGTTGCTCTAGCAGAAATACAGTAACCGGCACATTTTGAAAATATTCATGAAAAAGCTTAAATGTGGATTTAGTACTCAGTCTGTACGGATGATAAAATCTTATAATGAGAAGCTATAACCTGACAAAGGGTATTTATAACTTTCGGATAGCAAATCTCACTTTTTCAAAGGCAATTGTGAAGAAGCAGTATGTAAATATGTAAAAGTAGAAGTTAGTGAAGATTGTATCTTCGTGGTTTCATGTGATTAAAATCATTGAAAGCAGGCTTCTAAACAATCTCTAATGGAAACTAAAGGCGTAATGAAAATGCTGCCATTGATGAATCAGCTGTAAACTTAACCTTAATTTAAAGTGAATGTGCCTCCCTGTAAGAAGATACTTCAAGTTTTTAGGAACATGAAGCCATGTATTTGACTGAGCAATTTTGTGGCCGCAATCTGGGTACATAGGAATGAAAAGTGTTAACACGTAGAAATAAATGAACTGGTACTTGTTGTGTTCCAATGTTGACAATCCTCTCATTAATTGTAAATATAGGCTGTCATAGCAAAAAACAGGACTCTGATCATTGTTTAAAAAAAAAGTGTGTGTTCCCCTGGGTATACTTATAAGGATTGATGTGTAAAGATGAAATATGGTGGTTGTGTGGGTACACAATACATTGCACACATACACAACCACACACATACATGTCATGTAATACACACAAATGAGAGTTATAATTGTAAGATATACAGTTATGCGAATCTGACAATATTGTAATTCTCCTTTAGCCCTTACCATAGACATTGAGCACTAACATGTTAACATATCAAAAGTATCTTTAGCAACAAGATTAAATAGTGAAAATGATTTGGGAATTGTTCAGTTGTTGCCTTCTTTTTATAACATTGGCCTTGCATATAAACACTCACTTTTGAACTTTTGATGTGTAATATACTAGCACCTATATAATATTTTGGACAAATTTATTTTATTGGACTGTTTCGAACAATTTTTTTCAATTGCTAGCTAGATTACCTACCTACTTGATATTTTCTAGATCTACTAGTTAATTTTTAAGCTATACAAAAAGATAAGGTATCAACTTAGGTAGCCTTTCCAGTTTTCAATTTTGTTTGGGTTCATTTGTGTTTTGAGGAATATCTTTGTACCTGTAATTTGGTGTTTTCTTTCTCACACACGTAAAACAGGCATATTATTTTTACAGTGTCATGAATCAGTTATGCCTGAAGGTATTTTTACTGCATCTAATGATGCTTACAAAACCTATGTGTGATAACGTAGATGCTGGAGATGTTGAGGATGGGCCTATAGCAGCTTCCTTTGCAGAGAGTAATGTACCTATCAGAAGAAGTTTGTTTTGATTTTATGCCATTAGATGTGGTTATAATGACATCACTTGTCCAGCAATCCAGTCTATGTTTGATTCAGTTTCATAAAAACATTCGTGTTAAAGAATTTCTCTTAACTGTTTTTATAATTTTCTCAATTTGTATCTGAACATTATATTTTTCAAAACAGAGTGGTAGGATATTTGATGTTTGTTAGTTTCTTTAGTAAGTCACAGTAAGTATGGTATTTAAATTTTCATAAAACACTGGTGGATCCTTTCATTTAAAACGTTAGTAAGTTCAGGTTCTCAGAATTCAAAACTGTATAAAATTACTGAGATGGAATTGTGTGTCTGGCGAGATCTAATTTGGTGAATATGTTACAACCAACTAGTTTAAGATATTTGTGCAGAGTATTTGTCGGAGATTGTTCGTGCATTTGGCACCCTGTTGTCACCAAGCATGCATTAGGTTTTGTCAAGTTTGAGGTGCATGTGGAGGGGTGATGATCAGGTGCTTTTGGAGGGTTTTTCAGTCACCACATTTGAGCATGGTTTTGAAGGAGAGTTGGGCTGTAATCAACTTCTTGGGGTGTAGTTGGTGGGCATGGCAAAACACCAGTCAACCAATTGTTTTGATATTGTGGGTGACTGTGGTTGGGGAAATCCTTGGACATAAGCCTTCCTTACCAGTTATGACAGGAAATTTGACAAGGATTTTTTGGAAATGACTATTAGAGTAGGCATGTGTTACATGTATTTCAGCAGGGTAGTCAATTAGGTAGGGTTTTCCTACTACAGCTAGTCCAGTGGCCTTATCTAGCAGGTGAGCTTTGCTCATATCGGATAGCAGTTGGTAATGACTAAGGAAGTTGAAGTTGGTCTGATTATGGGGTCAGTGATGTCAGCTATGTTGAAGGCCAACTTAAATTCATGTCAAATGCCAAAGTCTAGTTGTATCAGCCTAACTCCTTAGGTACCAATTGGAGTTTATTTCGCAGCTTAGACTTACAACTTGGTTTGGTGTTTTTTGCCTTCAGTGGTTGGAGGTATGGCTGATATTTCTGCTCCAGTGTCAGCCAGGAAACGCTGTTTACCAATCAGATCTTTGACAAATAGATGGACTGAATGGAAAACAAAAAAGAATGCCATCTGAGCTGACTCGTTTAATTGTTTCCCAATTGAGTAACAGATCTGGAGTTGCAGGTGTCACAACTGGAGGAGGGTTTGTCCCACCAGGAACATGGGGGTTTTGAGCAGTTGCATACCTTCTTCCCAAACTATTGGTGGAACCAACAGTGGTCTAATCAAGACCTAGTGTGAGAGTAGGTGTTAACCACCTTTTTTTGTGAATAACTCTCTGTATCATTCAGGGTTTCTAATGACTAGAATTGTTTCTTAGGAGTGCTATCTGTCTCGGGACCTGCTTTTGTGATTACATGAGCATCCAAGTTTGAGGAACAGTGATGAATTTTTGGGGGGATTGACAGCACTTACCTATTTTTTAGGCAAGAGCTGTTGAATAAGCTAGGTGATGGTAGTTAATTCCGAAGAAGCAGCCTGTGCCAGTGTTATGGGTTGCTATTGTTGAAATACTGAGACTGGTAGTGGGGATGTTTGATGGAAAGTTTTGCGCGATAGCTAATTCCTCATCTACTTTGAGTGCTGCCTGTTGAGAAGTTGTGGGCTTTGTTATGGCCTATATTTGGCAGATATTGACCAGTAGGGATTGGAACTGAAGGTTGCAGAGGAAATCATCATTTACTCTTCCTTTGTTTGCGGTGATGAGGTGGCAGTGGTATACCAAAAGCCTCTCAGAAGGTAGATGATGAGTGTTTTCCAGCAAGTTCCAAATTTGGGAACAGGAGGATGGGGAAAATTCCTGCTGGATTTGGTTTCAGAAGTATGACCAAGTGTGCAGCAAATTGTTGGAACTGTACAATAAATTTGACACAACACTGGCTACTAGAGCAGGTAGATGGCCTGAAATGACTAAGTAGAGCTGTGATTAGTCGGTATTGCTACTGGCACTAGCAAGATTCTCAATCTATTGCAGCCAGAGATGAAAATTCTCACGAGTTGAATGGAGGAAGGTTATTTAATAGCCAGGGGGTGCTTGTGGAGTTGGTGGTTAGGCACAGCCAGTTTCAGCCAAATTTTCTTTCTACTGCTGTGATTGCCTATCAAAGAAAAGAAAAAACCTCAGTGCAGAATTGTCAACTGGCTGGTGCTGGTTGACCAAGAGTTCTTCACATGGGAGGTAGCTGTCAAGGAATGGGCCATAAGTGACAAACAAGATGGCTGCTGGATCATCAAGTTCATTGGAACAGTTGATGAATGCACGCTTGTATGGGACATGGAGTAGACAACAGTTGAGGGTGGTCTGGTTTTCCATCCTCTTGAGAGGATTGCTGATGGAGGCCTTTGCAGGTGTTAGTGGTAGAACCAAATCATCTAGAGATGATTTCTAGAGATGATGGACCCAGTTTCAATCCTATTGAAGAAGTCCAGTTTGCTAAAAGGGCAAAAAGAGGAAATGTGTTAACCTTTTTCATTGGCAGCTATGTGCATACTGGTTGAATTGGATGGTTTGTCACTACTTAAGTACCAATGACTAATCATGGAAGAGAGAGAAGATGAGCCTTCTGTGTCGGCTGTTGTCAGCCAATTTATTAATTTGGAAGGTTGGTGGTACTTATATCCCAACAAGAAACCAATGGGGAGAAACGAGACGGTCAACTCTGTTGGTTGTTGGTAGCCGATTGATTTTTCTCTCTGAATGTTGGCAGGTATATACCAAAAACTAGAAAAGGGGAAATTGAATTTTGGTAAGAGCTGTTGAAAGCTGATTGGTGTAAAATTTCCAATAAAGTGTTGGAGAGGGGAGAAGGAAGTGATCAGTTCCTTCTTAAATGATGGCTATATGTCAACTAACAAAAATTTCTGTTTGTAAAAACAGATGAATAAGTACCACTTTGAGACGTCACCACTTATGGGTATATGTGTACACACACAACTCGCCAAAAATTTCAGAATGTACTGCATTTTCTATATAAAAGGACGAGTGTGTGAGCTGAGATCATTAGATAAATTGGCAGTACTGATGATGTAAAGCTGTGAGCATAAAAAGTTTGTTTGTGGATTTTATGTTCTCTGGCTTGCTAGGTGATTGAGGAGTGCACAAGCACACACATTTGTCTCGATTACCCGTCACCACAAATACTACCTACAATAATCTGTTCATTTTAAGATAGCAGACATGACTTTGAGGATTTATGCTTATCCTCACACTCTTTATCAATAATTTTTTTTGCTGTGCATGAGAGGTGAGCATCTTTATGTGGCAACACTCAATGCTCAGCACTCAATATTCATGTTGCGCCTGTGGTCTAAGAGGTGAGCATTTTTACTTGGTGACGTTCAATGCTCATGTCATGTTTGTGATCTTATAGTTGGGTACCTAGGCTACTATTGTTTCTTATAATTTCACTCAGCCAAACTGTTGCCAGACAATGAATAAAATGTCTAGGCACCTCAGCAAATGTCTAGGCCAATTTCAAGCAAAATTTTTTACTGTTTTCACATTTTGCCCGAAATTGCTAGACATTTGTAAAATGCTTAGCAATTTTCAGACACTTCATTAACTGGTTAAATTTCCCCCTTTGCCTTTAATATAAAATTATATAAGGACATGTTTAGATATGTAATAGATATAGACTAACAGATAATGGAAAGAATGAGAGAATTACGTTTCGATGTTCTACTGTGGTCCACCTTGGCCCACCCTTCAAAACAAGCTGGATTCGCCATCATTCAAACAGATTGGATATTTACGCTCAGTTTTGATTATGAGTTTGCAGCACCCAAAGAATAAGTCTGACTTTGGAATGTGAACGGGGTGTAGCAAGAATTTCTCCAATGGAGAAGGGAAACAAAAATTTTTGATGACGATTTTTTTTTTGTTCGTCACTTTCAAAAATGTAGAAAATTTGCGAAATTTAGCTATTGAACTAGCTATCGTACATTTAATACTAAAATTTTTTCCAAGTTTTAAAAGCAATAAGCGAATAAAAAGATCACGATGTAAGTCGCCCGCCCACTTTGTTCGTCACTAAAGTTGTGCTAATTTTCCGCAAATTTATTTGCACACGAGTGTACTTTAAACGTGTAAATCATTTTCAGTTACATATTGAAGCGTGGCAGTAGAACCAAACCGAATAAACGACCGGCCATTTTGGGTTTGGAATGTGGCGGTGGTCGGTCTCGAACTCGCAGTCATTGTCGCGATCGTACAGCCTGTCAGCATGTTGGCATTGTGTCAGACAGTCCCTGCCGGCAGGCTTCTGCCAAAATGTTTGACACGATACTAAAAATAACATTATGTTTGAAATAGTCGTAAGGTAGGTAGGTAGGTACCATACGATAAGCCTCGGTGATCTGAGGGTCACCACCACTCACAGCAGTGAATTCACAGGCAATAAAGAAGTCGGTACCTTACCTATGTAGGTAAACGATAGATTCGAACGAAAATCGAAAAAAGAATAGACGAATATGGAAATGAAACTATTATTCTCGCGCCACGAGCACGTTATTTAATTAATTTCTAAAAAAAATGGTAATATGTTGACGTAGGCTGGCGTACATAGACCTCACCTTTTCCACTCACCAAATCTATCGTCGTGAGTTTTGCATTTTTTCCTCGAATATTTATTGAATTTATTCATTTATTTGATGGATACGTACTATAAGCGTACTGTTTCATTAGTCTCTGAGTGGTGTTTATAATTTATTGTTCGTCGCTCGATATTTTCAAAATTTTTTCATCCGCATTTTTGATCATTGTTTCGAACGGCGGGTTTGGTTTGCCTTTAATCTTAGCGCAGCGTCTCGTCGAAAGGTTTTCGAAAACGGTTTGATTTTTTTTATCGCCGACAATGACGAACAAAGCACAGGTACCCGAGTTTTACGCTGGTAAGAAGATTTTAATGACCGGTGCTACGGGGTTTATTGGCAAAGTACTGCTGTGGAAACTGTTGCACAGCTGCCCGCTCATCGACACACTCTACCTTCTGATTCGAGAGAAGCGCGAGAAGAACTCAGCAGACAGACTCCGCGATTTGCTCGATGGTCCGGTAAGTGTGGCTGCAAAAATAGGTACCTAATTTAGACAATGCTGTAGGTAAGATTTTTAGACGCGAGCCGAATTTACGCTCCAGATTTTCGATAAGTTGTGGCAAGAGAATCCGTCGGTTTTCGAGAAGGTGATCGCCATTCGTGGAGATGTGAGCGAACTGGAACTGGGCCTGTCAACAGCCGATCGACAACTTCTGGTTGAGAACGTTTCTATCGTTTTTCACGGTGCAGCCAACCTGCAAATGAACGCGAATTTGAGAGAAGCAGTCAGAATGAATACCGAAGGAACGCACACTTTTCTGAATTTGGCATTAGAAATGAGAAATCTGCAGGTACCTACCTAATTGAATTAGCTTATTGACGCAGGCCATGTTTAAATTCCTTAGATGTTCGGTCGAAAACTCTCTACTTTCTATTTGATTTCAATCAATTTCATATTCGGCTTAATGATAGGGACCTACTTACGAAATCAACATTCATTTAAATATCGTTTATTGCACAATTTAATTAGTGAGAACCAATCGGTATTGACTTTCATATTAATATCAAAAGGTATTTCTGCCAGCGACGACTGCGTTAGTTGTTATTCCACTTTGTAAAAAAAATTACTATTATAAAACCTGCAGAACTTGATTTCAACATTTTAGTTCTACCTATTATGTTTTATGTCGCTACAAGCAGTAGGTTTCATTTTTTTTTCTCAAAAATTTAATTATTGTCTATCTAAGTGTCATAGTAATTATGTTTAGTAGTTGTTGGTAAGAACGTAATGTATGCATTTTATGACAATTAGGTACCGACGTGTTTATTTTAACTGACCTCAGAAAAAAGATGAGATTATCAGTTCGATCCGTATTTATACGTATTTTTTTTTATGTTTGCTCCAACATAGCTTCTCTACCTCAGAGCCGATTTTAATGATCTTGTTTTTTAATGATAGAGTTTGATCCCATCGTAGTCCCATTCTATTAGAATCGATGAGATATTTTTTAAGTTATTTTCAAGTAAAAATCTATCAGTTTTAAATTAATATTATTGCGCTACCTAACTCTAGAAATAAAATACCTATCATTGAAAAAAATTTTTTCATCAAAAAATCGAACCAATTTCATAAGAAAAAAATATAACAGTATCTATTAATAATACGTAATAATAGAAATTCTTTAAAAAGAGAAAAATATTATTTTAAAATTTCTCCAGTAAGATCTGTTGGAATTAACACGAAACGAAAAAAGAATTATAGTAAATTAATACTTTTTTCAAAAAATAGATAGTTTTCACACACAAAAAAAAAAAAAAAAAAGAAAAAAAAATCTTTTAAAATTTCTCCAGTCAGATAGGTATGCTGGAATAAATATGAAACGAAAGAAAGCATTATCGTAAATTCACAGTTTCCTTCAAAAAGTAGAACCGCAACTTCAAAAAAAAAAAAAAAAAACGCTTAAAAGAGGAGAAAAATAATCCTTTGAAAATTTCTCCAGCAAAATCCAAGACTAGGGACTGGAATTATTGAAGTTGCCACTATTGAAAAGTTTTGGCATAAAATTCGACGGAATTGACGAGTAGGTACTATGTTTCTACGTAAAAGTTGTTTGAGAAATGGGAAATAACCAAAGAATAGGTGGTATGTGTGAGGAGTGGGGAATTTTTGTGTTCCAAAATATTCCTTGAATGTGTTCGGGCATTTCATTATTCCAAAACGAAGTTGCATCTCCAAATTGTGGATCAGTGACAATCAACTATGTGCGTAGATAGAATTTCACCTGAGAAAAATACCGATTAGTGAGGTAGAATGCGTAAATAAGTATAATAATTACATAAAGAAGCTTAAAAGGTAAGATCAGCGTTTGAACTTGATTTGAGTTGCAGTACTTACTGGGAATTCTTCTTTTTACGAATAAAGAATGTAAGGTTGGTGGTAAGGTGGTAATGTGTCGAGGAATATGCAAGTGGCACGATTAAAATGAATAACTTCAAGGCTGTAAAGTTATTTGGGTACAGTAACCTACTCACCCGACTAATTTCGTTTGTCTTTATTCAGCCTAAGGGCAAAGAATGTCTGCCTATATATATCGTAAATAATAGTCCGCCAGTTACTGTTTTTAAATAGCCTATGCCTATAAGGCTTCAATGGCAATTAGTGAATGTTAATTAGTTCAAACAACTTACCTATTGCTCCCTTTGTAAAGCAATCGATCTGCTGCTTTTTTGGCTAGTTGGGAATTTTAGGGTTTCAGTAAAGTTCTTCCATGGTTATATATCTTACACAACCATTTTACCGAATCATTTTTTTTTTTTTTTTTGTATCAATACTTAATAAATCGATTTTTGAATTAGGCGCGAAAGTTATTCCATTAATGAAGCTGTCGATGAAATTTGTTTTGCCCATTACTGAGGAGAGTTGCTATTTGCATCGCATCTCGATTTTTATGAGTAGGATGGGTCAGTGTAGTGAATCGAATGAATCGAATCCAATTTAGGATATCGATTTTAAATTTTATTCCACGGACACATCGACTTGATATGAGTTACGAGTAAAACAAAAATATATCGATATACAAATTATGGTATATTATTTTTCACACAGTTCAACGAATAATTTATTTTTATTTTGTAAAAGAAGAAAACTAACAAAATACAGGCTTGAAGAAATTTAAAGACAATTAATGTAGCGCATAATTATCAGGACAAAGGGTGTCCGAAACAGCATTATCGCCATCCTTGTTATCACTGACTACTCATTTCTGGCAGTTTTATTTTTTTATTCTTTAGTTTCTTCCGCAGGTAATTTTATTCAGATACTTTATGAGAACAAGGAGGGAAAACTACATCTTCAACTGAATCGACCAACATGAATATGAATTACACTAGAGGCACAATATGTTGAGTTTTATAAGGTGTTCAGTGGGGCCAGACATCTTTTTTTCATAAACCCAATCCTACCTATTGAAAAGTATTGTGAGTATAGAAATGGTTTCGAATATTTAGTTGTAATTGTCTTAAAAAAATAGATTGCTTCTTGTTCGACATAAATAAAAATTTAGAAGAGGGTATAAATAATAAAATGAGTCAGAAAACAATTAGAAGTTTAAGCCCTTGGAAACCAAAAAAATTTAAGAAGATGAAAACTCATTTGAATAAATTCACTGTTTTTGAGCCTTATCGTTAATTGTATTTAGGGGAAAGTTTACCAATAACATTAAATTAAACTAATGTGATATACGCAGGATTGCTAGCTTGGGGGTTTAAATTGGTGTCCTACATACTATTGGCCAGCCAAGAGTGGTGAAGTTGACCACATAGCCATCCCACAGCCGGGTGTATCTGAAAAATATACTTTATCTGTGAACAGGTGCAACAGTTTCCACAAACTCCTCCCAAATGAGACTCCCAGGAGTGAAACAATTTATGGTGTATCATTAGAATGATACTGTGGTGGGTTGGATGTGAACATCCCACCACCCACACTTTATACCCCCAGATTCACACTACCTGTATAGCCACTATTTAACCTATACAGGGCACCATTTGACGGCAATTTACAGAAGAAAGGAGAGTGATGAGTGATGCCATGCATTTCTGTGGCGCGTGCAGATCCAGCACATGTCGACATTCAACAGATGTAGGACAGCTGGCTTGGGGATTCAAACCAGCATTCTACATATTATTTGCCCATCTAAAGCGGTGAACTTAACTACACCGTCATTCCACTGCCAACTGTAACTGGTGAATATACCATTAATTTATCTATGAACATGGTGCAGAAGTTCCCGCAATAGAATAGGATCTCATTTTTATCTTCAATTTTCTCGAATTCTAATGGCTAAAACTTCTTGTTTTTAGGGTCATTTCATTTCTTGAAGCCTCCTCTAAAATTTCATTCATCTTAAAAAAGGTTGCTATCTCTTCAAATAAAACAATATGGACCAAAAATTTGTGTAAAAGAGCATATTTTCTGGGTATCTCAAGGGTTTAATGGAGTGGGGATAACGACCTCATTGATAATAACCGAATTTCGCCTCTAATATAATTCATATTCTTGTTGGAATTAACATTGACGAAAAAGGAAACATTATAAATCTTTTTTGAAAACACAAATACATTGAATACCTACCAAGAGTTTTTAGTGAAGATGAAACTGAATTCTAGACCAACAAATTTGTGGTTTATGATGATAAAACAGCCAAATTTAATCCATCATTAGAGATTGGTAAACTTGATAGTGAATCTAATATAGAATCATCATAATTCCTAAATCCTAAATATCTAATGGTCATTTTACTTTGTCGTATCTGGAGGTGAGAAAGAAAATGATAAAAATGAAAATATGACTCCTGACAGATGATTCATTTTGCAAACACAGAATCGAGACGATGTGCTAATAGCAAGGCCGTAAAATTTTGCCGCCCTCATCTCATCGTCAATAAAATTTGAAAATAAGAAACACGTTATTTTCATATGCGTCTGATGTCCGTAAAACCTTGTCGCCCAGAGGCACTGCCTCAGTTTCCTTGTGGATAATACAGCCCTGGCAAACAGCAACTCCCATTACTACATACTCACTTTAATAAATTGATGCAAATAGTTATTTGGTGGGGCACGTTAAAATAAATAGGGTAGCTGTGGGTAGTCTATGTACCTAACCATTAGGAGTGGTTTTACGCACCCCATTTGTTAACCACATTCGAAGTTGTTTTTAGAGATTTTTCTATGGTTAAACATTTTTGCAGACTCTGTTATAATTGTTGATTTGGTAATCATTTGCTTTACAGCAGTTAGCAGTTTAAAAAATCTATCATGTTATGAAAATTCACGAGTCAAAAGAATTACAATTCCTATGAGTACGATAGATCGTTCTTGAAAATTGCCCATATTTTATTGAAAATATAAATTTCATGGCAACAATGTAAATATTAATGTATGATATGAACTTTATTTTTCAGTCGTTTGTTTACATTTCTACTGCATTTTGTTGTTGTGATAGTGAAGTGGTGGAGGAAAGACTTTATTCACTGAAAGATAACGTCGAAGACATTATATGTTTAACTCGATGCCTGAGAAGCGATCTTATGGATAAAATTACGCCCGAGTAAGTGTAAATTGAAACTATTGAACTTCTTCTTGATAGATATGCGTCTACAATTTATTCTCAGTTAGTAACAGTTAGGGCATACAGGTCACCATGGAGCATTTTGTTGCTGTGTGTAATAGAAAAAGATGTTTTTTCCTATCCCACAAGAGAAAAAAAAAATTTATGTTAACCATACTGGTCAGTGTGTTGACCTTGTAGTATACTTGATATTTCTGTTCTGTCACCTGATGAAAACCTTCTATGATGGATGTTCACCAGATTTTATACATTTTTCAAACGTTAATAAATTTCTCGGCTATTTTATCTCGATAAGAAAGAAGTCAAATTTATCAACCAAACAATTCCTCCACATTCAGATAAGTTATAGCTTGCTATAACTTACTTGATCGTAGTTGAAATTACCCTTTGTCTTACTGAGTTTGATATATGTCGTCTCTTTTCCTTAAAAACCTAGTACATCGGACTTTTTCTAATTTTTAGATTTAAGAAGTTTTAAAGGCAAAAAAAATTAACAAATTGAATTCCAAAAACCTCATAAGTCGACCACCATTATTTGCGCTCCTAGAGGCAAATTAAAAAACACAAATCTCTGACTTGTAGGAAAGTTTTATACAAGCTGCCAATTTATGAGGTTTTTATTGAAAAAAGAGCCAACTTATTAGATTTTTAAATTAAAAACGACATAAGTCAGTTCCTGAACCTAAAATTTAGATTAAAAACCCTCTAAATCTAAACAATTTTGAATATAAAAAAGGAGGGTGAAAGAAAACAAATTATAATTTATCTTCCTCCGATTTCCCTTCACTTCTACAATACAATTACTTTCATTATTACCTTGGGAAAATTTTTCTGATTCTTTTAATCGGCTTTTTGTTGTTCCTGTAAAATTTGATTTTTTTCGACTTACAAAGTTTTTAATAAAAATGTTCCTTTTACAAAGTTTGTTCGATGTCTTGTGTTTTATCTGACATGCAGTTTTAAATCTATAATACCATCTTCAATCTCAAATTCGAATCTTTGACATTGTTCCATACACTAATAATATTGGTATGTTATAATTTTATGTATCATTAGTGTATTACACTCCAGATTTTTAATTTGAACATAATGTATTTTATTTCCATCATGTTTTGCTAAGAAGGTATTGAGGGCAACCTTTAGGGTGAAATCATGATTCTTTCAGAACTTTAGTTTTAATGATGAGGTAAATCATCTAAACAGTTACCCAGTTCCTGGTTCTTACTTTTAATTTCAAACAAGGTAAAAATACAAAGGTTTTGGTGATAAAAAAAATTAACACATGGCTGGCTATCCATTACTGCAAACTGCATTAAATTGGACTCCAGTATGTTATTTTGTTGTCAACGTATGTTTTATTTGTGGTAAGTTTTGAGTGTGATTTAGTGTTTTGTCTTTTGGATTTGGTTGTGGTGACACGAGGTCACCCCATCTGGCATACCACAACTTCTTGCTTACATGCATATTTTTGTTCAAAAAATTTGACCTAATTTGCCAAGTAGGTAAATGAAACTTGTCTCAGTCATCATCCATTGGATTGGAGATTATTGATTACCACATCTGAAATACATTAGATTTTGTTATTCATCATTTTTCCCAATACATCGTAGAAATAAGCAATTTAGCATATGAAAAGAAGCAACAACAGCAGAAATAATCAGCCTACAAAGCAAAAATGTATAAGAGATAAAAGCTTATTAATTGCCCTACTGGCAAACTTGAGGCATACTATACACTGGCGTTTCTGGATGTGGAAATAATTATGATCAAAGTACGCCTTATTTATGGTAGTGTACTTTGAAGTGTATGTCTACAGTAGATAGGCTTAAAGATGTACACCTTGATTTCAGCCAGGTGTATTTGGAAGCATATGTCTGCAGCCTATATGCTTGCAGACATACGCCTTGATTTCTGCTAGGTGTATTTTAAGTCGTATATTTCCAACTGCCCACCACAAAATATGCCTCACAATACACCTCAAAATTTGTATCAAATTACACCTCAGAATACACTCCAAAATACACCTTGTAGCAGATTTCAGTTCGCAATTACACCAGGTGTATTTCAAAGCTAATGTCAGTTCTACCATGAGTATCTGGAAGCAGATATAAGGCGGGATTAACTACTGAAAATACTTCTTACATTTTAGACATCATTTTTACAGGAGGGTGCCATTCTTCTGAATGAAAATATGAGTGAAAAGTGATATCAAATTTTTTTTTTTTTTAATATCATTTTTTGATTGTTAACCCATCCAGTGTTGTAAGTTTTTTTTTGTCATTTCAATGACTGTAATAAATGTTTTAACAATGAATTTAAATATGTCTTGGAAATAATATTATCAAATAATTTTTGATTAGACTGTATTTAAAAAATGTACTTAAGTAAAATTATGATTAGTATACATCACCACATAAATTTTTGAAAGCATTGAATTCAAATTTGATCTTCATTTTCTGCTTGGACTTTCCATCAGGCCCCCAAGGGTTTCAAAAAGGAAATAAAAAATTAGTAATGAACAATAATTTACAGTAGGTACATCATCTGATATATTTTCAGATGTAGTAATTCTAAATTTGATGCAAATTTTTATATTTGACTCTCCTTATGAGACCCAGTGGCTCCGAAAGTGAGCAAACAATTATTCATAAATAATTATGTGCAGAACATCAATGTAATTATCATTCAATAGATTTCAGATTTGGTAGGTAGTCGGTTCCAAATGACTCATGGGGGAAAAACATAGTTGAATGAGGAATTTTTATGTTATATGGCACCCCTGGGCAAAAGATGAATCTGATTTTTTATGAAACTGATACACATCAGCAAGGTGAAGCTAATGCCAGATTGTTCATCATCGTAGCTTAATTAGGGAGGTCAGTTAGAGGCAAAAAGTTATATAAAATTAGTTTTTCTAGTTTTTTGGCCTCCAAGGGCATCAGATGGATCCAGTTTCCGACCAGGCTGATGCGCCTTGTTGTAGCGAGCATTTTGATACCAAATGTGAGTATATAGCTTAATTAGGATGCAAGATCATGCTTTTTTTCAAAAAAAAATTGTATATTTCATTTTTGCAACAAGATTAGATATGGAAGTATATAGCTATGGCGACCTTTTTGGTTATTTTAAAGTTTCAAAAATGTTTTTTTCAATTGTAAATAAGAGGGATTTGTATCCACAATGGGGGTCAAGGAATGAGGCATTCTTCAGATGGGGCTTAGATCTATTTTTCTGTGATGGTTGGGGGTTAAGGGGGCTCAAATATTTAATACATCCCATAATAGGCCTTGAAAAACTGAGTGTACATCTAGAAAGTAAAAAACAGAGTTAGACATACACCCAATAATGCCCTCAAAAACAGCTTGCATATCCTCCTAGTAAAATAGAGTCAGATATACGCCTCATTATACACTTAAAAAAATGTAGAATACATCTGCCATGTAAACTGGATGTGGACATACTCATCAAAATATGCTATGTATCTAGAGTATACACTGAAAAGGCCCAATCATAAAGTTCCAATAATGTAGGTAGTTGGTTTAAAACTTACCAATGACATTTGATCAAATACTTCAGCCTTGGGAACTGATGAAAGTTCAGTCAGTATAGGTTATGATGTATTTATCATTACATATGCCTGAAATTTGAAAAACACATTTTTTCAGTATATTGAAGTATTGAAGCTTCTTCCGCTTGAGTTTTTTCACTTTTGTCCATTTTTTCCCCTATCCTCCTTTCTACTTTATAGGCCTCTCAGAGAAAAGAACTTAGAAAGTTGAGAGTTGGCTCAATCGACATGTGTTGATTAGTTGATTCCAACGCCATATAGATAGACACAGTAACTCAATTAGGGGGGAGTTATGAGCAAAAACATGATTCAAAATTAGTTTTTTTAGATTTGGTGGAATCCAAGGTGGCCTGATGTATTCAATTACTCACAAAACAACGCACTTTGTTTTTGTGGTCATTTTGATACCGTGCTCGAGTCACTAATCTAACCAAGGGCTTACATATTAAGTATTTTTTCACAATTTATTTTTTGTATTGTAATATATTACATTTGGAAATAAAATTGAGAGAAATATTTCATACGCCTCATAAGACACCTTGAAAAATCGATGCGGACATAAGCCTCATAGTATGCCCTCAAAAAACGGAGTGTACATCCTCTAAGTAATTCGCATGTGGACCTATGCTCCAGAATACGTCTCAAACAAATGTAGTGTATATCAGCCAAGTAATACGCATGTAAACATACTCTCCCAAATATGCATTAAAAATGTAGTGTATAATACAGCAGTTGTATGTAAGCCTTCTTTTAGGTCTCATTTACGTCTCCCAAATGAAACAATAAATCATCAGGAGTGAATTCGCCTCATTTAAAGTGGTGTATCCACCTCTGTTTTGTCAGTAGGGTACATTAAGGTAGTTACTGTAATATGATATATACTTATTATTTTCTAATATTTTATAATCGTAAGCAACAGACTGGTGAAAAATATGAACAATATAATTATGAAAAAATAAGAAAAATTATAAAAAGGTCAGATATGGGAAATTATAATCCTTATAAGTTTTTAATAATCGAAAGATGAATGTCCTCATGAATTACCATAATATGAAATATAATGTTTAAAAGTTCCATGGAGAATTTATTAAAATTTGGGAAATTTGAAAATTTTTCTTCAATGTTCAAAGCAAAAAATAACAGAACATTAGTTAGGTTTTTGGTGTGGTGTGTATAAAAATATAATGATAATAATAATATTAATAATAATATTTATAAGAATACAAATGAAAATTAATCATAATTATTGTATCTAAAGTCTTTAGCTATCCCTCGTTAGTATAAACAAAGTCTTCATTTTAACTACTGAAAAATTTGTCTTCACATTTTTGTTGTTTGTCTTAGATCACATTTACATTCCGTATCAGGTGTAGGAGTTATTAATCGATCAAGAACATTATAAACCTGCAAGATTTTTTTATAAAAGTTGTCATTTAGGTGACTTTTCCTTTGCAGCAGGCCAGTTGTTATTACTAGTCTTTCATAATTTTGAGAAAACTGTATACAAGGTTCATTTTGATTTCATTAATTTCAAAATTAAATCATTTGATTGATCTTTCAAATAAATTTAATGTTTGTCATCCTTAACTATCTCTGCAGAGAGATGCTGAAACAGCGTATTAGTTGCCTATATTCAGGATTTGAATTATAACCAAAAGAACCTAATGTAGGAACTGTGGAGGGACCATTAGCCTACAATTAAACCTAGTACTAGTGTTGTTAGTGTAGAAAAGCATGTGAGTGAAGTGAAAATTTTTATTAACAAAGTTGACTTAATGGAGGGTTTTTAATTTCCCCTATCAAAATGATGAAATACAAAGTGGGGTAAAGCTTTAAGAGAAAAAGTGGTTACAAAACATAAAAGTATTATCAAAATGACCTACTTCGGATATATCGTGGCTAAAATGTCATATATTCAAAAATAAAATTAAAAAAGTAAAAATAAAACTAAATCTCGGACATCCTAATTTATTTAAAATTTTCTACATGTCCCTTTTTATCTCTATTTTTTTGCCATTTTTCACTTCTCTTTCTTCTGTTCTCTGATTTTTCAAATAACTTTCCTTGTTTTATTCCCACTGGCTTAAAATACAGTATTCATATACTTGTTGCAAAAGTATTACACCCAACGAGTGAGTAATTAACAACTCATGTGGTTAGCACATGCGCCTATGGCTAGTACTGGCAAACATTGTACTCATTGGGTATAGCTCACTTTCCTAATTTGTGTAATAATGGTGCATATTATTTTTCTCATTCCACTGGTGAAATCATTTTGCAGTTTTTGTAAAGAGTGCCGAAGATCTCTACTTTTTTAATTATTAACTGATCTCTTAATATTAAAATTAAAACAGAATTAGTATTCCTTTTATTTTGCCTAACGAAACATTGAGAAAAATATTGTCTTTAATTATTATCTGACGAAATTCCTGATGTCATTTATTTATTTACTTATTTTTTAACATTTTTGTATTCTAAAACAGTTATAATAGGTGGGTTCTTCCCCAAAATTGACCCACTGCGGATAACACTTGGGGCAGTCAAAAGTTTGTTTTGTTGCAGATGCAACAAACTTAGATCCGGGCCAGTTGGTGGTGTTTTGAATTCTTCTCTTCTGTGAGGCGGAACTTCATCTTTTCACCAGTTTAACAAAAAAAAACAAAACAAAAAAAAACTACTAAATATTGTTATTTTCCAAATAAAATTTTATGACAACCCCCTAGATTTGTGGTTAGGAGCAGGCATACAGTATTTTTTTCATAAGAAAACAGGTATTCTTGTGGTATGCCAACTAACATGCCACAACAAAACAAACCCAGTTAGCTGCATATTTCTACAAAATACCAATTTTAAACAGCCCAAGTCTCCTAAAATAATGGTTTATTTTATATTTCTATATTTTATTGTAAAGATTTTTTTTTTGATTTGTTTATTTAAAATTTAAAAATTTTTTTTTTTTTCTTTTTTTTATTCATTAAAGTTTATATTTTTTTTTTTTAATTTTTCTTTTATTTTTAGTTTTGTTAATTTTGAAAATTTTTTTATGGTTTTTATAAAGTTATTATTACCTCAGGTTCTAAAAATACAGGACGGAAGATTAACACCAGATAAGGGCAAAAAATCAGGTGTACTTGGATAGTCAGTCCACAGTTCATTTTTCAAAATTCTCTGAAACTTTGAATTTTGAAAATACAAAAACAAACATCAAAATAGCTGTGTTGAATTTCAAAACCTCACCAAAAGGAAACACACTACATAGTGGAAAATATAGCTGCTCCCGCCTGTTTGCGGTTGTTAGAACAAATTCAGCACATTACAAAAAATAAAGACACAAATACATAAATACCTGGACCTTCATTCGTAACATGAAGATAAAAATCAAATGAAGATTTTATTTATGAGTTGTCCATATTTGTAAGCAGGAATGAATGAATTGGAAGCACAAGTAAAAAACAAAGTTATGAAAAACGTGTCAAGAAGCTTGAATAAAAAAGAACACAAGAACACACCAGTGGCGTAGTTGAACGAGAGTGATCGGCCAAATAAAGATAAAAATTTCCCTCTTTCAATTATACATATGCTTTCAAAGAGAGAAATTATTATATATTATTATGTACGTTTCACAGCTGATTACCCGTCAAGATTCAAGAATATTCTTGAATCTTGATAGTAAATGCCATAAATATCTTTGGAATACTTCATTCTGTGTTGGAAAAACCCAAAATTACCGCGCATTCTACATCTCTGGTTAGGAGGTACCTTTCTGTTGCTTCTGTATTCACTTTTTCTACGACAAATGGCCTTATATGTATAGCTAGTTGTATTTGACAACCCTGACACTGGATAACTTCACAAAACTAAGTAGTTGTTAGGCTTCCTACCAAATATTTAATTTTCTATTCACTTTTAATAGGTTAATTAAGCCATTGCCGAACAGCTACATTTATTCGAAGCGGCTAACCGAATTTCAGTTGCTGAAATATAAATCAAAACTACCAGTACTGGTAGTCAGGCCAACAATTGGTAAGATGTTAAAAGTGACAACGTCTGTTTTATATTAGGCCTACTTATTTGTCCGTCAGATCTATTAAATCTATTCCATCTTTGCATTGTTTTCAGTCGTACCCAGTTTGAAAGAACCAGCACCTGGTTTCGTTGATAATTTCAATGGTCCGGTTGGATTGTCTGTCGCTGCTGCAAAAGGCGTTTTGCGCAGCTTATTATGTCATGTCGAAAATATAATGGATGTGGTGCCAGTTGATATAATATGTAACGGCTTGATAGTCATACCGTGGGCTGAATCAAAACATGAGACGTGGTTCCGCATATATTCTTATTTCAACCTTAATGACACTCGTCTACGGAATGATGTCGGAGTCGATTAACCTGGTCTGATTTTTCTTATTCCAGGAAAAAACGAGATATTCCCGTGTATAATTTGTCCTTTGTCAGTTCTCAAAGTACCCTAACATGGGGTGAGTACCAAGCCTTCGGTAGCAAGCTTGTATCGCAAGACCCATTTGAAGAAATGCTGTGGTACCCCAAATGGAATTTGATGACCTCGAATCGATTTGCTCACAACTTCGCTATTATATTCTACCATTTCTTGCCGGCGTACATAATTGATTTTATTTTGAAATCATTAGGCGAGAAACCTTTGTGAGTACACTATAAGGAAAGTTTTTTCTCATCTCATGTAATTACTTAAGTACGGTCTATGAAAAAACTAAGGAACGCTTAAATATAATGGATTTCAATACCTTCCAGGGTAGGTGTTCTTGAAATATTTTTTGTCTGTTACGATTTTACTATCGATTCTGTTATGGTGATAACATCAATATTTCTGGTTCTTCAATTCTATGACGATGTTATGACCATATTGTTAAAACTTTCGTTACAAAGTCTGTTATGCATAGCATGAATTGATAAAGTCTTGGTGCTAAGTAGAGTCAAATAAATTTTTTCATCCTGAATTAAAGTATCTAAATAATTTCATGAGATTAAATTTAAGTTGAAAATGAGAATAAAATCGTACTTATTTTGTGAAACAACAATAGGTTAAAACTATTGTATTTTAGTTGCTGTTACTTACGGTAGCTAAATTACTAAACAATATTCAATATTCCAATTGTTCCGAATGTTGTACTATAATGTTTAAGGATGATGTCGTAGAAATTTTGTTGCTACCTATCTGTTAATTATTTCTTGAGTTATGGTTGAAAATCCTGAACTGTGGATGAATTTGTTTAAATACCTACAGTTTGTTGCAAACAAACTTTCTCGCCATAAAATCAATATTCAATTGTGGAATTATGAAAATTAGCTTCATAATATTTGAGGATCGATCTTCGGTACCAGCTACCGCCCCACTGACTAATATTTACCAAAATAATATTCTCCATCTCGTTGCCCTTGAGCAGCGCTTAGGTAATTACTAATATTTTACTGAAAAATTGACGTTCTGTATGAAAATGTAAATTTTTATTAAATTTTTTTGAAAGTGGGTATTTTGAGAGATACTGAACACCAATAACCAGTGCCAAACTTGGCTATTTTTTGACTTCTTAAAAACCAAATTGTTCAAATTTTATTTTAAGTTTATTCCTCAGAAAGCAAAACAAACCTTTTGTTTTCAAAAATTTGACACCTGTTGGCCCGGGGGGGGGAAATACAATATTATATACTACCAACAACTGCCCACATTGAAAATTATAGTTTGGAATTGAATAGGGGATTGGTAGTAGGTATACCCAAGGTATGACATACTGGGTGGGTCAGTTTAACACGCACCATTTGCTGCGTGTTAACCTGACTCATAATGCAAAATTACATAATGGAGATGCATGTTGTCACACCAAAACTTTGTGAAAAAATAGAAATGTTTGATAAACAAATGAGCTTTAATTACTGTAAAAAAAAGAAAAGAAATTATTATGAACTTAATAGGGTACCCAAATAAATAAAAAATACAAAAGTCCTTCTAAGAACATTTATTTTATTTGAGTACTCGTAAGTTGGTACGTATGTTTCTATTAATTTGGATAATTAAAACTCATTATTGGTTATCAAACATTACTTTTGTTTGCTACATACATTTTGGTGCGACAACATGTAACTCCCCGGTATCATTTTGCAAAGTGAGTCAGTTTAAAACTAAGATGCTCCAAAGGTAGTCATCGCATTAGTTTAAATAAAATTATGAAGATCTGAAATATTAAAGTAGCCTAAAGAAAAAATAAGACAGCCCAAGATCACAGATCTTTAGAATCAGGGTACTTCGGATTTAAGAAGGGAAGGACATGAAAACCTAGTTTCCCAAATACCACAGTGAACATGAGGTCATGTCATATAGACCCTACACAACTCCTCCTAAGTTATTATACAAAGCCTTACAATTCAGGAGGTGATCTTTTGACAATAGTATTCATTGTAACATATGATATATCTGATATTAATTCGTTTCGATCTTGCTAAGATGATGTTGACTGTCCGTTGCGATATATTGAGGAGTCGTACCATGTGGAGATGTTGAATTAAGAATCACTCAGTTGTTTCTTCAATCGGTGTTTTAATTAGTTATCTTGTAGAATGTTTACTTAAGAAGAACGAACTATTACGGAAACAACAATCCTGAGTTATGATAACTTTTATTATATTTTTGATTTCACTTCATTGTAGTAATGTGAATGAAAAAAACGTCTACTTTTGTAAGCCGGTTAAAAATGGACTGACTTCCCCACTCATATTTCAGTTAGATGTCGATTAATCGTATTATTTCAGATCTAACTGGGGAAATCTATTATTAGTTTTATCATGTTGTTAAGATCCGATACCCAACCAAATAAATTGTATTTCCCTTTCTTATTAAATATGCATTTTGATCAGCTGTTAGGAAAACATGACATAGGATGAAGAATTACATGTCGTAGTCTAAATACTTTTGGAATTGCAATAACCACGTACCTATTTATTTAAAAAACATAAAATAAATTATAAATCACCAAAAAATAAAAAATGAATAAATAAAACTTAAAATTATAAATTAGGTGATGCGACGAGGGTAAGCTGGAAAGAATAGGAGGGAAGAAATGGAGGAGTGACAAATGTAACGCTAAATTATCGCATGGGATAAAATGAATGGTGGCATCAGAGGTGTTTTACGGAGGCAATTGAGATACAATAAAATTATGATGAATTGCTTCTAAAAGAAATTCGAGAGCAACACAGGCCCAGGGAAGAGAAAAGTAGGTGAGGCAGAGAAATGAGTAGTATTGTAATCAAAGCCTATTATGTCCATCATCATTCATAAGTATACAATCTTTTAAAGGGTGAAACAAAATGACAATTTTACGTGTATGAAAAATGTTCTGTTTTTCATTTTGTATATTTTGAAACGTTTTTTCAATCCTTCGTGGTATACCTACCTACCTATGTATGGATTGATGGACACATCGCGATGTATCCACATCTTCGTAACCAATATTTGCCTGGTATGGATCCAAAAAATTTGCGGCAGGAGAATTCACCTCGTTAAAAGCTTTCTTTTTTTTCGAAGAGCTAATCTCAATTGTTTCACTTACACGAAAAAAAAAAGTAAACTTTTTTCCCGAGATTTAGAGGAGACGAACATTCAGTCACTCTACTTGGCTGAATCCATGATCATGATGACAAGTTAAAATATTCGTGATTTTATTCAATAACCGATACCTTTTTGCGATTTTGCGACTTCAGTTGTTAAATAATGCGTTTTCAGTGTTCTTCGCTAGCACTCTCGTAAAAAATATTTTGTATTTACGCACTTGAGACTTTTTTATTGGCATTTCAGCTTGGTTAAAATCCAAAGAAAACTATCCGCAGGAATGTCTGTTCTAGAGTACTTTATAATGAACCAGTGGATATTTAAGAATGATGGCATTCATCGAGTGAAGAAATTAATGAACGAGGCTGACAGGCAAATATTTCCAGTCATTATGGAAAACGTAGACTTCGAAGAATTGACCAGGAACTCCACACGTTGGATAAAAAAATACGTGCTAAAGGAGAAAATAAGCGATCCGACGGCACGTCGACGAAAATTATTCTGGTACTGGAAGTGCGATAGTCGTCCAAGAATTAATTTTTTTACTTTGCAGCCATCTACAGGACAACTTTGTTTTGTTTACAGGTTTTATGTGGCGAGTATTATTTTCGACGTTATCTTTTACATGGCTCTGGCAAAACTATTGTTATATGTTTACAGAACATATTTTTCAAATTGATCGCAAGTTGTACCTATACATATAATTTTACTAATGTTAAAACTTTTTTTTTTTTTTTAATTTATTTATTATTAACTCCACCAAAGTTCTTTCGACAGAATTTTTTTTTTTGGATTTACCATCAGGACTCCATGGGTTTCAAGAAGGGGGCAAAAAATTATTTATGAATAATTATGCGCAGTACATCATCATATATATTTTCAGATTTGTTGATTCTATAATTAAAGATAATTTTTTTATTGAACTCGCAATTGGGTATCATTTGATATAGCTTAAACTTGGTTGGTAGTTGGTTCACACCTATAAACTACTAGTTTCAACTATGGTTAAATTTATTGATTAGTTCAGTCCGAGGGGCTGACAAAAGTTTAATCAGTGGGGATAAGATTGAATTATCATGATAGAGCGCTGAAATTTTCCAAACTACTTTCCTAGCATATATGAGCTTGTAGACCTCAAACTTTTCCAATTTTTATCATTTCCTTCCCACTCACCTCCTTCCAATTTATAAGACTATGAGAAAAACTAAGCCTAGGCTGTCTTTTGTGAGTTCATTTGATGCGACTTGAGCAGCTGAATCCAGCACCATATCATTTATTGATATAGCTTAATTAGGAGGCGAGTTATAGGAGCAAAACCTGGGTGGAAATATGTTTTTGTATTTTATGGACCCCCAGTATTTCCATTAAAGTACCGAAAATTTTCGTTATTTGGATGTCTTTTTGAATTAAAATTATTTGTGAAAAAGGCAAAGTGTTAAAACCTTTAAATAATTTTTGGACCAAAATTCTGAAAGCTAAAATATTCCACAAATAATTACCATTGTCGAAACTAAAGTGTGAAGGAACAGAACCCAGTTTTCAAAAATCAGAGCATGAATCAAAAAGTTTTGGATGTGCTTGCACCTGTCAGTTCCTGTGATGAAAATTCATCTTGAAGAATTTTGGATTTCTTTGGGTGCTTGTTGCGGATATGTACGAAGTCAGTTCAGGTTCTGATAAGAAGAAATAATTTCGTGTGTTTTTGTTTTCTAATTTTAGAAGACATCTAACGAGGTAAGGGTTTTACATCGGATATTCTGATATTAAATTAATGATTTTTTGAACTGTAAAATTTCTTTTCTATAATGTACTAAATTATTAACATCATGGGTTGAATTGTGGGGTAAAATGAGCGGATGTTTACATGGGGTGTGAGTAAGAGTGAGAATGAAGTAGTATAATATATAATTCTAAAATTGATTTTAAGATAATGATTGGTTTGTTTAATTATGGGGGTTTTCACTTGAGTTCTAGACACCTAGCTTATCTGAACACTCCAATTTTCTTTTTTTTTTTTTTTTTTTTTTTTCAAATTTTTGGTTAAAATTTAAAGTTGGATGTAAATAATATTGGCGTTGACGGGGTGGGGGGAGAATTCCTTTGAACGAAGCCATCACTGTTGAGATACCACAAGATTCGCGCGTTGTTCGAACCCTCATCCCCCTTGACCGCGTTTTAGTGGTAGATATGCCCCTGCTCTGGACAGTAATTCTCTCTCCTAGTGGCAATTATAGGTTGCACCAAAAATATAATAATTCTCTTATGCTTTTGTTGAAATGATATAATTACGTTTGAAATAGGCGCACCTACCGTGGTCAAGGGATCAGGTATGATAAGAATTTTGTGGAAATGTCTCAGTTTTCAATGAACGTAATGGTCAAATTAAGCGTACTTAGGTACTCGACCAAATATCCAAAGAATTTCGGCGGCACCAACGAAATAAATATACGTATTAATTTGTCAAATGAACTGAAGGTCGCCACCAAAGCGAGTGAACCGTCACCGAAACGGACGATGGAGAAGCAAATTTATACCGACAAACAATTAAAGGCATTGACGAATATGCGAATGAAATAAAATTATTCTCGCGTCACTATGGCTACCTTTTTGCAGGTTTTCTACGTAAATCTTGCTACAGCCTACTTAATTTATGAGCAGATTGTAATGTTTTAAGAAAGCATATACATATATATCTTTTCTACAGACGTGAATCGGTGTTAATTTTGCATGTTTCTTCGGAATATTTTATCGGAGTTATTCATTTTTACGAGGTCGTTTCTTAACATTAGGACTACCCGTCGCTTTTCGAATTCGACGTTTTTTCGTATCCATTGGTTTCATACTTACTTACATATTCATCATTTTATTTCAAAGATACTTTACGTCTACGTTTTCTTTATTTTCTACTTATTTATTTCTTTATAGTAGTGCTGCGTTTTGCGAGAAAGGTTAATGGAAATGTGTGGCTTTTTTATTAAAAACAATAAATAATAATAAAAAAAAAAAAAAAGATACAAATAAAGTCGGAATACGCGAGTTTTATGCTGGTTAGAAAATTTTTATGACCGGTGTGACGGTATTTATTGGCAAAGTACTGCTGTGGAAACTGTTGTTCAGCTGTTCACTCATCGACATAATCCACCCTCTGATTCGAAATAAATACGAGAAAAACTCTCCAGATAAAATTCACGATTTTCTCAATGCTCCTGCGAGTGTGGCTGAAAAAATAACTCACACAATTCTGTAGGTGCGATTTCTAGAAGTAAACCGCATTTATGCTCCAAATTTTCACAATAAATTTTGGCTAGAAAACCTTTTGGTTTTTCCAAAAGTAGTCGTCATTTCTGAAGATCTAAGCCACCTGATATAGTAAGTCTTTTGCAGTATCATAAAAAGATAAAAAAGGTTGTTTCATGATATCTCCATGCAACTGGCTCTTCGGAGCATAAATTGCATTCCTTTAAGGATAGATTTTAATCCTGCTTTTGCATTAGTTGAGCCTCCCGTCAAGTTGCTAGGTATAAGGTACCTACAGTGCCCTATTATCGCCAGGTGCCTAATTACGATAACAGTGGATATTTTGAGAACTAGGTATCCACTGTTGCATTGTGAAATAAATATTGCACACTCACTATGTGTGTGTGATCTATGATTGGAAATTTCAGCATATTTCGTAACCAGGAAGCCGAAAAATTATCTTGTATTTTGTTATCAATAAAGTGAGATAAAATTTGCCGTTAAAAAAATGATTTTTTTTTCCAAATTATTCTCTAAAATTGACTTCTAAGGTACCTACGTATTTCTCTTTCCATAGATGGGTTATATCGTTTACTTGATAGGCTATTCTATGCAATAACTAAAAATAATAATATATTAATGTAGGTTTTGTCGGCTCGGGGAATCGAACCTGGGACCTACATATTCGCCAGCTAAAAGCGGTGAACTTAACCGCAAGGCCATCTCACCGCCGACTATAACTGGCGAATGTATTTTATATTAGACAAGGTATGGCGGTTCCCACACACTCCCCCCCTAGAGAGACTCAACACGAGTTGAACGACATTAGATGCTGTGGGAGGTTGGGCGGAATCAGAAATGCCTCTTATACCTATACGCACAGGCTTATACTACCTATACGGGTTCTATTTCCACTATATAGGGCGCCATCTATCGGCTACTCAAGTTAGGAAGGAGAGTTTTGAGTTCCACCATGCACCACTAGGGTGCGTGCGTGTCCAGCACACGTCAAGGGTCACCAGATGTAGGTTTTGTCGGCTCGGGGAATCGAACCTGGGACCTACATATTCGCCAGCTAAAAGCGGTGAACTTAACCGCACGGCCATCTCACCGCCGACTATAACTGACGAATGTATTTTATATTAGACAAGGTATGGCGGTTCCCACAATTAACATGAAACGGTATTTAAAATCAAAAAAGTGATGCAACTGGGGTTCCTAATAACGCAATATAACCAAATAAGAGCCAATTTAAGATTGATTTGTACGATACTGATCTGCTTTTTCAGACATTTAATTGTACCAATGCTAATACTCACGTAAACCATGGTGCAGAAAAGAAGTACTTGGGCTGTTATTTGTGTGATGAAGATGTAAAATAATATATGAGAAAGTGCGTCGTGGGCAAATGTCCTATATAATTAAGCCCATGATAAATATTTCGGTCTTAAGTACCTACTAAAAATTACTCTGATCCATTTGTTTATCATAAATGTGATTAAAAATGTTTCAAATGCAATACAATGAAAAAAAAAAGTGTTTTTTATTCTGATTGGCGTTATTAGGGACCTGGTCCTAATACCGCCAGTGTGGTGGGTCAAACTTTTCTGGAGGTTTTTATGACATATTCTTCAAAAGTTTGTATTTTTGGCATGAAGTATATATAGTTTAAAGTTCATTTAATTAGGTATATCCACTAAGAAAAAAAAGCAACTATATATAATTAGTAGAAAGAGGATATTGATTTTGCACCGTACCTTAGAATGGGATACAAATTATGAATCTACCGCAAACTCTCTAATCATCTATTGGTCAAAAAAGTAAGTTTTGAAAAATATATCAGCTTTTTATAATCTTCTTCGTTGATATACACCAACTTTCGTTCTTTCCTGATTATTTATAAAAATACCAAACATGGTCCGAAAGTTATAAATGGGATCAAACAATTCCTGAGATGTTAACAACTGGTAGCAACTGACATTCCTAATGATTTAATGTTATGTACTGAGTAATTATTGTCATTCTAGACAACTTTATATGGGAACTAAATTATGATCCCTGTGCTTGCCAATTGTATTAATTCATTGTTTTGTCAAAAACAGAATTTTATATGGCAATTTGTGTAACTTGGCTTTCATAATAAAGAATAAAATTCCTATTCCGTACATGTTCTTGCAGAAAAATATTATGTAACTCTCATGAAACCAATTTCAGTTCCTAAATTGGAATTATTGACTGCATTAATTGGCGTTAGTGATCCACGTATAGCCTAGAAATCTACAGATCTTTCCAATTCTTCTACACTTTTGTGGTCTAATAGCAAATCCGTCAGGTTTCAGCAACACTCTAAATTTCTGACCCAAATTTGATTTTTGGAAACTTGAATTTGGTTAACCAGGTACTGATCCACCACACTATGGTTACAGTAATGACAACTTTCTGTGGAATATTTTGATTTTTAATTTTGATCCAAAATTTGTTTAAAAGCTTTTGGAATTTTGCCTTTTCATTACAAAATAATATGATTTAGTTCAAAAATTTTCCGATGATAAAAATTCTTCACCCTTAATGGAAATTTTTTGGTTTCCAAATTTGATAAAGTTTTTCACCGAAAAATAATCTTTCCTATTTTACCGAAGGGCAGTTTTAGAATTAAAAATGTTTCTAGCTTCGGTTTTTGAGAATGTTTTCATATCACCCAATTTTTACCAATGTTTTATGCATGAAGAGTAAGAGAAGGGTTAATTAATGATGGTAAAAAAATGGACTGAGAAAATGGTAAGAAATTATAAAGTGGTGGTGGGAGCCAGTCGGCCATTTTGAAATGAATTTATTATTGACCACCACTTTCTCCTTATCAATCATAATTTCATTTTTCCTAGAATTTTGTGTAAATTCTAAGACAGAGGAATTTTTATCAATATCCTTTGTTGGCGAATTTGTCTCTCCTTTCTTCATCTCATCGTCAACCCTTGTGTCTACAAAAACTCATTTTCCACCTTAGGGATCTTATTTTTCATTTTTACTTCTTACAGTGCACATCCCAATGGCACTAAAGTTTATAGTAAAGATATCTACTTGCATGTTGGCTTTTTCCAACATTGCATAATGATTTTATTTTGTCTAAGTTGTGTTAAGTGAATTTTGTGACAAAATTATTGTTCAAAAAATTAATTGTTCCTTTTTTTAAATAAATTTTTTAATTCAAGTCTTTGACAA
The DNA here is from genome assembly GCA_011428145.1 of Ericerus pela. Lineage (NCBI taxonomy): Eukaryota > Metazoa > Arthropoda > Insecta > Hemiptera > Coccidae > Ericerus > Ericerus pela. The sequence goes on along the minus strand of WOFM01000267.1, from coordinate 1,229,009 downwards.
ATTTTTGGGGACAAAATTGTGTTTCAAATGTAAATTATTTCAGTTGAGTGAAATTTTGTGTTTTCACTTGAGAATTGCACACATCTGAGCAGTCTCAAATTTATCTTAGACTTTTTCTTTCATGAAATTGTTTCTATCAGAAGCTGAAAATGAATTTTCAAGCTCTTTTCAGAGTAACGGTATTTTAGCCTAAAACAAAAATTTTCTACATTTTGAACCAAAATTAATTCTAAAATTATTTCAGTACACTAAAAAAGTGAGAATACCATGTGTCGAAACAAAATTCCACAAAACAAATACAGTCAAAATTTTTGGTTCAAATTTAAACGAAATTCTCCCGAAAAATTCATTGATATTGTTGCTGTTTTTCCTCGGCATACAGGAAATTTTATTTGCTCTATCGTTGTTCAGCTATCTTGTCAAATCAATCAAATGGTCAACAAATTTTTGTTGCTGCTGTGAATCTTCATGGGTCCAGTTGCTGCTCCAAAAGCTTCATTCCATCCAATTAGGATATTCGTGTCACCAACGAAAGTTGTAAGAATTTACTGCTTATTTGTACATTGTGTTATCTGATAATTCAAGACACGTGTCATTTTTGTCAAGATAATTATGAATAAAATTATTTTAAATACTTTCGTTTCGGATCAGATAATTTTGTGAAAATGTGCTAATTCCTTCCTTATTGGGTTTGAAACAATGAAAGGTTGGATTGATTTGTAGAAGGATGAGAGGGCGTAAGGGTGGAATACTTGTTGTTCCAAAAAGGAGGTTGGAAGAATACACATGTAGGCCAAATTCATGGGACCTCCTGGCTTATCTGGATATGTAAATTTATTTTTTGTTTGAAATAAATTTGTGTTAGGGAAACTGGTGAGTGTAAAAATATATGATAGGATATCTGTTAATAACTTTATCTTTGACAGGTGGGTACCCCCCTCGCATACCACAATACAAAACTGGAGAAAATGAAAAAAAGAACAACGCACTTTATATTTTTTAATTTTTATTTATTTTCAATGCTCTCCTCTTCTTCCTATAAAGAGTGAAACCTGTGAATTTTTTATGATTAATATTCGCGAATGCACTTCATTAAGTAGATACCAAAAAAGCCGCAAAATATTTGTGAATTCAATAGTGGACTACTTTACGCCTTTATTTTTGTAGTATTAAACAAAAGCCAACCGATAAACCATGGCCTCTACCACTCCTTTACTATTATCTGATAGAACATTTTAAAACAATACTTTGGGACATATTGTTCAACTCTCACAGAAGAGCAACAGAAAAATGAGAAAATTAGCCAGGATTTTGAAATTATATATCCACTAAAATACCTAATATGTGTCCCAAGTTTTCAAAAAGACAAAGTAGTGGTTGGTCAGATTCTTCCAACTGGGGATCCAAGTTTCATAATTTTCTTTAGAAGAACAGTACCATAAACCAAAATGTGTATTGAAAAGAAATGGAGATATCAGAGAGAACTTTTGAGAAAGAATTTTTTTTTTATTCCTGGCGACATCCGTTCTTAGAGTGAGAAAAGATCAAAGTGTTATAATGATTAGAGAAATATGGAAAATAATAAGGGGGGCTTCGACGCCAGTCGGCACCAGTAATAATCAAAGAGATAACAAATTTTTTCTCGTTTAATCCAAAACTATTAATAAAAAATTTAAACCAAAACTTGGTACAACTCAGGGTACCCCAAATTCAACAGATGTTCTTACAGAGAAGATAATTTTTATTTTATAATTTAAATTTCACATTTTCAAGAGGATTGCTTTCAGAATTCGAGAATCTTTTTGGGTTTAATTTTACAAAGGAAAATTATTTCAAAATTTTCGGATGAAATGGATTAAAAGTTTTGTGTATTTATTAACAAACGGAGGGCGTATCTCTTTAGAGATCGGTGAAAAATTTGGCATGTGTATACTTCGGGTCTAAATTTTTGTAAAGTTCGATGATAGATGAAATCCGCCCATTAATTTAAAAATGGTGACTGTGTGAATGTTCAGTTATTACATAAAGCTTCCACCTTCAAAATTTTTAAAACTTTTCACCTTCTTAATAGAAATTAAATTTTTGAGTTCTCCACCGAAAGTTTCGAAGAGTTCTCTCACTCTATAAGAAATTATTCAAAAATATTCCCGAATCCTTTTGAAAATATGAAATAAAATTTGTAGAGATGGTACAAAATTTATAAAACCTATAATGAATGCAACCCGCAATAAGTATGATCTGAATTTGAAATCTACCTTTTCAACTGGCATGCATTGGGGTTATTATTTTTTATTCTCAATTTGACTGGTTGAGCATTTGAACAAGCAGATTAACCGAAAATTTCAATAATACTGCCAGGCTTTTGCTGAAAATATTAATTTAAAAATATCCCAGGTCCATATAGCCTAGGGTATGTCAGAGAAGGCTGAGCCTCCTCTGGTCGCCTGTTTGTCCCTTTTAGCTGTGTTCAAGTTGTTTATCATTTATAGGTACCTAAATATGGTTGGTCCCCTCGAAAGTTTGAAATGCTCCTACTGACAACATTAATTCATGGCTACCCCACTAAAATACCCAAAGAAATAAGGTGAAAACAAATTTTGAAAAATTTCCCAGTTTTAAATACCTAAATTCGTTTTCTCATAATATTGTGGAATAATATCACTCGACTGAAGCAAAGTTCGCAAGTATTTCAATCCGGGTCTATAACTGAATTAAAGGACTCTACACTGATGAACGAAAAAAGCAGGAAACCAGAAAAAACCGATTATAAATAAGGTCCCCCAATACATACGTATACAAATAATAATTTAGGTCGTAAGTGCCTATACATGAAATTTTGGAACTAAAAATAGGTAATGGAATTGACCAGCAACTATAGGAAAGTCTGATTATTCCTATGTTTCTAGCATTAAATTAATTACCGTACTTTCTCGAATGATGGCATAAATCGTGAATTTTGACGTATAGTTCCCGCATAATAATTCGAATTTTGCTCTTTCAACGGTAATTTATTAATTTTCGATCTATAAACTCTGGTAATTTAAAGTTTATGAAATTACGATTTATTGCTCGCTTAGTATTCTTGCGATTTCCACGAATATTACTGCATAATATTGCGTTCGACGGGATGGTTTTCACATTTTAATAGGGCTGTTGTCACTTTCTTTCAAACAAATTGTGTTCGGGAGAAGGTTAATTTTTTCATCGACGATGACGATGGATGAAGCCCGAGTAGCCGAGTTTTATGCCGGTAAGAAAATTTTAATGACCGGTGCTACAGGATTTACTGGCAAAGTACCTACTGCTGTGGAAACTGTTTGCACAGCTGCCCGCTCATCGACACACTCTATCCTCTGATTCGAGAGAAGCGCGAGAAAAACTCAGCAGACAGACTCGGCGATTTGCTCGATGGTCCGGTAAGCAGGCAGATAGGTAGCGGCTGCAAAATATTAGAACAATTTTCGATGGCAGGTACCTACGGCAGTACCTGAGCCGAATAATTTAAATTGCAGATTTTCGTTGGTCTTCGGTTTTCGAGAAAGTGGTCGCCATCTGTGGGGGGACCTGGGCGATCTGAAATTGCCATTATCAGCAGCTGATCGAAAATGGTTGTTCGACGATGACGTTTCCATCGTTTTTCACGGAGCAGCCAACCTGCGGATGAACGCTAATTCGAAAGAAGCGGTCGGAATGAACCCCGAAAGAACGGACATTTTTATGAATTTGGCATTAGAAATGAGAAATCTGCAGGTGAGCCTAGTTTTGTTTATTCAAGTTACCTACCCGAGTCTTTTGTTCGATACGTACCTACCTAGGTATTCGTGAAGGTGTGGGTTGGTACCCTCTTCCGCACTGGCAGTGTAGATTATAGTCTAATTAGTCTATATCCATCATTTCGCCTACCATCAGCCAAGATGCGAAAATGTAGGCTGACACAATAGTTAGGTACCTATTTCTCGTTTTGTTGGTAGTTACGGTACGTCTGTACATTCAGCTCATTTAGTTTACAAGAACTACGTATATTTCTTACATACTGGGTATCAGAGTTGTCACCTTAGAACAACACTAGCCTAAGTCCAAAAATGTCATTTTTACGTTATGCAAATAAAAATTCTCCTTGTGCAGCCCTCTATGATTCGATAAAGCTATGTCGAGTCCATACTGCTTAGAAACTGAAATTAACACCAAATGCCAACTTTTTTATGTCAGATTTTGAAAGAATTTGTTCATGTAAAAGTAACTTGACTCCACTTTTTTCTAATTTATTTGTGTAAAACTATCTCAACTCCAAGTTAACTTACTTTATTTTTTGGAATGAAAGAATTATTTGTTGCAGAAGTAACTTAACTACACTTTTTTTCATTAATTTATTATTTTAAAACTACCTCAAGTCCAAAATAAGCTACTTTTGCACCAACATTTTTATTCAGTCCTCAGTGCCTGTGGAACATAAGATACCCCTGGAAGATAATTTTGTTCGATACTACATATATAAGTCTCTCAATTTGAAGGAAAAAATAGAATTTCTATTTTTTGTAAGAATATCTTTACTTGTTTCCTATTATTCATATACTGTATAACTGGTTCCACATCCCATTGCAATAATTGAAAAATGTCAACATTCTTAACTTCCTTTTCAGTCTCCTGAAAAACAAAGTTTTTAGAATTACGCTACATTCTAGGCTGAGGAGAGTGATACGTTAAATTCCATATAATAGTTTCAGCCTCTATAAGATATCAAATTTCGTAAGTCGCCTCAGACGAAAGCAAGTTCCTGAAAAACAATACTGTTCAAATTCACATTAAATTTGTTGAACTTTGCACAAGACGCTTATTCTTTCACCTATTTTTTAAATTTCATTTTCAAACTACATAAATCGACCGAATAATTCCTCCCTAGGCTAGACTACAGTTTAGTAGGTACTGAGGCATCCGAAATCGATTCCTGCCACAGTTGCCAATATTTTATGAGGCATCCGAAATCGATTCCTGTCACGTGTCATAAAGTCAACCTTTAATGTATAGTGGTGTTTAAATGCTAATGACGTCACAATGTCCTAAAGTTAGGGCATCATGCAGCTGAAAAACTGAATCGAGAGGTCTTGAATTGTGTTTTCAAGACATTTTATTTTTTGACTTTGACTATGTCCTACGGCTGAATTCTTCTTGACTTGAATTAGACTTCTTCAGACACGGCAAAATGCAGCTTACTTTTGTCTTCATACCTCAGCAAATTAATATGACGAATCAGCAATAAGCTAAGTTGTGTGGAAAGAAGAGCCTAACAAAGTTTCGATCCATACAAGGTTCGAAACTTACAAAAACGAACAGCAGAATTATTTTGTCAAAGACTATAATTACAAAAGAACTATAGTGTCGATAAAGCGGAACAAAGCAAAGTGTGTAGCGGAAAAAATAAAAAGTTAAAAAAAAAGCTATGGCAGACAACAAGTAGGAGAAACCATCAGAAAGTTGTTGTGTCTTCACCTAATTGTGTCTTCATGAGTGATAGTTTTGTTGTGTAAAAGACTCCTAATATGAAACTTTAGGTCTCGGAGCTTTTGGTTAAAAGTGAGGGTGAGGTGAGGAAATTACTAACATAGATGGAATCAAATCCACTATGCGAAAAAGAAGGCTCGACGCGGCCTTTAAATGACAGAGCAAGGCAGTCATCTCGAACCAAGCTTGTCTTAAAGTTGTCTTCAACACACCAAATTTCCCTCCTAGCAGATGCCAGGAACTCCATCTGATCATATTGTCGACTGATACTTCACCTCGCAGGTGTTTTCAAAAGATCGCCTTGAAGTGCGATGTACAACTGGCGAAATTAGAAATGTCTTGTGTGTCGTCATTACTGATCCTTCATGACGAAAGAACATTCCTAATTTGCCTTTGTCTTCAACTGAACCTATCTGGAATACTAACTACCGTCCTAGTTGTCTTCAAGGTAGATCAGATTGAATCTTATTCTGCATCACGAAGATGGTACACTTATTAAATTGCCTAACGTGAGGACTTAAACGTACGACTTGTGACTTGGACCTGCTACTATCCGCCTACACAAGAAGGACTCATTTGCAAAAACGAACCTAGTACCGGGTGTCGTCAGTGCAAAGCAGAGAGCAAAAAAGGAGAGAGATTTAAAAATTGGAATTTGTCTTCACAAATCAGTTGTTCCTGTTAGAGAAGTTTCCCCACTTATTGTCCGCCAATTGCCTTCAAACATGCGATGTCGATAACAAAAAGCGGGAGGAATTACCAAATGTCTACAGCCAATAAAATTACGGATATCAGAAATTAATATACGTCGACATATAATAGGCGAAAAGCGCACGTAGATGACTGATAAAACAAAGTATAATAGAATATATTAAATGACTGCAAACCGCAAGCAAAGCGTGGAAAGAACGGAGATAAAAAAGGTTGGCTGCATTCATGTCCGTCAATGGGTTTTTACTTTCTTTTAATTCGTCTTCATTTAATATATGTTTCATGGCGCCAGTCTGTCGGATCGAACCAAATTACTGTCTGAAATTGTCTGGATTTGGAAAAGTCGTTACTGAAATAAAATTCATTATAATTGCCTGAAAGAGAATCAGATTTTATTTTTGTCTTCACGTCTTCATCCGAATACGAGTTCGAATTCAGATAATATAATGTCCGAATTTGAATTTTGTCTCTTAAAAATTTGTCTTCAATTGTGACGTCATTATTTTGTCTTGTGTTTGTCGAAAATAATTTTTATTTTAAGGTCCAGATCTCGGACTTCTCAGTACCTAAAATCGGTATTTGCCACCTTTTTCAACTTTCACATGCACTTCATTTAAAACTTCGAATATGTAGGTCAATCGTCGAAACCGCGGCTACCACGTTATTGATTAATTTTCACCAAAATAAGATTCTCCATCTTGTTGCCCTTGAGCGGTATCTACTAATACTCTAGTCAAAAATTTACATTCTGCATGAAAATGATAATTTAAAAAAATTTTTTGTGTAGATGGGTATTTTAACAGATACTGCACCCCAATAACCATTGCTAGACTTTGCTATTTTTCAGTCCTTTACCACCCAAATTTTTCGAATATGTTTCTATGTTTATTACCCAAAAGGTAAAAAAAAAAACTGTTTTTAAAAATTGGGCACCTTTTGGCGCAATAGATATCTTTGCAAATACAATACCTACTGCAAAAACTGTCTAAATGGAAAATTATAGTTTTAAATTGAACAGATGACTGGTAGTAGATAGACCCAAGGAATTGATAATTATACTCTACGTCGTTACTAAGCCCACTTCATCAATTTATTGGTATCTTAGTGTGTGTGTAATGACATCACACGTAGAAAGAGGAGTACCTTTGGACTATTAATTTTACACTGGATTAGTTAACTGTATGTTAGTGAGTGTGAAATTACGTCACAGGTAAAAAACGATCAAATATCTCGTCATACGCTCTATCTATGCCACCAAGTGGTAGTCTAAATACCTTTCGTATACCTACAACTACGTACCTTCTTATTATGAAATTACATCTACTAGGTATCTACAATTAGAAAACATAAAATTATAAATCACCAAAAAATAATATAAAACATTAAATTACAAATTAGGTGCATTGTGGAAGCAAAAGGGAAAGTGTAATGGAGGGGCGAAGTGGAGAAGTGAAAAAAGTAACCATAAATTATTTCGGGGGTAAAATGAATGGTTGCATATGAGGAGGGGTAAGGGTGTTTGAGGGGCAACAAAATTATGATAAATTGCTTCTAAAAGAAATATGAGAAAAACACTGACCTAGGGAAGAGGAAAGTGGATGAGGAAGAGAAATTAATAATATTGTAATCAATGCCTATGTCCATCATCGGTAGTCTATCTTTATCAAATATCGATCCGTAAGTATCAGTATACATTCTGTCAAAGGGAGAAACAAAATTCCAATTTTACCTTTATGAAAAATGTTCAATTTTTCAGTTTTCACACTTTGAAATGTTTTTTCAATCCTTCGTGGTACAGGTATCCACCAATGTATGGATTGGTGGACACGTCGATGTATCCACAACTTCATAACCAATATTTTCCCCATACGAATCCAAAAAATACGCGGCATAAGAATTCATCTCATAAATGGCTTACATTGTATTTCATAGTGCTGCTTTGTTTCTAATGTGTAAACATTCTTGCTCTTTAGTCCTCTTCCTCCAGGGTGTAAAAAAATATTAGATACAAAAAAGTTGAGATTGCATAAAAAAACTGCACGGCGCCCTGTCCAGTTTCAAATTCTGTTTGTCACATAACACACACAGACACACACTCACAATCAACATCCGTGGCGAGCTGACGGCGCATTTTTTTTTTTTGTACACATATCTACCACTTACATAAATATAAAATTAAATTTTTTTCTTGAAATTTAGAGGAGACGAACATTCAGTCACTCTTCTTGGCTGAGCCTATGATGACTGATTAAATCCCAGTATTTGTGACTTTGCAATTTCAATAGCTAAATAATGTGTTCTCAGCGTTCGTCGATTGCCCTCTTGTAAAAAAAATTTGTGTTTACGTACTTCAAATTTTTTTGTTGGTATTTCAGTTTGGTTAAAGTCCAGAGAAAACTATCCGCAGGAATGTCTGTTCTCGAGTACTTTATGACGAATCAGCGGGTATTTAAGAATGATGGCGTTCATCGAGTGAAGCAATTAATGAACGAGGCTGACAGGCGAATATTCCCAGTCATTGTGGAAAACATGGACTTCCAAGAATGGCTTACGAACTCTATGCGTTGGGTAAAAAAATACGTGCCAAAGGAGAAAATAAGCGATCCGGTGGCACGTCGACGAAAATTATTCTGGTACTGGAAGTGCGATAGTCGTCCAAGAATTGGTTTTTTCACTTTTCACTCATCTATACGACAGCTTTGTTTTGTTTACAGGTTTTATGTGACGAGTATTATTTTCGACGTTATTTTTTACATGGCTCTGGCAAAACTATTGTTATATGTTTACAGAACATATTTTTCAAATTGATCGCAAGTTACGAGATCAAGTGGCGTACAGAACTTTTTTTTTTTCATTTGTTTGTTGTCCAAACATTATTCATTGAATTGGAAAAATTGTGAATTCGTTAATTTCGAATAATTATTTTCTTCCTTTTTTACGTAACTACGTGGATATTTTATTCGTTACTTTTATTTTTAAATGCTGTAGCCTCTGTTTCAAATTTCATGGGAAATTTAATTCATTATTATATCTGTTGAATGACTGTTTGAAAATCTTATTGGTTTTGAAAAATTTCGCGCATTTCCATTTCAGGTGTTCCTTTTTTCATTTATTTTTATCACACTCTTATCAGCTTACCCCGTCTGTTCGTCTGTTCTGTCTGTTCGGATAACATCTTAGAATAATTTTTTAGCCTACTTCCCACGATTCAATCGACCTGAGACTTGGTACATTTTTTATACTTGATGACAATACAAGTATGCAAAGTTTTAAATTGACTGAACCATAGAAATTGGGCCAAAATTTGATTAAAATTTTCTATAAAACAATATTGTTACGTAGGTATGTTATATATTTCTCTGGGACAATAGGCATCAGAATAAACGAAGGGGAAAAAAAAGAAGAAAAAAAATAAAAACAACCCGGAGAAAGAACTAGATAATAAAGCAGATAGTCAGTTATACTTTTGTCTTTGTGCTGTTGCACTAGCAATTATTCATCCAAAGAATAAAAGTTCTTAATAATGTGATTTAAAATGATTAAATACGGGGACTAAAATTAGTAAAATAAAACATATTAAAAAAACTTTTGCGCAGCAAGCTTCGCAAGAAAAACTAGACTTTCTCTGTTTAAAAATCACCTCTATCACCGACATACTTCTAATGTAGTAATATATAAAATATTTATATTTTTTGCAAACGATTACAAATATCACACAAATACGATGCATATGATAAAATATACTGATACAGTATCATGTTTTCAAAATATTTTATGAATAAATTTTTAATTTTGGTGTCAAAAATTATTATTTTTTTCTGAAATTAAAAATTATTTCAACTTCTAACTAGCACGAGTTTAGAAAATAATTCGGTCCTGTTTCCTGCAGTTCCAAGAATTGTTGATTATAGCATAAAAAAAAACAAAAAAAAAAACAATTATATGTGAAAAAAATTTTCCACACTGCAAAACGAAGTATAATGCAACTGTCTACATTCTGGTCACAAAAATATTAGCAGAGATTTTAGGGTCCATGTTTAAATTTAGTGTGTAAATAGGTGGGGCGTGGGCAAAAATTAACCTTTTGCTGAGATTGGTTTATTCTCAGTCCAAAAAAAAAAAGCTTCATGTCTCTAGATCCCCACCTAAAGAAAATTGAAAATTCTGTAAATATATTCGCATGTGTTGGTTTGTGCTGAGATTTTCATTGTTTGTGCTATTTTCCTAAAAAAGTTATTCAAGAAAAACTTTTTGAAGGTCAGTGAGGAACTAGAGACATGTTCCCCCCTCAAACAGTAATCAAAATTTTCAAAATGGCATTTGTTTGTGTTACGTTTGTGCTGGTTTATGCTGCTGTTTTTTTTGTTTGTGCCACAACCACCTCTCCTTTTATACAAATGAAAATTTTATATATGGCGAATTTCAAAACAGTTGAAATAAATCAAAAGTAGCATGAATCGCTTGTGCTATGATTATGCTGACAGAATATATCATATTTGACTCCCTGTCCCATTCCCGAGATTCATTATCTGGAATAAATGTTTAGAGGTGGGCAAAACAAAATTTTGTTGGAGGGGAAGTAAAGTTTCGTCATTTGTTTGTGCTATGTTTGTGCTTACAGAAAATACCTACCTTTAATACCCTACCTGCCTTCCACAGGGAGGCCAGAATTTGTAAAATAAAAACAAAAATTTAGGATCAACAATTTGTGAATTTTGGTCATCAAACTGTAACCAAAATATATTCAAAAATGTAATGACGGCATTTGTTTGTGCTACGTTGTGTTGGTTTGTGCTTCTATTTTTTTTATTTGAGTCATCATCCCCTCCCCAATAATTCTTATTTCAAATTTTATTTATAGTGGAATTTTAAAATACCCCAAAAAATTTAGGAAAAGTATGAATCATTTGTGCTACATTTGGGCTGAACAAAAATATCACTCTTAAACCATTTTTCCCTACCCAAGTTGCTAAAAAGCCATAAGTCGTATGAATTGCTTGTGCTATTGATGTTCTGACCAATAATGTGAAATTCAACCCCCTCTTTTCTCTTAAACATCACTATTTAGAAGAGGTGTTGGTAAGGTAAAAGTTGGAGGTAGGTACTCGATGCAGTTCTCATTTGTTTTCCTCATACGAGAATGAGTGGACTATAATTTTAAAATTTTCCATGCACACAAATCTAATTTTCGTGCTGTATTGCACACGGATCATACCAACATATTCTTTATTGTGTACTGTAGAGAACACAGTTTACATTAAAATAAATGTGATTTTCGGATTCTACTGGCTTGAATACATCTAACTCTGGAACAGCAGAGAAATTTGGCAACATTATAACAAAAGATGGGTGTTTCAAGAATGCTATAGAGTAGCATATGAAAAGTACCTTTTCAGCTTAGTACATTGATTGTTTCTCAATTGTTGAGGCATTCCCAAAGGTCTTATCAGTTTCTTAATATTGTATTTACCACCTAGATTGCTCATGGGTGGAAGTATGTTTTTAGCTCTTCAGGCCATGTGTGCTATATTGCACACAGGTGAAAACCTCCCTTACACAGGATGGTATGATGAAAAAATGATAAATATATGTTATCTAGACCCTTCTAAATGAGATTTAAACTTTGGCTCAAAAAATTTTTTATACTGATTTTGGTGAAATTCTGTCTGGCAACGAGAGTGTTAAAATTCTAATAGTCAACCCCAAGTGTCATGAGTATAGCATGGGGCAGTATTTAGGATTGATGGCCTATCCACAGTCAGTAAAAAATATGTAAAAACAGAAAGAAACGCGTAAAAAAATGAAAACAATTGCAAGAAAAAATTATTTTAAAACTGAGTCCTAATCCCAATTTGATTAACTGTTTTTTGATATAAAACTGTCAACTTTTGGAAAAAAAAATTAACAAGATAGAAAAAAAGGCATCAGTTAACACAATTTTACCAATTGTATTATGATTTTGCAAACAGACATCAAATCAGGGGGTGAGATATCCTCACACCTCCACTCAAAGAGCCCTCAATGCCACACTTGTGATCTCCTTTTATAGAATTAGCATTTACGTTGTGCACAGACGTTCTTGTTTTAAAGTAAGGTATCTCTTTTTTTGACAGGAAAAACTATAATTATTTCTTTTGGCACAAAATGGAAACTTTACTCACTTTTTTTGTTTTTAAGATACCTAAGTACTAAACCAATCAACCATTTTTGTTGGAGCTTGTTAATTTGGTTTCTGAGGGCTTTTTTTTACAATTTGGTTTAAACCTTGTTTAGTGGAAAGGTAAAGTTTTACAATCCATTGAACAAAGTTTGATCATCCTCAATGACAATTCAACTTTATTGCCGGATTTCTGTGAGTTAATTGCTTGTTTAAGTTTCTCATTGGCTGGTTTATTACGAGATTGTTTTTTCTGATGAATTTGAAATATATGTTGAGAAGTCTGAGATTTTTTGACGACAAAATAAAAATTATTTTAAACAAATAATGAGGACACAATGTGAAGACATCATTATAAAATTATAAGACAAATTTGGATGATATAATGTCCAAATTCAAACTCATGTTTAGGAGCAAATTATGACGACAGTAACTGAATTTGATTCCTTTTCAGACAAAATTTAACGTTTTATCAAGTCTTGTATTACAGAGCCGACAAATTCATATTTCGACAAGTCTCTGCAAAATGACTTGATTTAATTTGTTCGACTGGCGCCATGAGATCAATGCCGACAAATAGAAATTCAATGGAAAATAAAAACCCATCAAATGAAATACATACAGCCAAATTCATCTTGCCTTATCACTTCTTCTCTATGCTTTTGCCTATAGTTTGCAGCCAAATTCATCTTATTTTATCAAATATATTCCTATGCTTTGCTTATTGTATGTCAGCATGTATATTTGCTGCCTTTTGTATGTTTGCTTACACATTTATTTTTATGCTTTTAATTTATCAGCATCGCATGTTTAACAGTTATTAATAGACAATAAGTGCGGAAACCATGCCAACAAGAAGAACTGATTTGTAAAGATAGATTTTATTTTTCACTCACTCTTGTTTTGACAATACCCAGTACTAGGTTTGTTTTTACAAGCAGTCCTTCTTGTGTAGGCGGATAGTAGCAGGTCCAAATCTCAAGTCGTACGTTAAAGTCCTGGCATAGGCAATTTATAAGTGTACCATCTTCGGGTGTAGAATATTACTTCAAACTTGAATCTACCTTTGCAGACACTAGGATGGTAATTAAACTTAGGTTAGGTTAGGTTGAGGACAAAAAATAAATTAGGAATGTTCTTTCATCATGAAGGATCAGTAGTGACAAAACAAAAGTCATTCTTAAAATGTCAGTTTCATATGGTATTTTGAGGCGATCTTTTGAAAACACCCACGAGGTGATGTATAGTTGATAATACGATCAGATGGAGTTATTAACATTTGTTAGGAGGGAAATTTGGTGTGTTGCCTACAAACCTTAGACAAGCTTTGTTTGAGATAACTGCATTGCTCTGTCATTAAAGGCCGTGTAGAGCCTTCTTTTGCACATAGTGGATTTGTATTTCATCTACTTTAGTTTATTTTTTTCATCTCACTTCTCACACAGCAAAAGCTCAGAAGCCTAAGGTTTCTGATGAGGTTTTTTTTATATAAACAGGTCGCCATCTCTCATGGAGATGGGCAATTAGGTGGGGATAGATGAACTTTCTGGTGGTTTCCCCTGTTTGTTGTATGCAGTGACTTTTTTTTTGTTATTTTATTTTTCCAATTTGTGCTTTGTTTCATCCGTTTTGTCAACACTGTAGTTCTTTTGTAATTATAGTCTTTGACAAAATAATTCTGCTGTTTGTTTTTGTAAGTTCCAAACCTCTTATGGATCAAAACTTCATTAGATTCTTCTGTCAACATTCCTTGCTTATTGCTGACTCATTCATCATATTAATTTGCTGACACATGAAGACAATGTAAGCTGTATTCCATCGTGTTCAAGAAACCTAATTCAAGTCAAAAAGAATTCAGCTGTAGGGTTTAACAGAGATAAAAAAATAAAACGTCTTGAAGTCAAATATCAAGACCATTCGAATCAATGTTTCGGCCGCATGATGTCTTAGTTTTAAGGACGTCATTAGCATTTACACACCATCATACATTAAGGTTGACTTTATAAGGCGATTCATTTTAGACGCCTCAATGTATATATGGTTTCTAAACACTAGCCAATTTTATTACTGAATACAGTAAAGATATTATCGTGTTATCAGTTATTTATTTATTTTATTTTGCACGTCAATGTCACAAATTAAATTTCCACTAATGAAAGGTTAATATTTTGTGAAACATTGCAAAAATTGAAAAATACATTGATTTTGTTGAACCACAGGTAATAAGTAATTGTAAAATGAAACCAACTCTGAACTATGGATCAAGGTTTAATTGAACCATAGTTTAAACACCTATTGTAAAACTGAGACTGAGAGCTATATGATAATGTTTGAAAGTTTTCACTGAATTTTTTGGTTTTGGACACTGAACAGATACTACGCAGAATAAGGACAATCAAATCAGAAGAATTAAATAATACCGCAATCTACACAAAATTTACTAATTATTTCATAAATTATCGAAGGAAAAAGAGTAATTCACTCGCATAATAAGTAGCATCAAAATTTTAAACACAAAATTCACTGTAAAATAAAATTCAAAGAGGGACCGAGAGTTCTTGTCACAAAAACTTGAAAACAAGGTCTGTTGACTAACCTGCACATACCGGTGCTGTCATTTTTTCTTCAACAGTGCTGCCAACATAACTTTGTGAAAGTGCGACATCTTCACCGCCTTTACCTTATACTAGGCAATTTAATGTGTGCCCATTAATACATTCATAACAGATAAGAAGGTAATTGTATGAAAAACTCTTAACGGCTTGTATTCCATTTACAAAACAATTCTTGCACTGAATCTGAAATGCCTTAAAAGAATATGCGTATACTATTTTCTTCGCATATGTGAATATACTTGATAGCATTGCAATATTTGTTACGAAAAGGAACTCGGATGCAAAAAACGAAAAACATCTGTCAGCGATTTATTTTATAATATGTATTATATGCTATAAAAAAAAAGTTGGTCATGATTTTCACGATTCTTGTAGAATGAGCTATCAAATACGTATTATTTATTTGATTTTTGTTGACGGTGTTTTGAAATACCACAAACATACGAAAATGCATTTGAAAAAATAAATAAAATAAAAATTAATCCCGGCGTTATAAAAAAATTAATGAATAAATTGATAGTTCGAAGAAAAATCACTGTAACAGAAAGTATTTTTCGATGCTTATATTACACTGTTATGTTTGAAGGTTAATTATCTACTATAAAGATGTTATTTTACATTAAAAATTTACAACAGTTCGTGAAGTTTGGTGCGCTGAAGTCCCACTTCTATCAAATTCGACATAAAAAAGTCAATAGCCACCGTATTAAGATAATGGCGTAGCCTATATTCATATTTTGAGGTAAAATGTTCAATGATTTTTTTAACATCAGGAATCCGAAGATCACTATTCTCAGTCTTTGAGTCTTTGTCTGATACAAAACTGTCAGCCAAAGGTGTTCTCGACTATTAAACCTACCAATATTGGTATGTCATTAACTTGAAAAAACATTGACAAACTCACTGTTGGCATTTTGTTGATATAGACTTATGTCATCATTATTGCACCAATTGATGAGGTTCTGACTCGACAGAAAATTAAGAAGACCAACAATAGGTAGTTGTGGTTTTTATAGTCTATTTACTTGGGGTTCAAACTGAACGGACAGTAAATTTTTCTTAATTTTACACATTGGTAAGGAGAGAAGGAGGTCACCATTCAAATCACATAGATGCTTATCAGTTTTTTGTTTTTTTTTTATCTTTCATAGGTATTCTGAACAATATTTTCGATATTTTTCTTTGTTGCCCGTAAGTATCTATCATTGTCTACTGTATTGGTAGATAGGCTACCTATACCTACTATCGATTTTAATTTTCTTTTCTGTCTTCATGTTACCACATTTCTTGCAATTAATAATGCATTACCTACCTTTAATATTGAAATAAAGAGTGAATGTAATTTATTCAGATTTTGTAGGTACGACGTAAATAACTGACTGGTCAAATGTCACAAAATGAACAAATATATGAATATAGGTAGGTACCTATAAGTAGTAAACTTACGAATAAATATTTGATTTTCCATAATTTTGTTGCGAAAGTTAATTTAGTTAAACGACAAACGTGATGTAGTAAGTAAAAAAACCCGTAAGTAGGAACCCGTTTTAAATTTTCCTTTCGAAAATAGTTTGAAACATTGAAATAGCAGTAAGAAAAGTAGCACCAAGTCCATTGCTTTTACGTGTATTTGTGGAGAGAGATGATATAAAACAGAGAGAGAGTCAATTTCTCTACACTACCTATATTAGGTATCTACTTACTCACTGAATTCTGTTAGTTTTTTCTTTTTTTTCTCTCTTTTCGCAGAATTTGGAAGTCATTTAAAACTATCGACTCGGCGCACCATTCTAAAATAACTTAATCCTAGAGTAGTAAAATTTATGGAATTCCCGACTTTTTTTTAATAGAAACTATTCTTGCAATATTTACACTCGCGGGTAATTATTCAAACATCTGTACCTACTTATTTAAGTGTAATAGCGTAGCACTAAGAACGCGGAAAATTTTTGGAAATTATTGTCACGCCGGTAGTCACATCGGGGATTCCTCGTTTTCAGTGCATAAGGCCAACTTCTCAATTTTTAAAACGCCACAAATATCGGTTAGAGACATTCTCGTCATAAGAAAGCACTGTCCACCTATAGGTATAGTTTTCAGGGATTCCCTCAATGTCACCACTCTCGGGACAATTCCGCAATTTTTTGTTATATCACCAGTCAGGGTAACATTCAGAGAGTCGATTATTTTTATTCAAGTTTTATTTCTCAGTCTACATACGCTTTTGGAATAAATTAATTGTTACTTTGACGTCCCAGAAGTCATTAATTTCATCCAACGTACGTGTACCTTATTCGTATCCTAAAATTACACTCAAAATCATTTGTTTCAATAATTTTGCAAATTTTGTGGCCCATGCTGTGGGTGTACAATTAATGTGAGAGTGCAAATTGAGACAAGCAGTTAACCTCCTTATTTTAAGATTTTTGTTTTTTTATCTACAATGTGTAATAATTTCTGTTGAGGAAAAAAGTTGGAGTTTCCTCAATGTCACCCCACTGGAGTTCAACTGGAGCCAATAACCAGCTAACGGATTCTGTTGATTTGTTCAGATGTTTAATAATAATTAAATAGGTAATTAACCTATTATCTATCTGTAGTAGGTATATACGATTATTTATTCCAAAGCATTGTGATTACTTGATTTGGATCAAATTTTCCCCCAATTCTGTAATTATTAATGAGGAAAATTGAAAATTTGCATTCGTATTGGCAATTATTGCTTCTCATATTAATTCAACGATGTTCGAATTAGAACTATTGCGAAAAATATCAAGTTATTTACGATTATTTCACAATAGGTATAACTTTCAGATCTAAAACTAAAATATGGGAAATAATAATAAAATGTTGCCGCCGAATACCACAGAAAATTCACTTAGTGAGTACAGTAAGTGTTTTTATTATTTCTTCTAATGCATCTTAGAAATTATCTACTTCTTGTATATCCAATTATGAGGACTACGTGCCTGGATTAAGGCAACCTACATTTTTCAAGGTAGCTTTGGGCAACTTGAGGATATCATACAAACTGAACATTCTACTACAGTATGCCATTATTTGTTTCCCTCTGAGGTCAGTCGTACCATCCCCTCAACTTTATTTATAAAAAAAAGGAAGTGTCCTTATTTGGAACACGTTCTATCTTCTTCATAAAGTCTTATTTATTTATTTATTTATTTATTTATTTATTTATTTATTTTTGTAATTGAATTTTAATGACGAAGTTAATATTTTACCTATTTGTTATTTTTTCATTCAAAAATGTATCAAAAATAAAATGAAAAACATGAGGGTCATCATCTTCAACTATAAAACTTTTACATCACGCATCATGCATGCAAACAGAACACTATACGCATGGATACATAATTGTTTACAACAAAGTCTTTGTCACAAAATTACAATGCCAACCAACTTATTCTAGATAAACCAGCAGGATGTCTTCTGGCTTTTTGAAGATTTAGAGAGCACGTTTTTTCTTTTTTTTTGTTATTTGTTTTGGATTATTGTTTTCATTTTATATTCTGTTTCGTTACAACCAACGTCAGTCCTCGAGACACTCAATATTGGTGATAAGATTTTTAATTTATTAATTACTTGTAAAATAAAGAAGCGTACATCTATTTAAAAATAATTAAATATCCTTCAAAATAGGCCATAGAAGGTTTATACAGTCACCTAAACAATTTGACAGCTATGGAAAGTATAAAAATTATTAGCATGAACGAAAATTTTGCATGATAAAAATTTAAATTATTACCGTATAGCGTCACATGATCCTATAATTATCCTTCAAATTCGAATATTTCTATTAATAAAAGTCTACATGACTCAGCGAGGGTTCAACCTACAGAGTTTGCATGTTTCTTGTTGTATTAGGGCATCAGCATATGAAATGAGACTAGTGCAATGCACTATTAATCTGTAGCAAAAACATGGATTTTTCAGTATATATACATGAGAAGTCTGCAAACTGGAATCCTGAAAGAGAGTTGCCACATGCTTTTGCTTTTTAAAGATCAAAATCAAGAAAAAACATAAAAATGAAATTGAAGTTTCATCAACTCTATTACCCATCACCATCTTGGTGGAGAACAAGATTCAAACAGTGCACAAACAATTAATAAAATATAAGCTGTTCATATAAAAAACGTATCATAGATAAAGGAGTTGGAGTAACAACTCTTGTCAACTAGATTATAAACTAAATGCTGGTTTGTATCAACAGCCTACTGTAAGAACACTCATGACTGCACAGAAATCTGAGATAGAAACGGTTCTCAGACTATTCGGTGAAAATAAATCAAGACCTCCCCTCAAAGCTGCATTAAAATTATTAAGAGACAGATACTGTACTACAAAAAAAATATATACATAAAAAATGAACAATCAAACAACTAAGCTGAAAACTTTATACAAAAAATTTGGAGTTACACGTTAAGCAAAATATGTCAAGATTTTTTGAACTTGGTATGGTCTAAGCCCTTTGTAAAAGTATAAGCCATTTGATTGGACAAATTAATTGATTCTAACTTAATAATGTTGTTTACATAATCACGGACATAATAGTACTTCACATCTAAATATTTCGATTTCTTTTTGGTTTCAGCTGGGAATTTGATATAATTAATATTATATTCAAAGATAGGGTGAGGTTCACAAATGCAGATGTGCATGTCTTTTAAAATATTAATAAAAGATACTACGTCGGTTATCAATTCACATAACACAACAATTTCACTATAAGTTGGTGAAAGAGTGACAAGTGTTTGTTTAGTTACTATGCCATAAAAGGAGCAAGCCATAAACAAATATATAGTATCCACTAATGGAATGGCAAGTATCAGGACAATTGGCCCAATCTGCATCTGCAGAATATCTGATAGGTTCCTCTGAAGCACAAAATGTTAAATTAAAATCGATCATTGTAACCAAGCACTTGAGAACACAAAGAAGATGCGAGTAAACAACATTATTTGCATTGTATTGAAATTGGCTGTAATAACTAATAGCAAAGCAAACATCTGATCTTGTATCATACATTATGTACATGAGTCATCCAAGTAATTCTTTATATTTAGTTGTGAGAACACTATTTTTATCATTATTGTTATTAGTGTCAACTTGAAGATACAGCTTCTTTTTAATGGGCAAGTAGACGGGGTTACATTTCATAACTTTAAATTTTTTAGTAACTTTTAAAATTAATTGTTTTTTATTTCTATACGTAACCCTAAATACGTATTTACTTTTCCTAAGTAATGTGTTCTGAAAGTGTTTAAAAAATAAGATTTTAGTTCGTTTATTTCATTAATATGTCAACCACAACTCGACATATTGTTAAAGTATATTAATATGAAGACAACACTTTCATTAATTTTTCTAACATAAAGGCATTGGTCATGTTGGCTGTTCTGGAATCCTAATGACATGATAAATTTTTTAAACTTGACAAACCATGCCTTGGGCGCTTATTTAAAACCATATGTTGCTATTTGTAATTTTAAAACTTTTCTTTTCGATTTACTTTATAATATATCCTTTCAGAGATTTCACAGAAAAATCATCAGTTAGAATACCATTTAAAAAAGCATTCTTAATGTCCCACTGAAAAATATAGTATCCTAATTTATTACAAATGGAAAGTAGTGTTCTGAGTATACTCATATTACTAACAGGAGCATATATTTCATTAAAGTCAATGATCTTTTTGACTTGAAAACCACAAGCCACTAATCTTGCTTTTTATAATTTATTCTCTTTTATCTTAAATAACCAATGAGACATGATAGGATTTGTGTTTGTGGGCTTGTCTACCAATTTCAAGTATTGCTGGGGTTAAATTCTTCCAATTCTAACGAAATTTCTTCTTCTCATTCTTTCGAATTAGCAGAGGACTTACTTAGCTTCCTCAAAAGTGTTTGGAAAATCATTAAATATTGCGCGTAATGACACAATTCAATAGTCACACTTTCATTAATTTTTATACATCCTATATCATTGATATTTACGTTATTGAACTGTCATTTACATTATTATTACTGTTGTATGCAACTTCATCGTTAATTGTTATCAAAAATTTTGAGGGGAACTTAGATTCATCAAGATTTACATCCCCAGCAACCAAAACTCAATTTTTTCTGGTGTTCAACGGACAAAATCCTTCTGGATTATAATCGATAAATACCTGAGTGTTGCTTTTGATGTCAAATTTTTTGTCTTTACTTTTGGAATAAGTGCGAATGCACCTCAACCAAAAACATTTATGTTACCAAGATTAACATCTTTCCCATACCAAAGTTTGGCTGGGATCTCGTAACAATAATTATCAGTGTGATTACTAAGATAAATAGCACAAAGGACTGCCTCAGACAAGAATGAATTGTCCATAACTTCATGAATCAATTATGTCCTTGCCTTCTTAATCAACATCCGATTGATCCTTTCTGCTTTACCATTCATTTGAGAACAAAACAGCACATTGTTCCCTTTGAGAACATTGACCATTACATCGTAACTAGGCAGCAGCAACATTAACAACTGCTTCATGATGTCAGCTTCCTCCAGTTTTACATTTGCAGATTTCAATTTAACAACTAATCCTCAAACTTACTCGAGTGTTCTTTGAGATTTTTATGTTCCTTGAGCCATAACCCCAACCATTGTCATTTCAAAAGATCCTGCTCACAGTACCATTTCAAAGATATACCTCATAAAGTTTTTTGATAATTTTGTAAGGGTCATTCTGAGTGTATAATGAATGTGAATCAGCCAAGTAACAATCAATAAAAACAATGCGTTTGTCTGCCTTTTTGTGCAATAATCACAATTTACTTCTACAGCTGCCTCTCAAACCAGCTATTTGACAAGTCCTTCTCAACAGAAAATTATGTAGAGGTAAAAGCGCCAGTTTTCATAATTTTTACCAGCAACCCGAGGCATACCACTTCTGCGATCCAAGTCATCCAGTTTCTGAGTGAACTATTGTGTACAAGTTATAACTAGGAAACTCAAAAATGTAGTCAAACAAAAAAACAGTCATTCTGCACAAACCTGCAAGGACCAGCCTTATGACACTACAAAATTCACAATTGACATTTAACACAAACGACAAGAACAAACACATCAATATCCAAATGACTTCACTGGGTGTCTGAGCCCATAACTTGTTGCTTTTTAAAGATCTACGATGAGAAAAAAAATTAAAAAGAAATTTAAGTTTCACTCGCTCTATTACACACCATCATCTTGTTAGAGAACAAGATTCGAACAGTCAGACAAAAGATTAATAAAATATAAGTTGTTCATATAAAAATGTATCACAACTCTTGTCGATTAGATTATACCTAAACTAAATGCAGGTTTATAACAACGGCGGTAACAATGGCTTACTGTAAGAACATTCATGACTATACATTGAAATTTGAGAAAGAAATAGTTCTCAGACTATTTGGTGTCAACAATAAACTGATTAACGTTTAGCTACGAATCACCCGAATTAATTTTGGCACGTACGATTTTATGCGATTATTATTCCACTGTTTCAATTGATGTGACAATAGGCTTTTTTTGTTTTCGATTAGAGCCCGAAATAAGATTCGAATTCCTGGCAGTTGAATGATGCCCACGTATTTGTCTCATCGTGCCCATAGGTAATGGCGTTTTCTTGTGGCGAGGATGGGTCGTGAAATACATACTTCGGTACGTACGTTATTTGTTAAACGATATCACGAGGTTTATGTAGATGAAAATTCTATATTCGTATCTTTGTGCGGACTGCTCATTCAGCTCAGCTTCACAAGTCGGTTAGGTACCTACAAGAATTCGTAGAAGGGTGTGAAACTTTTTCGTCTCATTGTGTCTCGCCTTCCCCGACCTAAATAAGTGAATAGAATGGCACCTACCCATCTACCTATTCAATCAATAAATAACGAGTAGATACAGGCCGTAGCTAAACCTTACGGTGTTATCATTTTAACGCATCTTAGCAGCCTTTGCGAAACGTTATCGCTTCGTTGTCTCTCCTTTTCTATCCTTGAAAAGTCGACAAACCCATCGAATTTAATGCTTAAGTGGTGCTTTGAGAATTGTCTGGAAGGTTCAAACGTTTTCCACTTCGTCGAACAACTCGTCCACAAATTATCGAACGAATGAGTGATCGGCGGCTGGGCACCAATTTGTGAATAAATGGGAACATTTTTAAACTCGGACTCGGATAAATTATTGAAAAGTTCATCACACGTGCGCGGCGCGTAAAGAGGCTTAATATTTATGTTCTGATGTTCGCCGCGACCATTCGTCGCGTATTATTAATTATTTTCGTTTTCTAATCGTTCCCTGGCAGCCAAATCACATAATTGCGAGCATTCGTAGGTACCTACGTTTGTTTACAAAATAAAACTCCGAGACGACACCGTCCCACGTTATTCGCCATTGGAGCGTCCAAACAGGTGATAAATAATATCGTAAGTAAGTAAGTTAGTTATAATTTTTTTTTTTTTTTTTTTTTTTTTCAATTTTTGTCTTATAATTAGGCTACATACCATCCTCGACGAACAACGATTCCACAACGTGCTCGTAATTAAAAACAAAAATTAGAAAAAATTTCATTAACAATCGAAATATTCTGAGCCACCTAATTTAAACGAGAAACAGTGCGTGAAAATATATTTATTTATTTAATTCTTCTTGTTTTTTGTTTTTTTTTTTTTTTTTTGTCTGAAAACTCAAGAGGTGAATAGTTTTCTATTGTTCGGGGCACCCGCGAAATATTTGGGTAAGTTTTTCAACTCGTTTTTTGAACTCGAATGATATAAAGGCTGAACTACACATTATTTTTATGTGTCTTTCTTTCGAAAAAAGTTTGCCAGTCATCGTAAAAATCTCGGTATCATTGACGCCAGATAATTTTAATAAATTAATTTACACTGTTTTTTTACTTATACGATATTATGATTATGTAATACATATATTACAAGTTCAATTACCCGCCTCTCGGGGAGACATGTCGCGATTAATTTTAAGATAAATGATCCAGAACTAAAATTTTTACTGAAAACTTTCAAACATAATTAAAGCTTTCATTTTTTTTTTTTTCATTTCTCAGAATTGATACTGAAATAAAACCCAAAGTAGAATTAAAAACCAGGTCTGGAAATAAAAATTTTAACGAAAATAGATGTCGTATTCAAAGTTAAACACAGCTCTCAGTTTTTTGAATTTTGACTTCTCAGAACTGATACTGAACTATAAAACCTTTAAATATAATATCGAATACCTACTAACTTTCAACAGAATACGTCTATATCGAAAAAAAACTTTTCATGAAAACATTCGAACCTTATACTAACTTTCTGGTTTTGAGTTTTCATTTCTCAGCACTGAGACAAAAACACTAAAGTATGTAGAACCAAAACTAAAATTCGAACAGAACAGTTCAAGAAATAAAACATTCAGTGAAAACGTTTGAACTAAATTACGGTACTGCAATCAGAATAAGGAATTCGAAGCAGCCTAATGGGGCTTAAGAATTTTACGAAAATCAATCAAGTTGGAGAGGCATAATGCTGAAATCGAAAAAATCAACTTTGATTTATATTAGATGAGAGTATAAGATTATAATAATTTAATACTAAATGGGTTTATTCGACTCGGCAAGAAAATTCACCAATTTTGCATATCTGTAAAAAAAATCTACTTATTAAAATTGACTTAGTATTCGGACCCAAGGACGGGAGTTGGTACGTTTTTTTTTTCATGATTTTCTAAGCATTTTGCACTGTTTTTGAAAATACCTTTTTTTTTATGTACCCCCTTTTGCGTTGAGCCCATTTCCAGGAGTAATTTTGATCGGATGGTTTCGAAATTTGTAATACATACTCGAATCCATCTAAGGAAAAATCTTATTGTTTTTGGTGTGGATCGGGGACATAGTCCATCCGGTAGGTCAGTTTATATGCATTGTTTATTGAACAGCGTGTAAGTCACAATTTTCAATCGATAAACCTGAAATTTGATATACGTATGTGTTTTACGTCGAGGACAGTACTTACCAATTTTAGTGCTGATAGGCCTTACAGTATGTCCGATAGGGGCGATTTTGATGTAGTTTTAGCAGACTAATGGCTCTAAAAGGAGTAGTTTTTGAGATATAGTCACAAAATTTGGTACAGGTATTAGTTCAAAGTATATCTAACAGGATTCTAAATTTGGTTCCTATTGGTATTTTGGTTCATTCTTTTAGGCTGTCGGAGGTGATAATTTTTCATGTTATCTCAATAAAAGTTGCAATTCTCTTTCAATAGTCACGAAATTTGGTACAAACAGTATCCTTCTATACAATGATCAGACCTACCAATTTTTGTTTTAATTGGTTAGTTTGTTGCCAACTTATTAGCTATTCGGTGTGATTTTCCCTCTTTTACCCCTTCTGATAATCGTCCTGAACAATTCATTTTCTACCCTTCATCGATAAAACCACTCGTTTTAACCTAAAACCAATCCCATCTCAGAAAAAAGTCAATATTAGCCCACCCGCTGTTGTATACTAAATTTGAAGATGGACACTAAAATCTCTGCTAACATTTTTGTAACCAGCACGTAGTTAACTGCACTATACTTCGTTTTGCAATGAGGTGTATATATAGGTGTTCTTTATGTTTTTTTTTTTTTTTTTTTATATAATCCACAATTCTCGTCACTGCAGTAAAGAAAACCAGCGAATCATTTCCTAAAATTATGCTTTTTAGAACTTGGAATAATTCTTCATTTCACAAAAAAATATAATAATTTTTTGACACATTCGTAAAATATTTTGAAAACGTGTTACTTAATCAGTATATTTTATCGCATGCGTCGTATTTGTGGGATATTGGTAATGTTTTGCAAAATATAAAAATATTTTATGGACGACTTTATTAGAAAATTTTGATGATATTGGTGATTTTTAACCAAAGAAAATCTACTTTTTCTTGCGAAGCCTGCTGCGCAAGAGTTTTTTTTCCTCTCTCACTCTCTCCCTATCAAACTGGCTATTCTGTTGAGTTAAATTTGGCACTTGAACCTTGTAGTTTTTAGTTTTCACTTCTCAGAACTGATGTTAAAACTATAACGTGGAACTGAGAATTAACTTTCAAATAATATAGGTGTATAGATGAAACACTCGATAAAAACTTTCAAACTTAACCGAAGCTTTCAGTTGTATGAGTTTTCACTTGTCTGAATTGACACCAACGCAAAAATCTTTTAGTAGAATTGAGAACTAATTTTGAAAAGGACAGGTATAAAACTGAAACTTTCAAACTTGATTACAGCTCTCATTATGGAAATTTCACAACGAAACTTGCCACAAACCATATAATGATAGGCACTGAGATGAAGCCAAAATTTAAAGAAAATCCGTCCAATGGTGGGGACGTGATGCTGTGACAAAAAAGCAACTTCAATGTGTAACGTACATGAATTTACAACTTGGAATAATGTTCTCGCATATTTACTTTATTGAAATGTTGATGACATCAGGCGACGGTTGTAGTCTAACGCCATTTTGTTTGTTTCACGTCAACGTATCAATCATTGAAAAAAATTTATTGAAACATACGAAATGAGTAGAAAATGAAAAATATTATATCACAGCCAAGCTGCGCCAGAAATGATGATATTCAAAAATGAGCAGAAACATTTAAGATAGGAACCGTAGGTAGTCTAAAATCATTGAGAAAAACTAAAATTCTAAGAAATAAAGAAACAAACACACCGCAGTTTTGTGGGCGTTTTCGTCGAATAATGGCTGAAAAGGGCTGCTCAGGTCGAGTCAGTTCTTCGATGGATTCGAAATTGACCTAATAATCTAATCACAGAAAGCTACAAATCATCGTGAATACCTACTTAAGTGAGCTTCGCGGCGCCAGGACTTGGCCTACTTCTTGCTAAAAATAAATTCTAAGCTCGAATATGATGAGTAATAAAAGACGATGAGAAGAGGGTGAGAATTTAACTTTCGGCATCACGTGGTAACTTTAAACTTGAAACGAACGTTTATCCTAAGTGCGAACTCTTGCGGGTTGAATGTGCGGTAGGCTACAGTCTCAGTGGCTGAAGGTCGTGTAAGTAACGATTAATCGACCTGAAATTAAAAAAACGAAAAACAAAAAACCTGAACGGGTGAAACTTGGTCCAAGGGGCCAATTTTAAAAAACGAGTAAAATGATACGAAGTTACCCTAAAATTGAGGAGAGATTTTTATATAGTCATATATAGGGAATAGGTAATTAATGAGACTTTCGGTTTTCCAGGTGAGAAAAAATATTTAATTTTATGAAAATTTACAATCGATTTCACTCTGACAGAGTATCGAACTTATAGGCGGACAATACGTCGTGTAAATTTTCACTACCTATACAATAGATAATCATTGTTTCGAACTTGAACCAAACAATGGGATCCTAATTTTCAGAAACGTGTTCATGTGGCGTGAACGAAACATTGCTGAATTTTTGGCGGCAGACGGAGAAGGCTAGTCTTATAATATTTGTTTGCATTAACTTGTCTAATGCCCACTACATGAATACCTCCCCGAAAAATTTGTAAACAAACACAAAGGGTGGTACCTAATTGGGTATTGCAAAACTAATCCGTTTGAAAAACATTCGAAAGTACACTTTCTATATACCTACTCGTTAGCCGGAGTAATGTTTCAAAAAGTTTTAGAATATTTTTTGACGGATTTAGCGAGCTGTGCTCTACAGCAACAATGTGACTGAAGATGTGTGACCTACACATCGTATCGGAAAATGGCAAACCACGTCTTGATATTAAGTATTGTCGGTTGATACAATTACCGCTAATTATTATTTCTTCAGGTACGACATGCCGATAGAAAGCGAAAACCTTCTATTTCATTTTCAATTTTTGAAACCCACGTTACTAAAGCTCTTTGTCAGCAGGTACGCGCATGAGGATGATAAGAGATGAACCGCCATCTTGCGTTATTCGTTTTTTGAGGAATTTTACTTTGTTTATTATTACTATATATATATATGTAAGATCGTTTGAAAATCTTACGAGAGAGTAAACGACTTGGATGAATTTAACTTTATTGAAAATACAGTAAATTCAAAAACAAAGTCGTTTCACATAGGAAAGTGTACAAAGTATGAAAGCTAAAACAGAATTAAAGTGCATGAACTGGCGAACGTACGATGAATGAGAGCAAAAATGACTGTAACCTGTACGAGAAATGGACAATAGAGCGATAAGGAAGTGTAGAGCGTGAATAGACGATAAGCAGGAAAGAATAAGAAGATAAAGCGAAGAGAATCTTTTTATTTTACATATATATATATATATATAAAACACAAAATGGCGGTTCATCTCTAATCACCCTCACGCGCCTACCCGCTAGTAAATAGCCTTAACATTACCTCCAATACAATTTGTAGCTATACATTCGATTTTTTGAACCAATATTTTTGTTTTAACAATCATCACTGGTGTCGTTGGTTGACACAGAGGGTCTTTTTTCTTGACACAGCGAAAGTAGTTCAAATTGCATTCGGTGAAAAGTGGGTGTGAAAAATTAAGAATGAATGCGAACATTGATTTATGTTCTTTCCATTGGTGTATTGCTTTACAAGTGTGTCAGCTATCAACCTTTGACCCCTACTAGACAAGAATCAAAGTATTTATTTAATGTTGAGAAAAAATCCCTGTCATGGAATGGGCCCCCGAAATTAAGGGGAATCACTCTCCGAATAAATTTTCTACCACGAGAGCAGGGGCTGATCGCCCTCTTCTTCCTCATTGAAATTTATGTCAATCAATAACCTCATTTTGGTGTCACACAACACGTTTTTTCTCCATCTAACCACTAAATCTTTCTAAAATCTCAAAAAAAAAAAATACATAATATGGTGTGTACTTACCATATGAATCGGTATAAGATTTCCTTTCTGATGATATCCCATTTATATACCTCAGCCGAGATTTTAAAATATACTAAAGTTGAAAAAAAAAAATTGTAAAAAAAACTGAGCATAATTATCAAATATCACATTTTTGTACGCACTGATAATGCGATTAATGCAATGTTGCTAAAATCACATTGGAAGAGAATTGGTCATCTGACCAATATCTTGTCCCACTTTCGTCTGAATAGCTGCCACGTAGTCAGAAAATCGACGTGTCAATCAACAACACTATAGACCCTACATACGAGTGTTCTATGAATTTTCGAAAATTTTAAAACCTGTAGGTACAATATAATAATATGTGAAAGGCTAAAATACAATGAGACTTGTGTTCCTACGTAATCCATTCATTTTGTAATTTGAGTAAATTACGCACGGATAAAAGTAATCTATAAATACCTAAAAAACGTGATTTTTAATTTTGTGGCGTTTTTTAAAAAATGCAAAAATTATTTTCTGAAAACATCAGACGGCGACAATAAGACAAGTTTGAAAGTTAAAAAGTGAGGTGTAAGGTTAATAATTTTGTCTCATTTTTAACCAAAAGGACAAACTAGAGTAACAGTAGATGGATAGATGAAATGGAGAGAACTTAATGGCAAATTAATTGGACTATGAATTAAACTAATATATTTGAAACATTATGGAATTTCTAATTACAAGTTTCAGAAAAGACACAAAATGGTAGACTGAAATTTCTTTGTATAATATAATGCTAACTAAGTAGGTATAATACTACGACTTCACTATAGGTATTATATGTGAAGTACAATTTAGTGCCACCCTGTGACCACACAGCTGCCTTTGAAAAATGGTGATATCTCATTGAGCCCTTATTCTGGTAATAGGTAGGTACCTCACTCTTCCCGATTTGAACTTTGGGTCTACCAATTTTTTGGAAAAATGATGCGAAATATAATTTCGTAAATCGATGTTACGATTCTCCTCTGCGTGAGAACGAATCGTATTCATCGACGGATCACATAATATTTTTTTTAATGAAAAGTCCATGAAACAATGCGGGCTCTTCATTTCGTGAAACGAACGTCTCACTAATTCCGTCGTACGTCGCTAATTTTACACTCATCACCGAAGACTTTTCTTTTCCAGGGTTGCCATTTTTGTTTTCTCCAATGCTGAACTTTCTCTTCTTTCGTCTTCTTCATACGCATTTTTCGGTTCTGTAACATTAATTTTAATTTTCTCCATCACACGTACAATCGAATGAATAAATTAGCTACCGTATCTACTCTATTTTATTTATATTTTTTCGATTGAACAAAAACAACAACAAAAACTCCAAAAAATCGGGTAACTTTTTTTCATCGTAGGCACCGAATTACCATTAGTAACAACACGTCAACGTCCAATCGTTTACGGCGATATTTTGCACACTTGTTCTGAAATTGCTGGCTGCGTACGCCGAACACGTTTCTCGAATTAGGTACCTAGTCTACCCGTAGGTAGCTATAAATTAATGCGGCTACAGACCCCTCATTCCGAATGAATCCGACCGTGTGTTAGTTTGGCACCTACCTATAACGATAATTTGATTTGTCTCAACTGCAAGTGAGTGGGTTACCTATTTAATATTATGATTCAGGGTAGGTACCCATACGTATACTATGCAATAGAATAAACCTGTTCATAACTCGTGCTATGATGACACGTGCCTTGAAGTTCGTCATCGTCGGAGCAACACTGTCTGACTGTCTGTGAATCATCGAAATACGCAACTATGTAAAGAATAAAATTATAGGTACCTTATTATAGGTAGTTGGTGTTCCGTTAACATTACGCATCGAAGAGAAATTCAACTGTTCGCCGCAGGCTTCGAGTTTGACAACATTAAAATACCTACATAATGTTTTAGGGGGAAGAAGCTGCGACCCCGAAAGTTGAAAAAATAACATAGTAATTCGTTTCGCCCAGGAATTACCTATAGGTAGCCGATAACATTCCGTACAGTGGAAATTCGTTCGAAATTTTCCGGAAGTGCCGTTTACTTTTAGTAAATATAACTTAAATGAGACTTTCTGCTCATCGGATTATACCTTATACCTATAGTCGCCTACATTGTGACGAATTAAATAAAACTGATTTTCATATATGTATATAATTATGTACTATATGGGTACCTTCGTGGATAGGTTGAAGAACGGATTTTACAGCCAATTACGACTAACTCGAAGCTCTCCATTAGGATGGACAGTTTACAACACAATAAATGAAAAACTATCGATAGTATCGATAGTTTTTGAATATCGATCGATATTTGTCATCTCTACTTCATTCAAACCTAGCAGAATTCTTTGATTACTCCCCTCCTAACATGCGAAATCTGTTTCAATACTTTGGATCGTGTAACCTTTATTTATCGATGCATCAAATCTCTTTTCACTATAATAGGTATTCCTGGTATCATACCAAATAAAAAAAAAAAAGAATCTACTGCAGTGATATATTTTGCTAGAAAACTCAGTTTGCCAATTTTCATTTAGCCTATAGTATTTTTTTTTTTCAAAAATTTAAACGAAAAAGAAAATGAACTTAAATTAATGCAATCCAAAAAATATGTTTGTAAACCCTTACGCCGTAAATAAGAAAAAGATACTTCAAGCAGCACAGTCGACTTACTTTTTCTAGCAATTTTTTTTTTGTTTTACATTTTTCTCAAAAATTGTTGAACCAATTTAGGTAGGCACCAAACTTCTACCAAACTTGCAATCACTTACTAAGAACCTATTCTGGAAATTTCAGTCCTATCACTTTCGTACTTTCATATAAATCCGATAAAAACCAATTTTCCAGAAATTTCTTTGGTTCTAGTTTTCTAGAAAGCTACCAAATTCTTATCAGACCTGGTCCTGTATGGTAACTATTGTCGTGAAAATTTCGACCCTATCCCTTTACCGGTTTTTTCAGAATCGTGAACCAAAATTATTTTTCACTTTTCTAGGAAACTACCGAACAAAGTGCCACCGAACTTGCATCAGACTTGCACATACGTAAGAAAAATCCAGTGTGAAAATTTCATCTCGATCCCTCTCGTAGTTTCTTTAAAATTCTGGAAAAACCACTTTTCAAAGAATTAATTTTTCTTCAGTTTTTTCGGAAACTATTAGACCAATTATAGACACCAAATTTCCTTCAGTCCTGGTCCCACATAAAGACTGCGTGTCGTGAAAATTTCAGCCTTATCCCTTCTGCAATTTTCTCATAACCGTGAACCAACAATTTTCTTCAGCAACCTTTTTTTTCTAGTTTTCTGGAAAACTACCGAACGAATAATCACCAACCTCCCACCTAACTTGCACTAACACGAGGAAAATCTATCGTGAATATTTCAATTCAATCCATTTTGTAGTTTCTTCAAAATCTTGGAAATACCACCTTTTCACAAATGTTTCATTTTCCAATTTTTTCGGAAAGTACTGAACCAGACAATACATAGGTACATACATAAAAAATTAATTCGGTCAAAATAGGAAAATGATGTCATTATAATTTTCGACCGACTTCAAAAAAAGGAGGGGTTTATCAGTTCAATCTGTATGTATGTTTTTTTTTTTATGTTTGTTCCAGCTTAAATTCGCAACTTGGACACCGATTTTTATGAATTTTTTTTTAAATGTTAGAGGATAATCCCATGGTGGTCGGATTAAATTTTTTCTTAATCGATGAGATAGTTTTTGAGTTATCTTTAAATAAAAAACTGTTGGTTTTAAATTAATATTTCGCCATAAAACCAATTTCGGACAAAAACAATAAAAAATACACTCGAGGGGATGATACCAGTTTCAGATATTAAGGCTTCGGCCTCCTTGATGACAGTTTCGGCCAGAAATTTGGCTATAATATTAGTGCACTGCATGTTACACACACAAATGTTTGTTCACTTATAATTACTTGTAAATGCATGCAAGCACATTACAATTACCAGACTAGAGCTCACGCTCGGGTTGATGTTGCCCACCAGTTATTAGTGCACGTGCAGTATTTATCAGTTGTCACAGCAACCGTAAATACGACGCAATTAATCATCACACAGACATAATTATGTATTACATGTGTATTACATATGTGTACCTGCGTGTGTGAGTGAACAGGAGCCGGTATCAAAGGTCTCGAAAACAAAAGCTAAATTACCAGCGTTTGACAAGGTATTGGCTTCCCCATGCTTTGTTGTATGAAGTAGCAAACATGTAAAACTGCAGACCATCTTCTGTAGTGGAATTATCTGTAATTATTAAAGTTGGCGTTCTTTTTTTTTACCATGTAAACTTTGTACATCAATTCCTTCCAATTTTATGACAAAACTTTTTAATTACCTCCAACTTGAATAATTTCAGTCTCTAGACTTAAATTTTAATGAAAAAATTTTAAAATATTTATTTTTTTCACTTCAGTGCTTTTCTAATCATTTTTTTTTTTTTAATGAAGTCGGTTGTATTTTTTTTTTTTTGTTGGGAAACGAAAAATTTTCATCATCTCAACCCCGGGTGTTTCCATAAGGTATATTTTAATTTCCCATTTTCAAGTATCTACTGGGTAAGAACAGAACACAAAAAAAAGTCACTCGTAATACGACGTTCATTTCGTTTTCCATATTAGCAGACATTGAAGCTCTACACCAACTATCTTGCGGATAGGTAAAAGTATTCATAAAATCAATCATTGTAGTTAGCTGGTTCCTACCCACCAAATGCTTTTTAATCTAAATTTATGATTAAACATACCTTGGCTGTATTCTGCTAGTTGAATAACTCGATCAGTCATAATTTTGCATTCGAAATAAAAAATTCGCTGCATGGCTTATCCATCAACCATTATTGGTGTAAGCCCCGTCAAATACCAACTTAATGCCTTCATTTTTTGTTTTTTCGGCATACGACCTTCCAGTTAAGAAGAACCATTTTCACGACCAATATTCAGACAAACGTATCAGCTAAATCGAAATACAGTGACACGTCGTAGGTCAGTGATCGACCTCAATAGAACTATACGTAGGAATAACATTTATCTCTCTCTGTCATCTTTGCATCGACTAAGAAAATTAATTCTGAAACTCGGGCGGGACGAAACATTTTTTGCATATTTTTTGTTATTTGCTTATACTCAGTTAGAAGAAAATTCTCTCGTCTGCTAAAAAAAAAAAAAAATGAACCGACCCACCCTGGAACGTGTTGGAAAAGTAGAGTAACTTGAAATCGTTTCGTTTCGTTTAAAAATCTTAGTCGACTTGCAAAAAACATTAACGACAAATTTTTCCTCTGCTCATGCCCTTGTGACTTGGTAATCCATCCCACTACTGAAACTAGAAAGTTGATCAACCAAATAAATGCTCTTGGGAAAATAAAAATTCATTTTTAAACCTGCTAGGCTACTTTGTTAGGTACGTAGCTACTTGAACAATGTTATTTTCCTAAAATTCATTTGAAAAAAAAAAAAAAGGAAAAGCCCCGTAAATATAAGTTACTTAAATATTCGTCTTTTTATTACGAACACCTAATTTTTTTTTCTCTATCTTTGACGAATTCAGATGAGTCGGAATATTTAGTACGCAGGTAGGTATTAGAAATTATTTGCAACACCCGCGAATACTAAAACCTAGATCGAACTTAGTTTTGTGAATGATGAAAGTCTCCATTTTTATCTTTAGGCTTTAAAACTGGCGAAAATCACTTCCAGGTTTGACCGGTCCAGTATCAAAATCAGTTAGGTAGCGACCAAGGTATGACAATATTGGTAAATCACTAAAATCAGTAATAGTAGGGGAATTATACATTTTTTAAAATGAAAAAAGTGCAATCAATGATTTTACAGCTAGAAATTGTTGGTTAGAGGTCTATCCGATTCTAGGTAAAAAATCTGACATCCCTAACTTTGGGCTTCGAAAGTTGGCAATGGCGATGGTCTCAAATTAACGTTTCTGGCGTTTTTCTCGAAAAGGATGCATTACTGTGACAAATATTATCGGACATAAAATGTTACACGTAAAATTCTCTACGAAAAAAATTCTCAACATTAAACTTTTTTATGTAAATGGCATAGAAATGCCACAAAATTACGCCAATACTACCGAAGGTATAGGTACATTACTAGAAAAGGCAAAATCACCCATACATACTGCACAAGTTAGTATACCCGGTCAAAATGAGTTCTACCATATTATCTAAAACAGATAAATATAAAAATATTTATTTTTGTGTGCGAGTATGTGTGTATGTATCTATGTACGCAAGTATGTGTAAGTTTACCTTCATAGTGGTACCTATGTGCAAACGTTAGAGTCACTATGAGGACTTTTTATGGCATTCGTAAAAAATTAACAATTTTATAAAACTTGTTGTTGGTGGAATATTTGATTTACTGTATTTTTTGTTTGCACAATTTTTTTGTAGCATTATTAGGAAAAAAGTAAATCGCTAAAAACATACCGAGTACCACAAAAGTGAATTTTTAGCGGTGAAGTCAGGATCTGATTTTTGGGGTCAGCAGTATTTATATTACTTTGCTGCTTCCTTTGCCACAGTGCCAACTGATATGCAAATTACCTGATCTAAGTGATATTCCAACTGTCATATCTTCGTCAATAATAATTGATTCGGATGTTTGAATAGTCAAATCGTCATGAAATTTTCTCTGGTTATAAAATCTAAAGAGAATTTGGCGGGTTCTTATTTAAACCAAGTACAGACCAGGTTTTGATATTTGCAGGGGTTGAAAATAATTTCAAAAAATGAATTTAAATCTACTCCAAAAAGTAAGTAGGAAACCTTGTGTGATTTTTTTCTGTTTTCACAAATAAAAGACAAAAAGTAGGCGTACCTAATAAATGGGCTACGGGCTGTATCAGTTTTTTGGGGAATATTTGGATTCGGGACTAAAATTTATTTTCTGTCTTACAAAAAAAAAAAAATTAAAGACTTGCTTTTTTTTTAAAATCAGATTTTCGATTTCTTTTTGAATTACTTTTTTTGATATGGTCAACCATGACGCACAATAATTAGGATACGCATTTCTCGAAAGTAGCCTACCGACAACAAAGATAGGTAATGATATGAAAATGAAACGTATGTTCGTTGAAAATAAAAATTAATTTCGACGAATACGAAAACAGTAAGTCATTCCGACATGGGTCTGTAGGCCAACTATATATATAGCGATTTTAGTTGAACAATATTGAATTTACCAAAGTCGTCGTTGCACTGTCGATGCCCATCTGAAATTTCATGCTAACCAGGAAAGAAAACCCTTCTTCAAAACGGATTATAGGTACAAAATTTAATGCAAAATTCATCAGCCGATAGGAAGAGCATCCTAAAATGATGGTAATCCACATCTGCTCTGTTGTCTCCTCTGACTCCTCCCCGAGTCAGAACACCATCATCACCGACAAAACTACTTTATTTATATTGGGCTATATTGGGCTGTTTTTAATGTGTAAACATATTAGCGCTTGGTGTCTACGGTAGGTGCTGAACGAGAATTACAATTGTCAAATTCGGGTAACTGTAACTCTTACTATTGTAACTCTCATTTATGTGTGTTATATGACATGTAAGTGTGTGGTTGTGTGCGTGCGCATGCTCACAACCACACTATTTTATGTTTACACATCGATCCTTTATGAGTATTATGCTCCAGCGGAATTCGAGCTTTTTTTTTGTTTGCAAATGGCAGGTCAAGTCCCTCAGAACTCCCCTTGTCTTTGCTCTACGTCAATTGAATTTTTGGGACTTAATTAGTGCGTGAAAATTGCCAAGCGCATAATTATTCTTGTTAATAGTATAACTGGGATCGACTAAGGGAGAGGGAGGGATCGAAATTATAAAAGATTTACTCGACACAAAAGTTTGATGTTTTCATCTACTCCAATTTTTTTAGCAATCTTCAGCAAGGGAGTCAGAGGCGAAGCTGAACAGGGGGTGTAAGGGGCTAAACCACAAAACCTGATGGATCCCTCTCAGAAAACAAAAATATTGAAAATAAACCGGCTACGCGTGAAAAAAAAAAAAAAAAATTGCGTGAGTTCCGCTGGGTCTATATGGGCTATACTCTCGAAGGATTGACGTGTAAATATAAAAATAGTGTGGTTGTGTGCGTGCGCAATACATTGCACGTGATCACACACGTACTATAACACACACAAATGAGAGTTACGATTGTAAGAATTACGGTTATGCAAATTTGACAATTGTAATTCTCATTTAGCCCCTGTCATAGACTGAGAGCTATAAGATGTTTACACATCAAAACTGTTCAATAAACATAATATTGTGTGTCCTATTCCCAACCCTTAGTGAGCAAGGTACTTAATGTACCAAAAGCAAGAATTTAATAAATTTTCTGAAATAACGTTAGTTGAATACGTATATACGTAGTAAACTACTCAGCCCAAGGAACCAAGGGGACACCTACGCAACAAACAGAAAACAGCAATATCCACAAAGAGAAGCACTGATTAGCTGTCACCGAAAGTAAACTTGAGAGGATCCAAACTGAAGCAGTCTCAATAAAAATTAAATATTTTTATTCATATTTAATATCAGGCAGCTTTGTTTTTGCTGATATTCCTGTCACTTAATGGAATTTTAAAAGGATATTACGTCCGTTTACGCAGATTTCGAGTTACTAAATGTTGTAAGTTGCTGTGTGGTGTTTACCATAACTTACAGACATACATAATCGTAAAAGGTGTACTGTCGACTCTTGAAATTTTGAAGGTTTCTCAACAAACACAATTTATACATACATAGGTATATAAAAGAGGAATGTGGAAGATACTTTGTTTCTAAAAACATCGAAAAATTTAAAATTCAAAGTCAAATTCTAAATTCCATAGAAAATCTAATAGTATAATTAGGTAAATACTCGTTGTAAAGCGAGACCTAAAACATAATTTAATACCATGATTGAGCTTTTATCCAACTCTATTAAAATGAAGGTTTGAAAAGGGTATAAACATTTGTTAATTGGGGATACCACTATAAATTAAGGACACATCCGTATTTTCATATAAATTAAAACAATTAATTATAAGTATAATAATTCTAATTGGGTACGGCGTACCAATGACTTTGAGGTGAATTTAATTTATAGAATTAAATATTGTATGCCCAAACCTGGAAAGTAAAATGGTTTCTATAAAATTTAGCACCCTTGCAGTGTTCCGCATTCTTTTTCCAAACGACATTAACTGCTTGCTTCATCTTTTCTCTGACTTATACTTTTGATTTTGCTTTGGCGTGATCATATATTCATCCTTTAGTATCCAAAATATTGCTTATTAGATTTTATACATATCAGTATAACTGTCACTTTACATAAGGAAAATAATATTTTCTGGTTTAAGAGCCCCAAATTAACATTATTATTATTTCATTTTATAACAAAACAAAATCTCCAAAATCGAATGAAGACCATTGATGACGAATTTAGAATCATGGTGTTAATTGATCACTGAAAAGAAGAAAGTTAATAATCTGTACAAAATTAATAGTCTAGTCGAAGCCAACTTCACTTATCAAGCCTCATAAGCAGAATGAAAATCGGTTCTTCAACAGCTGCCAGCTCTACTTTTTTAGCACATTTTCAAGCATAACTTGAGAAAAATGACGAAAACGATCGAAAATTTTTAACGAATTACATTTTTGGAAAGAGGAATTTAAAAATTAACTTAACAAACTCTTTTTCTGTCAAAAATCGGTCCCTAGAGTATTAATTTTGCCACAACATTGCGATTTTCACTTCATGGCTTGATAAATGAAATTGGCTTTAGTCCAGTAAATAAGTAGATACCTGAAGTAAAAAAGTAATAAAGTAGTACAAAAGTAATAATTTTTAGTTCAGAAGTAATAAAGGTAGTTATTGAAAGAAAGTTTTGCAGAAGTTTTTGAAAATGGCAGGATTAATAACTCTTGAAAAGTAGTTTACGACATTAGTTTTTGCAAAAATTTTTCGCCCAGTAAAAAGAACCAAAAAAACATCGAAAATCGTTCAAAAATTTATTTTTCGAGAATATATCTCTGTTCCAGTGCAATTTTTGAAAAACTAAAATTTATTTAACAAATCAAATTATAATGAATTTTTGACAATTCTCATCTTGTAATTTGTTTTTGTATAATTAACGGTTTCTCTGAATATTTTGGCATGTACTTATTGGAAAAAATGTGATATATTAGTTTATTGAATGCATTTTATAAACAACTATCTACGATGGATAGTTAAATTAATACATACGCATCTACACACCATCTTTCTGATTGAGTGCTCCAATTATTATTTACAGAAATATTGAGATAACTTTTTTAAATTAGCTGGTCAAGTGCCCAGCATAATAAAACCCTGATATGTGCTGAAATAGTTTATTGTGATACAAGCGTGTAAAGCAGTATGAAAATTAAATCTGTCATACCGAAAATTTTTGAAAATTTTCTTTTCCTATTTCTGTCACCAATAGATATTTTCGACTAATATTCATCTTATTAAGGCCTCATCGGACAATGTCTCTGCAAAGGTTAGTTCAATCTCGATCATTGATCCGTCTATAAGATCTGTCATCTTGAAATTTATTACTATGAAAAACATCGAACTTTTTCTTCCATCCTTTTTCTTCCAGTAAGAAATTCCAATTGATTGTCTCACTCTCTCTACACAAATGAAACCACAGATTATTAGTTGACTTTTTCTCGGAAAATTATGATCATTGTGTATTTCACTCTAACTTATTGATCTTTATGAAAGCATAATAAAATTTTCTCTCTAAAAATTGTAAAATAGGCATCATTAAAATTAAAAGAGTGATAATTAATTATTTTCTTACCGAGGGGTGGGTTGGGATTTTCGATTCGCTTAAAAAAAAGCTCCTACTGACGACTAACTCTTCACTTTTATTCTTACACCTGGGTCAATGGTGTCAAGCTTTTTAATGAAAGTTTAATTCTGTTTTTAAAAGTATTCTCGCGAAGTACAGTTGTCGGAGCTACTGTCCAAATTGGCTTTTTTGATTATAAAAGTATAGGTGTGAAGTCGTCCACCATAGTTCCTATTTTTGATTCTCAAAGTGCTTGCAAGAAATCCATTTGCAGTCAAATTTTCGTAGTGAATTTTTCTTCTAAAAATCTAATTTTCGAACACGTTTTCCTTTCCCTTCGAATGAGATCAACATTTTCCAGTAAATTAAAATACAAATAAAGTGCAACACAAATTTTTTTGCTATTTAAAATTTTTAACTAAACAGAACAAAAAATTATTATAAATTTTAAGTAAAAGTTCCATAAATTTTGAAAAGTTGAACTAACAATAGTATTCAAAGTTAATTTAAAAATTTAAAAATTTAAAAATTCTTGGCAACAATAAAAAATTGTGCCGATTGCGTTTCTGCTGTTTTGAATCAAAAACCTAGTAATCTAAAATAATTGGGACAAATTAGAGTGGTTTTCAACATCATCAACGGTCAGGGCAGCCAGCCGGTTCCACATCAAAAAAATCAAATTATTGATCAATCTTGGGTGCAGCATCTTTCATATTGTGGATTCATTACAATCAAACGTTTTTTATACAAGTAGTAATATTTTCATATTCAAATAAAGAATCATAGACACTGGTAAGAATATAAGAGTTGTGTAAAATTACATTCGTGCTTGCTATTAAATTAATGAATTGTTTTTAGTTTGTTATGTTCTTTATTTGAAAATGTGTTAATATTTTCACAATGGGTTGAATCCGCAAGCAGGGTGACTAATTGTCGATGCTGGGTGGAAAATGAATTCTGAGGATGTGGTAATTTTTTCAATATAGGTAATTAAACGTGGTTTTGATGATGGAGGTTGGTGGGCCTAAACATGGGGGCACTCTCCTGAGTTGCAGAATTCTGGCTTATCTGGTAACTTAAAACTTTGTATTTTTTTTTGTTCAAAGTATTGATTGAAATTTGGGTGGCTTTTAAATATATTGGTTTTCCCTTTGGGGCTGTTTTCATTTTGGATGAAGCCACTTCCATTGTGATTCATGCAGCGCATGAGCCAAAGGCCAGTGTTGTGAAGAACACGAACATTAACAACCTATTTCACACCAGTGTCCCATAGTATTTTTTACAAAACCCTCAAAAAAAAATTTTACCAAGAAAAAAGTTTTTTTGAAATGTTTTTAACGAATACAAGAACGAAAAATTTTCTATTAATTTGCTTTTTTTCATTCATTCATTTTCAAACAGCTAAAATTTGAAAGATCACAGATTTAGGTAAATTTTCTCTTTTTTCGAACTGTACTAACCCCAGTTTGCTAGCTTAAATATCATCCTAGGAATTATTGATTGAAAGATGAGAGGTTTCTAGATTCCAAAAACGTTAAATTTTATATTAATTTGTGTCTTTTTCATTCGTTTATTGTCATACAACTGAAAATTATTAAAATAGTACATGAAGAACAAATTAAATCAAATTTTCTCTTCTTTTCACAAATCTTTATACCAGCTTTCTAGCTTAAATTAATAGTGGCTGTGAAATTATTGAATGAATAAAAAGAGGTATATATATTCCAAAAATTGGCCAATTTTATATTTGTGGAATACCTTGTTGTGAGGAAGATATTCTCACCAGAATGTAATTCAACAGAATTATGCGTGTTCAGCCACTTCATATTAAACATATGGGTAAGCCAAAACCTGAGCAAACACTGGCAATTTTAGAGTAGGTCCAGATGGTTTATATACTGGCTTATTTACACACACACACATACATATGTACGTAGCAAATACGTTTGTGAGAGTGGCCCGGTTGTGTCATCTATTATAATGATAAGAGATGATGGGCTGGTTCGTGTGCAGATTGTGACATCATCGCATTGTCGAGATTAGTCACAATTCGGTACTCGTACATTACCTGCAAGTTATATGCAGGTAATTACTATCGAACGTAATTGTGTGTATTTTGTTTAACGTCGCAAGGACGAATATGAGCCTGCCTTTTGGCGGCAACTGTCATCGGGGCCGAGCCCCAAAACCTCATACC
Organism: Ericerus pela; assembly: GCA_011428145.1. Taxonomy (NCBI): domain Eukaryota; kingdom Metazoa; phylum Arthropoda; class Insecta; order Hemiptera; family Coccidae; genus Ericerus; species Ericerus pela. The sequence goes on along the minus strand of WOFM01000267.1, from coordinate 1,187,041 downwards.
AGAGTACCCACAATATTCATCACCGTTTTTTTCTTCATTTTTTTATTTTCAGACTGCTAAAGATAATTAAAAAATTAAATGAAAATTTTGTAAATTTGATCCTTTTTCCAGCAACACCAGCCAGAGTTCTCTAGCTTAAATAGAAGCTTATTAATCATTAACTTAAGTGAAATAAGTGATTAGTTTGCTTCAAAGCTGAAATTTTGGGTTCAATTGAAGTGGCAACTTGACAATCGGTTTTTCACAAAATCCGGATGCTTTAAAATTTCACAATGTTGGATAAAACGTAGTGCGCATGCGCAGCCAAGACAGTGATGTAATAATCTAAGCCAGTACCAAGCTGCGCATGTCCCAAATTTTACTTTTTGAACTTCGCGTAAAAACAAATAAAATCTTCTACTTTATACGTACCTACTTATAGTTAATACCTACTCGAAAAATCGTATGTTTTTGGGGTGGGTTTTACAAAAATACTTTTTACATGGCTATTTCAATGCTTTTAGTTACCTATGTCACAGTTTCAAATAATGTAACAATCTGCTATTTTGTCGGAATCACTGCCAGAGTGACAGAGTTTGCTGTTTCAAGTGAGTAGGTGCCATAGCCTGCAATAATATAAGTAGGCCTACACGCAGCATTTTGTGACTTTGAGAAAGAAAATACGTCTAGCTAATAGTGTATATTTCAAAACTTTTTTCGTCTTCCAAAAGACAAACCAAACTGATGAAATCATTGTTTCCGCTACTGATGAATAATTTGAATGATTTCAGTAAAAATCAGTCAGTTTTTAGGTCAAAGAACTCTAAAAAACAGAGTGTCAAAATGGTGCCTACTTGCAGAATTTCTAATAAAACATATTATATTATAACATTATAGACGTGTATTTTAGACTGTATTACGTTACACATGGCATCAAAGCAATGAGGAACGTACCTACGCCGACTTACGTGCAGTTTTTCCGTGGGGGAGTCTGTTCGAGTATTTGTGGGTGAGGAAAATATAAAGTACTGTTAGGTGCCGGTAGACCGATACCTACGATACCTATCTTTGATAACTTTTATTTCATTTACATAAATTATTATGCATTTTTATTTTTTCACCGTCGTTTTACATCATCAAAACATTGGCTACTTCGTCAGCGAAATTTAAATTCTAGACTTGGCCTATTTTTTTTTATCTTCGGATCTGGTTTTTCAGATATCGATCTGGTAGAATACCTGAACCGGATTAGGCGATCGAAATTTGCTGCCGGTGACCAATAACTCACTTCGGGTTCAACTGTCATCACGATTATCTGCGTCCAGACAATAAAATTTTCCAAACCATCGAAAATATTGCAGTTCGTGCTGATGATTGAAATGTCGTTATTAAATTAGTCGAAATTCTTCCCGAACAACTAATGGGGAAATACCAATGATTTTTGGAGTCTTTGAACTGCAAACTATAGGAGCCATTATTTTTACAAATGATATTTCTAAATCGTTACCAAGAACAACGACGACGACGATCAATTGTTTTTTTCGAAAAGTAGCTTAGATGAAAGTCGCTGGTAATTATGCAGATTACAGATTGAAATTTTCTAATCTCACTGAACAAAACATTTGTTAATTGCACAAAAATTATTACCCGCGACAAAAGCGTACCTACCTGTAATGTATACGTACCTTACTCACATTTGCACCCACACAGATGCTAAATAGGAAGTTGAATAATTAAGACTGTTGGTTAACTTTGGTCCAACTTGGCACGAATTACAAATGCAGTTTTCGTATTTAGTGATTGATTTTGCTTCGAGATAGGTAACTTATTAATCGCAGAACTGGCTTAAAATTATTTATTGGTGTTCGCAACTTCGTTAAAATTTTTATTTATTCCAATGTATTTCGCCATTGGCCAAAAAGCAGCAGAATTTTCGTTAAAACTAGCTAACCCGCTACTCGAAAATAGAGCAATTCTTGAAAATTTATAGATGCAAGTTTATTTATATCATTATTATACAGTACTTACCTATATAATGAAAAGAAAATAAATTTATTGAAAATTGAAATAGCAAAGCATGAAAGGTATTAACATTAATTTAACATTGAATAAATAAGTTACATTATAAACATTTCTGGTAGCCAATTAATAAATAAAAAAAAAAAAATACTGTTATAATACGTAATATTAAATAAGCTCAATCATGTTAAATATACAGATAGAAAATGAAGAAAAAATAAATTTCCGGAAAAACAGAGTAAAGCATAAACAGTTCTTAGATTAAATTAATATGAAATAAGTAGGTACATTATATATTCTCCTGGTAGTCTATTAAAGAAAAATAATAATTATAATTTTAGTCGGTAGCATTGAATAAGTTTAATTTCAGTATAATTAATTGTATTCCTTAAAGACAAAATTGAAACAAAATAAATTTTTTAAATTGAAAACCAAAACATAACAATAATAACACTAAATAACTATTCAATAATTTCATTTTAGAAGCTCCTATGTTATACAATATTTTTAGTGTATATATTTTTTGTATTCATTAAATGGCCTTGTTCTATAGTTTGGGATATATAAATTTTCTGTCCTTCAAATGAACATGTTCTACTTGTTGCTATATACAGCTGTCCATGTTCAAATACAGACTCAGGCAGATAGATGCCAACTTTATTCAGAGACTGGCCTTAAATTTTAATTATTATCATGGCAGAAGCACGAATAATAGAAAATTTTAGCCATTGTAGAGCAAATGGCAGAAGAATCTCAGATAGGTGCAGTGGTATGTGAGGAATGAGAATGTGAATACCAGCTTATGGAATACCTTGTCATGAGAAGTATTCACACCTAGAAGGTAATCAACAGCTTTGTATGTTCTACGACATCATACACGAATATATGGAAAGCCAAATCCTCGGAAAACATTGGCAATTTTGTGGCCAGTTCTGTGAATTAATACAGGGGATTTGGCACACACACACAGATACACATATGTACATATACATATGGTATTACATCATAATCTTACGTCATTTCCTATTCCGTAAGGTGATAAGAAATGACGCAGTACATTTGGTACTGGGCTGTGACATCACCAAGGTCTTCATCAGGTAATTCGTCACTGTCCATATAATGTATCTTACCTGTATGTACATACATGCTAGAACATACAAACATACATGTACATATTTGTTTAACATCACAGAGACAAAAATAAACCAGCTTTTTAGCGAGGACTGTCATCAAGGAGTACAAGCGCCTATACCTCATACAAGTATTGTCCCCACACAGCTGATGTATCTGTGAATACTTCACAATCTGTGCATATGTTTGAGTCTCACTCAGGTTCCATTAATGAGGGTCAGTTTTCTGTTTAGATAGCATATAACAACAACAACAGCATTTTATTTTAATACTAATATGTTTGGAGGCCACTCAGACACCATTAGACTGTTGAGGAGCTTGGTAAGATATTGATTTTGGACATTGTCTTCATTGGTTACAATACTGTCTACAGTGTGAAAATTTTTAGCATCTTCAAGCATTTATTCCATAATTATACTGCTAAAAGCTAGATAGTGTTTGTTCTTTGTTGCAATAATTGCCATATCAACTATTAATGAGGAAATTAAATGTCATTAAAATTGCTATAATTATGCTTCTTCAATAACTAAACCCTTTCCAACAATCTGTTCTGGTATTTCAATAATATGAACTCCAAGTTCTGGGTGAAATTGTAATATCCATCTCCTACTCGTTTGAAAAATTTAACAAATTCAGTCTCACTTGGCAGAAGATGAGTGTTTATTGTTACTGAAAGCTGCTTGATTTGGGGGCACTGCTGAAAGGACTTTACATAATCCTCCAAAGTTACAGCTTATCCTGCAAGTGAAATAACTGACAGGATATAATGGAAATCACCACGTTGTTTTGTCATTTGCGCTGTCATAAATTTGACAAAAAATCTCTTTTTGTTCTCCAACATTATTCGCAGATATTTCTTATTATAAATATTGGAATTGGTAACCCTTGTTCTTTATAATTTGTATTATAGTTTAATAAAACTTCATTAATTTCAAACAGTTCTTGGTTACATGCCACTCCTTCATCGAAATTCTGGAAAAATTTTTCACGTAAGTGGAATTTGAACTGATCTGAAAGTTATAAGCCATTTGCTGTTGGGAAGTTAAATCCGCATATGTATCCAAAAAGTTGTTTGTTTTGGTGTTTGTACAACAGAAGTTTCCATAAATGTTTCATGCTAATCATTATCATTCGTAACAATTCCTCATGCTGGTGCCATTTCTACAAATGAATTACAGTTGACTCCATTGTAAGTTTATACATTCTGGAAGCTTGTTGGACTATGCACATGTAGCAATAATAGACACTTTTGAAGATGCTGTGCAGAGTCTTTTCACTGTTTTTTTGCGCCCCTCTTTGACCTTGAGGCCAAGGTCTTTGTTTGTCATGCCGCACATAATGTTGTTAAATCAGTAATCTTGATTGTTTATCTATACCGTTTAAGTGAGAAAAGGACTGTAATTTTATTTTTTAGGATCTGCTGCAACATTTTCCTCATTGTAAACTCCAAAACTGATGGTTTTTAGCATCTCTGATGGGTCTTAGCAAATCTTCAAATCAACCTTTTTAATTTAAAACCTCATTCATAAATATACATTTCACCCATTATTGGCCAATGTATTAGTATATTAAAAATATACCTGATTCTAATGAGTTTTAGTACCTCTGATGGATCATAATTCAACTTTTGATCGAAGGAAAATATTATCTTCATATTATTCTGATGTGTGTTGGAAAAAATACACGTTCGTTCGGAAGTGAAAAATAAAAATTAGGTTAGGCTATTAGGTAGACATTGAATTTCAGTTATATTCTCGTGTAGAATGTTGTTTTTTTATGGAATGTATTTTTTGTGGAGGGACTCCTTAGTGAGAAAATGATAGAAGGAAGATGAAAACAGGTTTCAGATGCAAATTACAACTTACTTATTGACTTCTGAATACCTTTCAACTTGAGAAAATCATGCCACTAGCCATGCAATATGATGACCGTGTTATACTGCTTCTGCACCTATGAGAGTACTAAAGAATTATGGTGGCGAAAAAAAAATCAATAATAACATTAAATAACTGTTTGGGATGAAAATAGTAAAATATTCTGCTACGAGAGCACGAAATGAGCGATCCTCGACGAGTTATGATTTGCAACACGAGTTGCAAGCGAGTGTTGTAAATTGTACAAGTCAAGGTCACTCACCTTGTGCTCGGGTTATAAACGCTATTGTTAACAATACATGCGCACGCACGACTGTGGAAGGCGTCTAATAGGTTGGATGGAGGAGTCGAACATGTCCATTGGGGATTAAATACTTATTTTGCTCCAGCTATTAACATTTGCTTCCTTGTTAAAAATTTCATGGTTTGGGCCTTGAAAACGAATACCTTATCGCGTATTTTGCGATATGAATTGCAAAAATAATGTTGAACAAAAAAATATTTATTAAAGGGAGGAGCAGGACTAATTTGAAGCCTAATTTTAAATTCAGTTGATTAAGACTGCAGCTAGAAAGGGGTGCTGCTGTAACATCTTTTAGCTAGTTTCCGAAAAAAAACTACTCTGATGGTCAGAGTCTGAGGTGAGACATGGATAGTTTTTCATTTCAGATCAAAAGAAACTCAAGGACACCAATATCACCTTTTCATTATGATTAGTAGTTGTCATCCGCAGGCTTCATTGCAATAGAAATTTGAGTTGAGACTTATAATTCTCTTAATAGAACACCCCAGAGGGAAAGAGAGACCCATAGAGCGAAAGGCAGATAGAGCTTTTCTTCTTATCTTTTCCTCCTTTTTAAGATCTACGTATTAAAATTTCCCGTGTATTTGAAACCGAGGGTGGGAGTGGGTATGTGTCTGTAAATATACACTTGCACGTGGAGGAAATATTTTTCATATGATATAATAATATTACCTACATTTTTGTTACATTTTCTTACATTCCTACAATGGCTGTATGGTAGATATGCTGCTTTAGGAGTCATTAGTGCTGGGTTCGTATACCGCCAAAGGTGAAGTTTTATAATTTTTTTTTTTTTGCCGAGAATGGTTCATGAGATTCTCTTTCTTTTTTGAATGTGTTTCAAAATAATTATTTAAGATTAGATACGTTTTTCATCGAAATAAGTTCAGATTCTAGGTTCACTTATTATATAGGTGGTGAGATCTTTCAGGGCAGATGCGAGGGGGCGGTCCATGATATGCCACTTTTGAGGCGACAATGGCGGGGGAGAACAGCCTCTACTCCTAGAGTTCACTTTGCCATTGCCGACATACAAAGTGGCATGCCTTGGCCAAGGTCCCCCCATCATCCAAAAAATCCCTCTGCCGGTACTGTGTACAGTGGCATACCCACTAGTTTGGTTTAACGTCCATGAGACGAACAATAATACGTCGTCACACTCCTCCTCACCGAAGTGTAACTGTTTGGCGACCGCCACAACACCAGAACAGGCAACACAACTCTCTTGCTGTGTTGCCAAATCGATGCGCCCTGTAGGTGCGCACCAACTCGTGGCCAGTCCACGATACTGGGGGCGGTGTACACCAAGCTAACCCTCTGGGGTTAGTTTATCAGTTTGAGGCTTGTCCTGAAAAGAGAAATTTACCGTTTTACGGGTAAAGACATACATATTTATAATGCGTTTATTTATAAAAATTTAAAACAATATAAAAACGACTAAGACTTTTAAAACGAAGTCATAAAAAAAAACAAAAACAGAATATATTAAATTTATAACTTCGGCAGACTGCCCGACACGCGAAGATATGATTAAAGATAGGTTTGGCCATAATGGATGGATTCTGTAAGGAAGAATGGGAAATTAGTCAGTCTGCTTATTACACCAAATTTATTGGTTATAATAAAGGGTGGATCGATCCACTGACACTTATCATTCGCTTTCACCTAGATAGGGTGCTAGACAACGATAATGAGTTATTAGAAAATAGCTCTTAAGTCAGTCAATTAGAAAATTGTAAGATGGTGCCAATTTCTATCAGTTAATTTTCTAAACACTTAGTCTCGTATGTCATTCAGAACAAGTCATGTTGATAAAGTCTTCAAATTGAGGTTATTGGGACTCTATCACTACCATCAAGTTCTAACGGAGCCAAAAACTTTAAGGGTCTAGTGACTGTTTTTGAACTTGGTAGTAAAATTTCCGCATGACGGACTTTTCCATCATGGGAAGGGGTCAGGGATACAATTTTGGCAATTTTGTATATTCCTGGCTTGGTGATATAGTCCAACACGTGAACTATATCACCAACTTTTGGTTCGAAATTTACTGTTCGGTAAACATTATTGACACCTTTTTGTATTTTACCTCTCAAGAATGGGAGATAAAGATTTTTCCATGCAAGCCATAATTTTGTTAAAATCTCTTGATCTATTTTCCACAGATTCTGTATTGTTTTTGTCGTTGGAGTATTATCCAATGGTTTCTCAAGATCTAATGTAAAATTTCTAAAGTTGGCATGCATGAAGTGAGCTGGTGTCAAAGTTATTTGATCAGCATCATCAACGGCAGGGCATAATGGACGTTCATTCATCATAATTTGAATATTTTTTAATGCAGCTTGAAAGTTGTTTTTATGATGAGAATGATATCCTAATACTCTATAGAAGGCTTGTTTAAAGACTCCTATAAGCCGTTCATACGGGGCACCATACCATGGAGCTTTTGGCGGAGTAAAGTGCCATGTAATTCCTTTTTGTTATAGTTGATCGCTAATTGTATTGTCAGCAACAATAGTGTCCCAAAATTTTGGTAAATGGGTAGCGATAACTAAAAATTGTGCGGCATTGTCGGACAAAATTACTTTTGGAGTTCCGTGGTCCGCAAAAAATGTTTGGAAAGCAGTCCAAATTTCACATGTTGTTAGACATGAGAGTGATATGAAATACACTGATCTTGTTGAGAGACAAGTGAATATGAAGATCCATTTTTTATATATCGGAGAAGTTGGAGTTGACAAATTCCTTTTCTTTTTTGGCAGGAATTGATCAAAAACTCCAAATGGTCCAAAAACATCCACACCTGTGTAGGTGAATGGATGAGAAAAGGGCATCAATCTAAAATCTGGCATGGCCAAATGCGTTGGTTGTGCAAATGGGCGTTTGTCATGTTTTTTTACATACAACACAAGTATTCCTTAATATTTTTGGTAAAACTTGCATAGATCTGGGTACAAAATAACTTCTGCGAAAAGCAGACATAGTAAATTTTATTCCCACATGACTATTTGTTGTATGTACGTTTAACAAAATTAGAGATTTTGGGTGAAGTAATACAGGAGACAATACATCTTCTGTAAAAGGAGTTTCAGGTAAATAATTCTTTAACCTGAGTACGCCTGATTCATCCAAAACTATTTGAAATTTATCATATAATACATGTTCTGGAGGATTATGTGATAAAAGAATTTTAAACAGGTCAGGGAAATATTTCATCTGATCTGCATAAATAAAACATAAGAGTGCAAATTGAAAATTGTTTGGTAAAATTGCATAAGGTTTTGTGCATCTGGAACATCTAAGTCTCTTGGCAGAAAATTTTCTAAGTGCATTTAAATAGCTGTAGAAAACACGTTCTAGTTTTACCAAATAATTAAATTTTTCAATTTCAATTCTAAAAGGAGTGTTTTCAGGTTTATGAACAAAACTAGCAAAAGGGTTATCTCTAACTTTTGAAGGTGGTTTATTTGATAAATCCAAAACTGAGTCTACTTGAGAGTCAGTACTTTGTGATTCAACAGTTTGTGTTGCAAAGTTTTTGGTTTCACAAATAAAAGTTTTGTTGTTCATAAAAAATTTAGGTACATTTAACTTTTTTGATTTCAATTTTCTTTTTAATTTGGCAGGTTTATGACTGTCAAAGATATCTTCAGAATTTTGAGGAATCAAATTTGTTAAAGTTTCTGATATTAAGAAAGATTCTCTTAAAGTACAAAAGATAGGTGATGATGTGTTATCATCCTCTATCTCTGGTAAAGATCGGATTATGTGAAAGTCCGTTGGTGGCCAGGTGTCTGAATTGTTTATATAACCATTCAGGTCCTGTCCACCAATTTGTTTTTAATAAATCTTCTATAGTTGCTCCCCTAGAACCGACATCTGCTGGATAATCGGCTGTAGGTACATATCTGTATTGCACATTTGGGATCTTTTTAATCTCAGTCACTCGATTGAGAATAAATTGAGTTAACACCCTTCGTTCCAACAACCAAGTTAGAACACACTTACTATCAGACCATAAATAAGTTGGGCTGTTAGATAAGTCTAGGGGTTGTCTAATATTTTTTATTGCCCTAGCTCCAATTACTACCCCTAACAACTCCAATCGAGAAATTGTCATTGGTTTCATTGGAGCTACTCGACTTTTGCCTATTACAAATCGTACTTCAAAAGAGTTGGTTTCTTGTTTATAAAAACGAAGAAATGCAACCATAGAATATGCTATTTTTTATGCATCTACAAAAATATGTAATTGGCATTTATTCGGATCATAAGTACCCGGATAAAGTTGGTGTGGTAGGCAATAAGATGTACAAAGGGATAAATCTTGTACCAATTGTGTTGCTATAGGATGTAGTGTTGGTAAAGTTTCATCCCATTTGTATCCTTCATTCCAGAGTTGTTTTATGAATACTCTGGAAGGAACATAGGCTGGAGCAAACCAACCATTAGGGTCAAAAAATTGAGATACAATTTTCAAAAAATTTCTTTTTGTCCAATTTATATTTCTATCTTTTGTTTGGGTTGGCTAATGAAAATTAAATCTTTATCCATGTCCCAAGTTATTCCTAATACTTTTATTTGAGGTTTTGTTAATGCGTTTTCAGCGTTAAAGTCTTGTCTCAGTTTGATGCAGTTAGTACCCCACTGAGACAACTCCATGGAAATATCAGTAACCAATTTATTTGAACGATCATGTAAATCTTTCAATTCTTTATATGTTGGTAAAGAAACGACTAGATTATCAACGTACAAATTTTTGGCATACTTTTGATAATATTCAGGATCAACTTGCTGAAAATGATGCATTAAGATTGCTGCCAGTAAAAGGGAGCAGTTACAATTCCAAAGGGAACCCTTTGAAATCTAAAAATAATTATATTACTTTTAATTAGTGGTTTTGATGGATCTTTAATCCACAAAAAACGTGTTACATCCCTGTCATCAGGATGTAAGCCGATCTGATGAAATGCTTTTTTAATATCCGCAAGAACTGCATACTTTTCTTTGCAAAATGATAAAAGGATTTCAAGTAGATCGGGTAATAAATTTGCACCTTTAAACATACAATCCTTTATTGAATGTTTAAAGGCTTTAGTCTTAGCAGACCCATCAAAGACTACTTTAAGCGGGGTACTTTTTGTTAAGTCTAAAATGTTTTTGTGAGGCATATAGTGAATTAATCCTGGTTTTGCAGTTTCATCCACTAATTCAATCATTTTGAGATCAATTAAGAGATCAAAATATTCTGTGTAACGTTTGAAAAATTCAGGATTTTTAACAAATTTTGGTAATTGACTTTGTAGACGTTTATAACACAAATTATAATGATCTCCTAATGGAGGAGGATAATTTTTATAAAGTCATTTTATTTGGTAACAATTGTTAACCAATTGAACGTCTTTATAAAACAAGCTTAGCGCTTCTGCATCAGCTTGAGCCTTGTCAGAGTTATGGGACTCAATACCAATGGCATCAAGTTTCCATAAATTTTCTACTTTCTGTGGATCAGAAAAGTAGACTGGAATAAAGATATCATCTATTGAAGGGTTTCGTTCAATCAAACCTCCTAACATATTTCTGAAAGCTGTTTCGATAAGTGTTAGAGAGGGTGAAAGGTGCTTAATATTACGAACAAATGACCACATGTAGTCATTGCCTAATAGTAATTGAATCGTATGCTCCTTATTGATTGACATGAATTTTAAATTTTTATATTCTGAAAACTCTTCATAAAATTTTGTTAAGTTTGGTTGTTTTAGATTATGGGCTATAACATTCAAAGTTTTTGCTTTAATAGGAATTTTTGCTCCATCAGGAGTAAACAAATCAAAGTCTACTGAAAAGGACTTTGTTGGTTTTGAAGTTTGATGTTGAAGACTAGAAAGTCGTAAATTTACTGCTTCATAACCTTTTAATTTTAAAGATTTGAAAGCAAATTTATTGACTATAAAAGTATCAACACTGCCACAGTCCATGAATCCCTGTATTTTAATAGGGTTTTTTATATTCAAGGATTGTGCATACGTTTCAAAAACTAAAAAGGTAGAACTATTTTTAATTTTTGAATAATTGGTAAAACACGTACTATGTACAGGTAAGGTGGCCAACTGGTTATTCGACAAAACATCGCAACTTTTCTTTGAAGCTTTCACCTCAAACTGGTCACTGCCATTTGCCGATGCTTCCTGTGGAATAATTGGATTTTTAGTTATTTCTGTTATTGGTTCTTCTTGTAAAGAATCAATAAATGACTTACTTAAGGTGGCTTTACGCTCCCTTAACGTTGCGCACTAGGCATCACAAATGCCTGTACGTATCGGATAAGATGCCTTTGGGCAGAAGATTGAATTGTGCTGATCACTCAGACATTTGAACCATTTGCAGTGCTTGGGTGGAGTTCCAACACAGCCATCGGCATCTTCATCATGTTTTTCATTACAAGGAAAACACAAATTACGTTGTCGGAAAAATTCTTCCCGAATCTGTTTTGTGTTCCCCTTTGAAGAGAAACACAAAAACTGTGGTGACCAGCACCACAAAACAGGCACGCATTGGTCTGAGGTGTTATCAGGACTGAGCGTGGAGTGTCCTTAGCCAACTGGATGTCGGCTAATCTTGCATTTTCTGGAACAGAAGGAGAATCATCTGAATTTTTAGATTTAGATTTTTGTTGTTTCTTCTTACTGTTATTTTTGGGATTGGATTTATCCTTTCCTTTATCTTTATTATCATCTTTGCTGAAAGATGCTCCAGCAAAAGCGGGTTTGCCTTTAGGCTTACCTTTTTTATTATCATTAAAATTTTTCCCTTGAGTTTTATTTAAATTTTGTTTAGAAGGCCCATCTTTCTCCTTAAAAAGTTCGTGGATTTTGATGAACTCTCTAATGGCCGCAAATAAATGAGAGACATGTCTCTCAGAGCTTTTAAGATTATTTAAATACGACCTGGGGGGAAATTTTTTAACGGTAACATTAAATACTTGTTCCTCATCTATAATTGCAGATATATCTCTAGACCTGTCTATGAGGGCTGCAATTCCATCCATTCCATCTTGGATAGATGAAATGGTGTCTACTGCAGTAGGGAAAGCTGTAATTTGCATCCAAATTTCAGCTTTCACTTTTGCCTGATTGCCAAAACGATCATGCAAAAATACTAATCTCTGATGGTAACCTTTTTCATCGGGTGCGAGATAAGTAAATTTATCTTTTAATTCTTTTGGAATAGCATTTTGAAGATAATTAATTTTTTGCGGAATGGCAAAATCATTTCGCAAGTGAACATATAAATTAAAACCTCGAATAAAACCAGGATAGGTTAATATTTTTCCATCCCATTTATCTAAATAGAATTTCGGAGTTTTAAGATTCATTGGTGGTGCCTCATTTTGTTCCAAAGGATTTATTTCCCAACATTTTGGAATAATGTTGCTTTTGGGACAAGATGATGCTGTTGTTTTTTGGTTTCCAATTTTCTCAGGAACCAAAGCTTTATGGAATTAGTAATTGGTGATGGACAATTTACTAAAATATTATCTGACGAAGCTAATGTTGATATGTTATTATCAACTGATGGACTAGGGTGTAATCTCTTACTTGCTGGTCCATCATTAGTTTCATCATTTGGTAGGGTATTTCTCTTTCGAGAAGATATCTCATCAGTTTGAGAATTAACAATCTCACCTCTACATTCTGCAGGTTTAACGTAACTTTCAATGAACGTCTCGATTGGAGTATGTAGCTCTCCAGCTACATGTTCCTTGATAGAGTCGATCTCCAAATGCAATCGTTCAAGTTGTTGTTGCAGATTGTTGTCCTGCTTCAACAGCTTACTTAGGTCTTCACCTAATTTTTGAAGCAGTGCACTACGTTGCTTTTCCTGTTTTTCCTGCCTCTTCATTTCTTCGAACCTCTCCCTCACTCTCTCTTCTATTTCCTGTTCTGTTTCCCAGGAAGTTGGGAAAACTGGATTAGGGAGTTGAGCTGGAGAAGGAGGGACTCGAACCTGGTCAATCTCCATCTGGACTGGTTCCTGATGTGTTGGAACTGATTGCGGAGGTTTTGGGAATCTTTCTTGAATTTCCGCAATTAATCCCAAAATGTCTCCAATTTGTTTTTGGGACTGGATTACCAGGTCTGTTGGTGTGCCTTTCGGAATTCTTCTTAATTCTTCGATTAGATACTCCAGGTTTGGAAGTCTGCGGCGTGCTTGCAAAGGAACTACTAAATTGGAATTCAGTAATTCCTTTGTTTCATCTATCGAGACAATAACTTGGGTCAACAGACTCTCAAAGTAATCTATCTCTTCTTGGTTACTCCAAGAAGAAACAACCGACTGTCTGTCATTTTGCAGTTGAAATGAGTATGATCTCCATCTGGAGGCACCCTCAAACCCTGGTGGTGGTCCAGTTGGTAGTTGAGAGGAGGCTGCTACACCTTGGATGATATCCCGTGTGACTTGACAAACTGCCTCCTCTTGTCGTAACAGGTTAGCTGCTTCATCGAGTTGATCAACCATGCGTTGCTGCTTGTTGTCGTAAGCTAACAAGTCTTCTTCCTCCGGATCCTGTAGGCCTACTTCCGCAGGGACTGGGAGGGGTGGCGGAGATGGTGGTGTGCGAGATGAGGAACTACGTCCTCTGGATGATCCTTGCGATGGTTCAGACGTATGGGACATATTGACACTAAATAAAGGACATATACAATTTTTGTATTTTAAAAAGCATCAATATGTTCCATAAAGAGTTGATTTTATTAAGGGAAATTTTCCTTAAGGTCTTGACAAGTATTGATTTTCTGTATCAATACTTTTGTCAATATTTATTTAAAGTATTGTTACGAATTATGTCCGATAAAAAATCGGGCATGACCCGTAAGAGCAATGATGGCAAAAAAATTTTGTACAAGTTATTGGTCAAGTTAAAAAAAAAATTTTATTTTTGACCAAGTAAATTATCATAGGTAATGTCTGATAAAAATTTGTGCATGACCCATGGGCGCAATGATGGTAAAAATTAATTTACAGATAATGTAAAATTTAGGCAACTTGATAGGGGGTCTAAAGATGGAATAAGGAGATACTAATTACGATTTTAGAGAAAAAAAAAATTCTGTATACATCGTAATTTTCATGATCAAATTTTTATCAAATAATATTCTTTCAAAATGTTACAAATTTACGTCATGTTGAAATAAAATTCCAACATGGCGTTTGAACGTAATGAAGTTTTGAACATGAAATTTCATATATTTTAGACATATAATATCTAAATAATTTTTAAATACGTGACGTTTTTAACTTATGTCGGGGTTTCATTAAATTTATTTTCCTAATGAAAGACCTATCATAAATTTTGTTACGAGTCATGTTCAAATCAAATTTTGGGCATGACCCGTAAGCGCAATGTGGTTAATTAATCCCGACACTGCGTTATTTAGAAATTCACTTGTAAATAAATTCTAAAAATTATTATAATAATACAGATTGTGTGGATTTTACTGGATCTGTAAATTTTTGGCAAGTTCACGTAATCCCCGAAATTCTAAGAATTACGAGATTATTATTTGAGTAATTTTTTCCAAAATTATTCAAAGTCATCACTGGATAAATAAATACGAACTACCATATATTCCCGTGAACTATAATGCAATTTTATCCACACGATCGAAAAACGCCGAAAATTATTAGGCAAATTACATTTCCCTAAGCACATATTATTTAAATAAATGAATACTTAAAATACTTACGAATGGATTTTTTCAAATTCAGCCGTAACAATACCAATTCCTTTTGGAAAAGGAATGCCAAGTACCGTGAAATTAAAATTTCACACGAAATTTTAACAAAAAACGAATTTGTTAAAGCGAAATTTCAAAACACCACGTGTGTAACGACAAAGGTTTCAAAGAATGAGAGCTTTTTCGTGAAAAATTCGACGAATTTCGAAATACGAAAACACAAAAGGTCGTCACAAATAGTTTAATTAATGATATATTAATTAAAACAATAAAATTCATTAAAAGCACACAATAAAACAGGTAAAAATGAAAAAAATAACAGAAGTGCAAACATCAAATTCAACTCACAAGGCGAGAATGACCAGAACATACTTGTTCATTTTGTTGGTGGTTGATTTAAGGGTATGTGTGTGTGCGTATACTCTTAACTTGATGTTTGCTTTGCCTCGTTTTTTTTTCTTTTTTTTCTTTTTTTTATTGCACACAAATGTATAGATAGGGTTGTACTATCGCCTTGAGAAGCGTTAGTAGTGGTGATGTCATGTATATATGTGTGAATATTCACACATACATACAATAATATTTGTACATTTGCAGAGAACTGCAAGTGTATATCGCCTCGTCACTGTGATTTTTTGACCTTGGCAACTGTTGGTCTTTGTCTTATCGACAAGATCTACATTATTCCCTTAAAAAACGTGGTATTTTCGTCTTTTTTAAGAGTTGTTAATTTTTTGTACGAGAGGAAGAGAGATAGATTATATTCTTTTTCTCTCTCCATTCGTAATAATGACGAAAGGGTGTTTGTCAGTATTAAAGGACTTGTTGGAAATCCTTTATTATTTCTCCAAAAAACTCAGTTGGCGGGGAATTTATTTTAGTCGTAATTGCTGAGGACTAACTTTGTTAAATTAACGAATTTACAGTCGCCATGTTTTACCATATTGGCCGTAATTTTTGTCTATATATATGACACTATGTGCTGAGGGCAGCGGAAAAAATTATTTAATATAATTTTTTTTGTCTTTATCCTCATTTATACGTGAGTATAAGATACTGAGGGCGGCAAAAAAAAATTTTTCTTATACAAAAAAAAATCATTTTTTGCCGTCTTCATTTTATTTGATTTTATTTCTAACAATAGGTAGGAATAAAGGATTCGATAAATATTTTCATTTAGTACTGGTGTCAACTAGTACTAAGCACTGTCTTTGTTGAATAATATTATTCAAGTCTTTTGTTCAATTCTTCATAATAGATTTGAACAAAATATTATTCGTGAGAATAAAGGGACTAAAGTCTTTTGTCTTTCAGTGTATTATTCATACATTGAAAAAAATCTTAAAGGGAATTATCTTTCGATGTTTCTCTTTAAATAATGGAAGTGTGTCTGAAAAAATAAAGTCTTTCTTTGTTAGAAGAAATACGTCAGTTATTCTTTCACCTTAAGATTTGTATTTTCGTGAGGAAAATTCAAACTCTAATTTATTTGCATTAAGGCTTCAAATTAATAAAGTCTTAAAGGTCCTAAAGACCACAAAATTGCCTCTTGTACCATATAGTGGCATACCCACTAGTTTGGTTTAACGTCCATGAGACAAACAATAATACGTCGTCACACTCCTCCTCACCGAAGTGTAACTGTTTGGCAACTGCCACAACACCAGCACAGGCAACACAACTCTCTTGCTGTGTTGCCAAATCAATGCGCCCTGTAGGTGTGCACCAACTCGTGGCCAGTCCACGATACTGTGCTGGTGTCTACTTTACTCACTGAGACACGTGAGAAACAGTACAAAAAAAATTTGCCCAAAATGTTTCCTCCACATGCAAGTGTATATTTACAGGCATCTTTGAGTGGGTACGTTTTTCGTTTCATGATTCTGAGCATTTCGGCACTACTTTTGAGAATTCATTTCTGTTTTTATGTACCCCCTTTTCCGTTCGAGTCCATTTTCTGGCGTAATTTTGATCGGATGGTTTCGGAATTTGAAATACACTTTCGGATTCACCTAAGGAAGAACCTTATTGTTTTTGGTATGGATCAGGGGCATAGTTTGTTCAATAGGTCAGTTTATATGCATTTTGTATTGAACAGCGTACAGGTAGAAATTCTCAATAGATAGGCCTGAAACTTGGTATACTTAACTGCTTTACGTTAAGGACAGCGTTACCAATTTTAGTTTGCATAGGCCTTATGGTACATCTGATAGGGGCGATTTTGTCGCAGTTTCAGGAGATTAATGGCTTTAAGAGGAGTAATTTTAAAGCTATAGCACAAAATTTGGTGCAGGTATTGATTTAAAATATATCTTACATGGTTCCAAATTTGGTTCCTATTGGTGTAGTTGATTCCCTGGAGCAGTTTGAGGTGCTAATTTTTCATTTTATCTCAATAAAAGTTGCAATTCTCTTTCAATATTCACAAAATTTGATAAAATGAGTACATCCTACTCAAGGACAAGACCTACCAATTTTAGTTTTGATTGGTCAATTCGTTCCCACTTATTAGTTATTCAGTGTGATTTTCCTTCTTTTACCTTTCTGATAATGGTCCTGAAAAATTAATTTTCTGGCCTTCATCGAGAAAACCACTCGGTTTAACCTAAAACCAACACGATCTTGGAAAAAAGTCAATTTTCGTCCTCCCTTCACTCACTGAATTACACTAGATTTGAACACGAACGCTAAAATCTCCTTTAATATTTCAGAACGTAGTCAACTGCAATATATTTCGTTTTGCAATGTGGGATATTTTTTTCTCATATAAGATGTTTTTTTTTTTTTTTTTTTTTTTTTTTTGTGGTATATAATCCACAATTCTTGTCAGTACAGGAAAGAAAATCATCGAATTATTTCCTAAAATTGTGGTTGTTACAACTTGGAATAATTTTTCATTTAAAAAAAACATAATACTTTTTGACACATTCATAAGATATTTTGAAAAAATGTTACTTAATCAGTATATTTTATCCCATGCATTGTATTTGTGGAATATTTGCAATTTTTTGCAAAAAATATAAATATTTTATTTATTACTTTATTAGAAGAATGTTGGTGATACAGGTGATTTTTAAATAAAAAAAATTACTTTTTCTTAGGAAGCTTGCTGCACAAGAGTTTTTATTCTTTTTGTTGTTCAGTTTAAAAATAATGGAGAAGTGTGAAATGTACTTGGAGGAAAATCTGAACATTTTCACTGCAGGGAACTATGGACTTCTACTCAGGCTTAAAACCTTCTATTGAACAAACCATTTGCTGAGATTAACCAACTTCATTACATAAAATTGCTTTCTTCCTTCCCTCACTCTAACCCTCTGTTTTCTTCTTTCTCTGCCAATTCATTTTAAATCCATTTATTTGACTGGGTCACGTATACAGTAAGTGTAGTAAGTATCAATAGTGATACCAACAATTTAATTTTGTCATTTTTGATCCTCCATACCTCAAGAAATGAGTGATATACAAGTATGAAATTCTGTAGATTATTATAATAAGTACTACTAAAGGAAATACGCTTATGGCAGGAAAAAACATGGAGACAAAAATTTGAGGGGGTGAGAGGGTTGAAATCCACAACTTTTCATCCAGCGGGCTTCAACACCTCAGTCACGAAAATCGGTGCAGCCATTCTCTTTAACTTAATGTCACGGTGAAAAAAACCTTACAGAATTTTAGGTATCCTGCCAGTATGGGGAATTAAACTGCTAACCAAAAGGAACCTAACACTCTCAGTCTCATCACCATACCACCAAGGCATAGCGCCATAATCTACTCGGCTATGATGCTGGTAAATGGTGGTGAGAGTAGAGCTGATAAGTGTAGTCCGCCACACCAATTCCATTCAGTTTGTAGATGCAGAGCGCAGTACGATCAATGGAAGCAGAGCGAGTGGAATGGTAGTGCGCATGTAAGGGAGGCTGTGAATACCCACCCATATCCCCACATCATACCGCTACACACTCTTACAAACTGCTGCTCAATGTCGATATAATCTATATATTCGAGATGAACCCTAACCCTATTACATTTCAAATCAAAAGTGGTCCAGAAGTTTGCCCCAATGTCCATTTGTTGACGGTCAGTCTTGGGTCAACTTCTTTTTAACACAATACATGGCATATCTTTGTTTAGATAAAGCTGAAGCTTGGAACATAAAATCATGATTTATACTGTAAATAAAACATGCGGATTTATTTTGGATTTGATTCGTCAATTACTTCTCGGGTTATTATCACTGATTAGTGTGATTCTTTGTGATTGGTTCTGGTGCTCTTCCTCTGAATTCGATATTGAACAATGGTCCCAAAATTTCAGCCATGTTTTAAAACCATTGCACCATTCCAATCAAAACATTAGTTTCATAGTTACAATAATGAGAAATATTTCCTGAAAACCTGTTTAAGTAATTTATGATTTCTAACTGGGTACCTGATTGGATTTCTTTATCTTGTATTTCAAATTGCCAAAATTTTAAGTAACTAGGTAACTCTGGGTTAGATGGGTATATTTTAAAACAGTTATAAAATGATCCAAAATTAACAACACTAAACGATAGTTTTCATATTGGTGTAGGTGTGAACGGAGTTTGTTTCCTATTGGTTCAACACTTTCTAATACATATAGAAAACGAAGAATCACTGAAAAGTGGTTTTTCTAGGCTTAAAAACAACGAAAGAAGTCAGGCTGAAATTTTAACGGGAGATGTCTAATGTCAGTATAAAACATGTCTAGTTAGTGGATATTTTGTCACGATTGCTTCGGTCATTTCAATAAATAATCGTAAAAATGGAGAGAAATTTTGGCTAAGCTACGAATCTCTTGACATTATAGCCCCTTGCGCCTTAAATATATTTAGATGCTAAATGAAATACGGACATGGTGTTGCTCCCCCCTTGTGAAAGGTGTACATGTTTTACATTTTATTTCAATGCATGGATGTAATAATATGTTATCTCAATAAACAAAATATAAGAACAAAAAACAAGAAAAAATAATCATAAGGCAGCGTGCTCTACCAAATAAAAGCTGATTGATTCGTTTTCACACACAAAAAAAAAAAAAAGGTAAATGCAACAAAGATTCCGCATTGGTATTTGCAGGGTAGTCAACAAACCTTCGGTCCATATTTTTGTGACAAGAACTCTTGGTCCTCCTTACATTTTATTTTAACGTGAATTTTGTGTTTGATGATAAGCTTAAAAATAATTAACTCGAATTTTGATGCTACTAATTGTGCGAGTGAACTGTCCTATTTCCTCCGATAATTTATGAAATAATTAGCAAATTTTGTGTAGATTGCGGTATTATTTAATTCCTCTCATTTGACCATCATCATTTAATTTAAAAAATGTGAAACAATAAAAAATTCAAATGAGCTAATATGGCCAACATTTATAGAGTCTAAGGTGCCGTACCAATATTTAAATTACTCATTGCCTAATGATATTTAATGGATAAAATTTAATGAATAATTGGAATAGGTACGATCTTATATAATTTCCTTTCTATTTCTAGGCAAGTTTTAGGGAAATGCATTGGAAAAACATATTGTGATTTGACGGACTGAAGAATATCTTTGGAAAACAATTCAAACCAATTTTTTTCTATTTTCGAGAGCTGAGAAAAATGATTCTGCGTGGTTGTTCTTTAATTTTAATAAATTTTTTCCAAAAATTTTAACAATTTTGGATGCAACTTTTTTTTTTTTTTGAAATACATGCAAATTTTCATTAGCCATCTTAAGAGTTGTATTTTTTTTATTACTTGGTCATTTTTAAATAAACATTTAATTGAATGGTAGCAAATGATGCCTATTTAAAACTTTGAAGCTCATATATGTGTCAAATACGGTCTCTTTTCAGCTGTCCTATTCAAATTGATTTCACCTAGGCGGCTAGGCTATTAAAAATGTGTGGCAACTTCGCCTCCTTTACCTCAGTTAAAGAAAATCTCTAAATGCTAGCGCAGCGTACAGCATTAGGAAATCAGATTTTCTAAAACAAATTCACGAATATTTTCGTTGAGAACTGAACATTGCGGCTTACTTGTTCGATATCGCGAAGGTTTTTTCGATTATTGTCGGGATCAATTAACGAAGAAATAATATGTATCCGTAAGTATCCAAGGCAAGCGTGTATAATAATCTGCAACCTGACTTCACCAGTAGTTGGTTCGTTTGAAATTTGGTGTTTTTGAATCAGGATAACATCGTGTTAACACGTCCTTTATAAAAAATATACGGTATTCTCTCAGCTGAATGTGAGTTTTTCTCTGAACCTAACACCATGCGAACGTATAGGTAAGTAGATAATATTTCTACCTTACACGGGTTTCTCTTTCACCAACAAGTCCAATTAACACCGAAATTACGTTTGCCCCTTGTAATTAGGACGATCTGAATGGAAATTTACACCAAATATGGTGCACCTACCGGAAAAAGAACTACACGTTAAAAACCTACATTATATTACACTTTTTTCTTCTTCACTATTTACCAGGTAAGAAATTATCGCGATGAAGGAAAATAATCTGTTAAGTATATCCAAACATTTTTGCCACGTTATTGCCAGGGAAAATCATCGTGAACGAGCATAGGTGGTAGTACGACCGCCAAAACCTCCAAAAATTTTGACTTGCCTACGAGCAACTCGTAACATGCCTATGCTGTGGACATTATACGATTAATTCTTATTCGCAGAAAGTCAGAATTTTTCACTAAGTAATCGTTCAACGACACGCAACATGTGCCTAACACTGCAGTGACTGCAGTGACGTTTTAGGAATGTCTAAACCCGACCTTTCACCCCCAGGCTCGAAAAAAGTAATTTCTATTTTTAGATCAACGGTCGAATTAATAATATGCTAGGGTTCCGATATTTGGTAACTTGGTGCTTCTTTTTTTTACTTCTTGGAAACCGTTTCTGAATTCTGAGGTAAGGAGCCGAAGCTAAGGCCGTGCTCACAAATTTGGATGCCTTGGAAGCTTCTCCAAGATCATAACTACAGGCAAACTTAGCAAAAACGTCAATTTATTTCGTTTTTTGGAGTTTTGGCTGATTATGAGGCGTAATTTTTTCTCTCTGAACCGCAGGCAGATGCATCAACGCCACTATAACATCGTAAATAAGGTACACTCACGATTAAAATATGGATGGAAAACGCTTCGAGTTGAATTAGGAGACATTAACGTTTTTCCCACAAATTCAGTTCGTTCAAAGGCCATAATTGTGTATGTATGGGAAATCGGCCTTTGAGTCGAATTGGCTAATTCTGTTCTCAAGGGGTTACGTTTAAGCTAACAATCAATTTTTCCAGTCAAGTATATTATACTTACTTAGAGTTCGAAATGTTCATTTTTGGTGAGAAAAAATTATTTTTCAATTTAAAAGATATGCCATTTTCATTTAAAAACTTAGCATATTTTATTATTGTTGCAAATTACATGTGTTTGCAGTAGTGTGCTATTTAGATACGAATCTACAAAAAGCTTATACTTAAGCGCGAGTTTTTTTTCTAATTTTTACTCAACAATAATACCAATAATTATATGAAAGCAAACAATCAAGTTTTTCAAAAATTGAAAAATTGGTCGTATACTTGGGTAGTGCAGATGGGGCAGTCACCATGTTTCACCAACTTTGGGAGGAAAGAAATGAAAAAAAGGATGAGGTTATCCATTTCAACGTTATGTATACCTTATGTAAGTATCTGTGGGGAGGTGAACCTATACGTCCATACCCTCTCAGGCTATCGGCGGTGTCATAGCTGTGTGGTAGCATCGTTGCTGTTTCAGTCTGTAGGTTGCCAGTTTGATTTCTCACACCAATAACCTGCAGAAATGATGGCCTGCGTGTAAATTGAAGCGCACCTCTCTACTGATTCACACACACATCTCCACGCAGTGGTGTCGTTGCAAGTTTGTTGGTTTCCCCAAATAGCAGCAGCCTAGCTCCACCCTCTGTGTGCTGTTATGCTGCAACCAGTGGTTGTTGGGATGTGAAACTATATTCCCACACCTTCACAGGCTATTGGCAGCATTGTAGCCATGCGGCAACGTTGAAGCCATGTGGTAGCATCACCAGTATTTTAATCTGTAGGTCGCTGGTTTGATTTCCCACACTTGCAACCTACAGTATCTGTTTTATACGCTTTTATTGCCGTTACTATAGTCTATCTCAAATGTGAAGGACGTGACATCGCAGAGATGGTCACATTTCACAATTAGGTGCATTCGCACACCCACGGAAGTCGGCGCATATTTATGGCCTACTTTGAGTTTTGACGAGTATATTTTATTATTTGAATATTCTGAATGATGGATAAACTGGCAAACTCATTGCGCAAGGGATTTTCCATATTCTTGTTTTTAACACTTTTTCCTCTAAGGTTACTTAAATTTCCGCTTGAAAATAGTTGGCAAGATAGATAAGAGTGCAGTAGTCGAGGCTGAAAACGCAAGATTATTATAGACGTCGCACGTTTCACGTGATATTCTAACTGCAAGACTGAAAAACAAAAAAAAAAAAAAACGCATCAGCAAAGTCGCAGCCTTCAACCAGTGAGGTAAGTATTCGGTAAAATATAAAATTTTACGAATCAAGATCGTGTCGAAAAGTGAGTGGTGGGATCATCGATGCATATCATACTGCCATCATATACCTGTACCAATAACTAGTTTCCTCATTGGTTATTATTGACCTCCATTAACATAGACATTTTATGTTACTAAAAGAATGGTAATAAAAAAAAGGGAAAAAAAAAAGGTAATGACCGATAGGTAGGTAAGATATTATGCGTCTTAATTGGATGAAAATTCATTTTGGTGAATCATTCGGTTTTTATAGTTTCCCAGCAGATAGTCTTCAATTTCAGTTACAGACTTAAATATTATCGGATTGTGATACAAATTTTACGTTCGTTGTGCGGCTGTACGTCTCATATTATAATAAAATTATAAGTGACAATAACGTACTTTGGTACTTATACGGTTTGATTTTTGTTTTTTTGTTTTTTTATCGTGAAGTTTTAAATTTATTTATTTTGCAACTATGGTGTTATCTGTAATAAACACGGAATCCGGTTCCCCTCACGGTGCGTTTGGTAATTTTATTTCATATTATTTCATTGTAGGTATTTACTTTTAAATTGTTTACAATTTTCGCAAGCTTTTATAATTATTATTTTTGAAATTTGCGGATACAACTGAAGTTTCGAAAGAGATACCTATACCGTACCTATTGTATAAGTTTAGGTATCAATTTTTAGCATTATTTCTTTAGAGAAAGGCTACAGTCTATCAAACATGAAAAATCGACTGATTGATCCTCGCAGCGTTTGCCTTCATAATTACCACTAATTTTGCTAAATATCAATACTGAAACGTTGTTTTTGGGTTGGGAGAGAAAATTATTTTTCAATTTTAAATTTTAAAAAATACTGCAAATTACGTGATATTTTAGTTCGGAAAATCAATTAGTAATGTAGGTGCATATTTTTTGTGATTTTCACATTGCAATATTATTAAGGTGGAAAATAACCATCAAAAGTTTTCAAGAAAGAAAAAAAAAAAAAACTATCTTTCTCTGTCAACAGAATCGGATTTGAGGAGGGGTTGAAGAGATCATTGACCCATGGTGGCAAACTTTCAAGGGTAGTCTGGGGAGGAAAATTTTTGTATGAAAAAAAATCAACCCTTTGTGAGAAGAATGTTTGAAAAGAATAAATATTACTCTATAGTTAGTTGTTTTACCAGCGTAATATTATGGTTATTATAAAAGCCGAAAAACTTTTGTCACTCGCATCGATCGTAAACATTATTTTTCACTTTGTAACTCTCACGTTCCAAGAAAAATATAGGACGGTCGAAAATAGTAAATCTGCTACTAGCCGTCGATCGTAATTTTTATGCTAAATATTTTTCACTACGTGCTCATATAATTTAGTACCCAAATGTTAGTATTGTCCGCTTGGTAAAGTGCAGCGTACAAAAAATTGTGATTGAAAAAGGTGAAACTTGAAAAAAAATCTCGGGCAGCTAATAATAAATTACGACTATATGAAACCTAGTTTTCAAATGTCACCAGAATTTTTTGATTTTCAAACACGAAAACGATTTGGGTACGTACTGACAAAAATTCCATCCAAAGGTTAACAATTGGTAGGTACCTAATTTTTTCTTTTCTTTTTTTTTAAACCAGCTAAATTTTTTAATTCTCTTTGATTTTGTAAACCACCTTTTTTATGTGATAATTTGACTTATTTTCGTTTTTCACGTTGTTCACTCGTAGCTACTTACAACAGACCTTTTCCTTTTTTATTCGATCAAAAAAAATAAATATTATGTTAATTAAGTTAACCTTGAGAAACAAATTCAACTCAGACTTCGATAGTTTTTCTCAACATTTTTGGCACGTTTTTGGAGGAAAAAAAAACTCTAGAGCAGCACAGTTAGATGATCCTGTTTACCAAAAATACACTTATTGCACTCAGTTAAATTAAATTTAAAATTAATTGATAGGAGATGTTAAGAATATATGGTAAATATGTTATGAGAATTAACATCACACGTGTCTGAATGGAAAACTGCGGTAGCTAAACTTCAAGGATTTTTGAAAAACTATAGATCATCGATGTCTGACAAACATATCGATCTATCGATAATTCATTGTATGTTGCAGCCTTTGCAGGAAAAAAAATTACAAAAAACTATCGATGATTATCGATATCTTTAAAAAAAATATCGTTCCTTAGATGTCTTATTGCAAAAAACCGATTTTCCATTGAGATATAATATGTGTGATTTTACCGGTACATCACAAGAATTCTAGTGTTTCTAGTTTTCACCTAATTTCAAGTGGTTCACAATTAGCTTATACTTTTCCCCCTTCTCTTGGACTAGTTCCATTTGAGTAAGGCGAAAAATTCAAGCCACTCAGAAAGCTCCATGATCATCTGGTTTATAGCTTACTCTGACTTAGATGATCGTTAGGGCTTTTTCATTTCTTCTTGTTTTGGCTTCCTTAATGTGAAAACTTGAATTTTGTTTGCATTATTTTGCATGTTTTCATATTTTTGTTTGATAATGTTTTCATGAACATTGATGTTTTTCATCCCACATGGACTGTGTTTTATTTTATTCCTGTTACTGGTACGTTTGTTTCTTTTTAATATACTGGTTTCGTGCTACATATTTATTTTTATTTCCACGAGTACAAATATGTCCGACTAGGTGATATTTATGTAGGTATAAAAGGTAGTAATTCTCGTAATTCTTGAATTTCAAGATGTTGGAATTCATGTTAATAACATAGGAAAATCTGTTTCTGTTCTTAAAATGCACGTTACTCATAGATTATAATACTCAGGACACTGATATTTGTTGACATGCTGTCTGGGCTGGATTTTGTGTGTCAAATCAAAATCGTGTAAAATAAAATTAGACTCAAATTTCTTCAAGATTTCAAATTTGTCTGATTACTGGTAAGTTCGTGAAGTTGGTGGTAAGAAAATGTGTAGCCTACTTGGTTTTTGTTTGTAGCGTGTAACCACCATAGTTGGTTACTTTTTCAGTTTTTATCATTTACCGGGAACTAAATAACGTATTTTTCAAAAAAAAATATTTTAAAAACAAGCAAACTTGGAAAAATTAAAAAAAAAAGTTATTGGTTTAATAAAATAAAATTATTAATTATTATTTGAATTTGATGAAAAAAAAAAATTCATTTCCATTTTTTGGGGGAAAATGATGGGTGTTGCAAAAAATAATGGGTGATACACGTACAAAGTAGGTGATTGATACTTGTGTGATTTGCTGCGTTCGTCTTCGGCTTATGCTGAAAAATACACACTCGTATCAAATTCACTTACTTTTTGCATTTGAATCACAAATAACTATTTTGCAACATACGTGGATAAAATAATTGATCATATGCATTTTGACAGTATGTAAAGGAAATGAATGATTTTATAATAATGCATAGTGTAAATTCTTTCTGCATCTTTTTTGTTTATGCACTATCTTGTGCGCATGCGTTTACTTAATGCAACGTATTTGTAAATTCTTACGCAACGGTTTTTAATTTATGCACCGTTTTGTGCGCGTCCGTTACGTTATACATTTGTCTTTATACACACTTCATACTTCGTAGATATAAAATTTTTTTCCATTATTATTTTGGGGGATGCGAGTTTGGTCAAAAATTCCTTCGACTCGTACTTTAAAAATCACACTCGTATCAAAATCACCTACTTTATACACTTGCATCAGAACTAACTATAAATTGGAGTAGGTAAATAATAATTATATGCTTAGGTAGTACGTAACGAAAAATTCGATTAAAATGGAAAAATGGTCCGAATCGTTTTCTTTTCTCATGAAACGAGTTATTTTTGAATTTTGCGTTCCGGGCTATCTACCAATCGACCAGTAAAATAACTATGTTTTAGGTTATAGGCTACAGACGAATAATTCATCAGCTTGAGTGCTTAACTTGGTTTCCTGCGTGATAAGAAATATTTTATCCGATATTATGTTTTTCTCTGGGAAAGACAGAATCAGTCAAAATTTTGATAAAACTTAGTCTCTTATTCCATCGTATTTTCAATTGAAAAAATGTTGTTTTTTCTGTGAACATTGTCACCTGAAAGAAAATAATTAGTTAGGCACCTGCGTCTGTACCTACGTCAACAACAACTTGGACGAATATCTAATTCGGTTGGGAGCCATCATTCGATACAGGTACCTAGCCAACTGGGTAGGCTAGCTACTTTTTTCTTATGCGACATAATGTGACGTAATCGTCATAAAAGTGATACGTAGAAATTAAAATTCCTTTGGAATTCTTCGATTCGAATTAAGTATCGAAGTCGTTAATTAATCCGTTTTTGTCGGCTAAAAAATCATTGAAAACTAATTTCCTACGGAAAGTAACCAATCGCTATTTTATTCCTTAAAATATACTATTTTAATTTGATTCAGGTACGTGGTTAGGTATTCGACCTTAAATCTGAAAAATTGTTAGGCTGAGACCAGCCAACACCAGCCCTTTCGGAACGTAAATAAACCGCACTCGAAGTGACCCTCACTCCATAGCCGCAGTAATACAGTTCTTCGTGCGGCTGAAAGTCCCATCATTTACATAAATTAAAAAATAATCGTACCAAAACCAAAAGATTGTTCATTAGGTTGGTACCCGCATTATGAACTTACTTTGTTA
This sequence comes from Ericerus pela, assembly GCA_011428145.1. Lineage (NCBI taxonomy): Eukaryota > Metazoa > Arthropoda > Insecta > Hemiptera > Coccidae > Ericerus > Ericerus pela. Next base: position 1,158,780 of record WOFM01000267.1, on the reverse strand, counting down.
TCTTCGGATTTCAAATCGGTCAACTAAATGGTTATTGGATCTTTTAAAAATATCCTATAAGTAAATACCTATCCCGGTAATAAACATCCTAATTAAAAATACCAGCATAATATAAATACCTACGTGAGTATAGAATCTTTTTGAAATATAGGTAAGGTACACGTACCTTATTATAGTGTTAAAAAATACATATATCTAAGGACAAAATACCTGCAGTATAGACAGACGCCCATTCGTAATGCTCATCTGCCTTTGAGAGTCAATCACTACTCGACCTTGCGGGCAACATCAAAGTGTAGAAGCAACATAGAAAATATATCGAACGTCTTCTGTAATTCAGAATCAACTTCCTCTCAACCTTTTTGGAGAAGACGAAAAAATACAGTTCTTAATATCGAATTCCTAAATTAATCGCCTCTTGACCTTTTGAGCAGTTTTACCACAACACTTTTTTGATATATTCGTTACGACGCGTACGAAGGCTGGTAAGGCCTACCGAACTATAATTAGTAAAATAACGCAGGCAATTAATATCAATCGGTTGATGTCTTCAGTCGATTCTCAGAACATTTAATACTTAGGTATTTAACGACTAACCTGGTATGAATTTCATCTTAATCACCGATTCTTCATTTGGGTAATCATTTTAGCTCCGAGAAGTATAATTTTTTACGACGGGATATTTTTCTAGGGGATATAATGTAATGGGTTCTTTTAATTCAGTTGTGCTCAAACTTCTCCCAGTTTTTTTTCGTCATGCTCCCTGAGCTCCGTGGCTACGCCTCCGTGCTCCCTCACCCAAGTATAGTTTTTTTTTTCTTGGTATTTTTTAATAGTGTTGTTGTTTTTGGGGGAATAGAAGAGTTTTTCATGCCTCTCCTGAAGTACTCTTGTGCCCTCCCGTTTGAGAACCTCTATTTAATTTGTGGTTATTTTTGAAAAATATCTTTTGACGAAGGTATCTTTTTAAATGAACTATCATTTTTCAAGAATACTTCAGTAGAATACCTAAAAACCTAGGCTACGGACACCGCAGTACGGTTGAGTGTAAAATTCAGTCATAGTCTAATGGAACTAATGACGTAGAAAAAGTATGAATATCACAGCTGCGTACTGAAGGGGAGCTCACCGTCTCGGGTTTCTTGATAGAACTTCAGTTCATTTAACGTTAGGGATAGTGTTGACTCAGTTGTTGGCTACAGCTCAAAAAGAAATTACATTGAGCAGCCTGTTGCTATTGCTGATGATCCTCTCATAAACATATTGTTCCTCGAATCAGCTCCATGTGGTCTTTTTGTGTTCCCGAAAGAATAGCATGCAGGATGTGCGATAAGAAGTTAACATGAACCATGAAAGGTCGTCGTACCTACTTATTTTAAATGAAACGAAAGTGCAACAGCATACTGCAACGCAGACTATATACCTGCTTAATACGGGTAAGGAGGTAGATGGATCGATAGTACAGGTGGGGTTGCACATCTCTTTAACTGTCCATTCCGACCACACAGATAACGCGGTGTCCGAGACGGCTGAGGATTTATTCTAAATTTGTCTGATTAGATTTTACTTTTGTAGGGAACTGATACGGAGGGAGTGATGACGTCATAATTATGAACATGGAAATTTATATCCGACAGACGGTGTTTTTCAGGCTACCGTAAGGGAAATTTTTTTAGAAAAACAAAATTACGCACAACGTTTTCTTCGCAGGATCGAGCGTAGGTACGGTGCATTTTATGATATACTATAGTATAGCATAAATATCCAGCGCCGATTTGGGAAACTTTTTCAGGGATATATATGTCTTACATTGCGATAATTACTTTCTTTGAAGTTTCCTGCTATGTTAATCGAAGTTATTATTTTCATCAATAGGTATCATCCACATCCGGTGATGCAGCAATTAATGAACATTGTGGTCTGTAATAATAATTCCATATCATTTCTTATTTTAATATCTTTTCTATATATCTCTCGTATTCCGTTAATATTATCTCACTTAATCCATTTCATATATAACCTCATTCTCACATCCTGTCTTGATTACATCAATGAAACTTGTCAAGACTTGTCTATTGACGTCACCTTTTCCTACTAATACAATATTCTTACACTGAATATCATGATGTCATTTATTCCACGAATACAAAATACAACTCTGCGCTATTCCCAATTCCTCTTAAAATTATAACTACAACCACTTATGTCATAAGTATGTTATTCTATTGGCTCACTCTAAATTACGTAGATTCTATCAACCAATCACATTGTATATCTCCCGCAACACCAATGTATAATTTCCTCGAATCGATACCCTTAGTTCTAAGCCTGATTGATTACCGATTATTCTCTTGTACAATTCACTACCTCTTAATATTTTTCTGTACATATAAAATATACATCATACAAAAATAATATATGTGTCGTGTTATTCGTATCTTTCCGTGTCGACTTTTCATTATTTGATGGGTAGGTACGATATTATGTCTCGAACCTTAAAGTAAGGATGTTAAAATGTTGTAATTAGATTTCACTCATCCTCGCCTATTATACTTTCCACATAGGTGGGGTACGATAAGTTATTTGCACCATAATATTTGTGCTTAAACATATTATTAAGGTTCTGATTTGACCGAGTCATTCTCTGAACAAACATCACCTTTTACAGATTCGACAAAGGAATAGGTAGTTAGCAGGTATAGGTGTATTGCACCTATTTCATAGAAATTAATTCGAAAATAGTTTATCTTTTCTGCTAAATAATAGATAAATAGAAGTGATAATAGGTATACGAAATAGTTATGTACCATACTATGAATACTGAAAGAACGACCTTCGAGTTCGCCCGAATTTTGCAGTTATGACTCGCACGTTTTTCACTCTCAACATTTAATCAATACCTAAATATGGAAACTTTTCAAACGTAATTTAATACTTACTTACTTTAACAATGACAATGGAAAAATCAAATGAAAAATACGGTCCATCCCAGAAATTTACGCTCTCATACTTTGTTGTGGCTATGTCGTGAATCATAAAATAACCCTAAAATGTTTCCACGTTAAAAAACAACAATAAAAAACTGCAATCAGGAATAGTGATGTGAAAAAATTTCAATAATACAGCTGCCTATATTTCGAATAAAGTCTGGTTCGAAGGAATTTTTCTGAAACGAAGAAACACACGCTGGTGGATTTCTTTCGAGAGGGAAAAAGTTATCGTAAAAACTTTTTATTTAGGATTGTTATGTATGATAGATACTCTACAATTATCAGTTTTTTCCATATTCCAGTTCCGTTTAATAAATCAATTACAAAATATAAACACTTCTCCGTTCTTCTTAGTTTTTTTTTTTTTTTGTTTTTTTTCACTAGTTGAAATATTCAGCAGCGTTTTACATTCTACACTTTTTTTTTTTCTGTGGTGTATGTGGTATGCGTCAATTATTGATCAGTGCTTTTAATGACAAAATAAGGGAAACCACTCCGCAACCACCTGACACAGAGATTTAACACTCCATTAATGTAGAATTGTTTCATCCAGCAACGTAGAGACGAAATAAAAAAAAAACTAACTGAAAAAAACCGAACGGAACATATTTCCAATGAAAAACTGTTTTCACAATTGTTTTTTTTTTCGAAATCTATTCTTTGAGAGCTGTCAGTGGAAAAATCAACCACATTCAGGGTATCGGAAAGAAATTTTGGGTCCAGGGGAAATACACCAATGGGCGTTCTCAGTGCAAGCTGCAAAATTTACTTCTGGGAGGAGGATATAAATTGAGGAAACAATTTTGCAAGCTGAGTGACCGAAAAAAATTTATTAGGTTTATTTTGTTTTCTCAAATATGTATTCAATTTGACACCCAAACACTCCACCAACAAATCGGCTTTAACTCCCTCTTTCAACATTTACTTAAAAGTACCTGTTTATTTCAAAGTTTGGGCCCTTTCAGGCCCTGTAAAAAAGTCTGGGCGTGGTACCTTTGGTACCTTTTCTCATCCCTCTCTGAGAGCCAGACCACCTTTGCCAAAAGGCTAAAGTCTACTATCTCGCGAATAAGAAGAACCACTGCTATATTTTGTAGGCCTATCTCAGAATAACGAATGACACCCATTTTCTTACAATCTGACGCGAATTCAGTGGCAGATGCGAGAGTTAAATTCCCTACCAAAATGAAAATAAAAACAAAATATATAAGCTAATTATTTGTAATAGCTATGGGTGTATCAAAAAATAGGCTGTCCGCATATATCTGTCAAAGATTTAATATTAGGATTTCTCTATTTAATTAAAATTTGTTATCCATCTTTCAGCTCCATTCAAAAAATTTTTCCCGCCCTTCCCAAAATTTCAGGACCCCTATGAAATTCGTTTCTGCCCATATGCCCCTTGCCAGTAGACTCACCCTCACTGAGGAAATTTGTAGTTCAGAAAAATCTGAACCTCAGACCCAAATTAACTGGATTTCGGAATATCTCAATGACCTTAATCCTACAAGCTGGTGAAAGAATTTCGATGAGAATTATGCAAAATTTCTAAAGAGTAAGCCTTCTATTTGATCAAGGACAAAAATAATATTATTGTTCTGTGTTAGAATTTTTGTAACATTCGTCCACCATTTTTTGTCAGCTACACAAAGGTGTGCGTAAAAGCAGATAATCCTGTAATCGTTACCCAATGAAAAATAACGATGAAGTGAAAAGAAAATTACAGAAAAATATACATTATAGTTTTTCAACTTTTCCACTCATAAATAGTCCGTTACTGTAGGCTAACAAAAATTATGGTTTCAACATCTAAACTGGTTATTTATTACCACTAACAGAAGCAAGTTTTTTTTTTTTTCAAAACCGATTAGTTTCCGAGAATTGTTCCTCATGTATTCGGAATTTCTAATTGTGTAATGCATTTTTTTATATACCTACTTATAGCTATTTCATCTTTTTTGCAAAATCATTCCCATTACGCTTCAATCGATAAAATGCAAGACTGATTTTAAAGTAGTCTTGTAAAAATATTTTCCAAAAACAATAAAATTTGGAATTTTGAAAAAGTGAGGAAAAAGACCTCACTTTTATTTTCCTGTCAATTAGAAAATGTACCAACTGAATATTATTCTGGTAAAATTGATTTGTTCCCAGTATGTCGTCATTTTTTGGGGTGGGGCTGAAAATTTTGTTCAAAGTAAAATTACCATTGAATTTTAGAATAATTAATTATTTTATATGCATATTTTTTTAGGAGCATTTGTGAATGGGTGTCATATAATTTTTTTGTTAAAAAAGTAAAATTATTAGGTAATTATTAGATAGGTAATTGAATTTGAAAAAAAAATTTTTATTAGAAAGAGGTGAAAGAAATGTAATAAAATAGATAATATATTTTTTAAAGAGCGAAGGGATGGGAGGCAGGTATGACGTTATCAACAGTTACGTCACTGTTTTATAAAACACGATACGGATTGTGAATGGGTGACACACGTATAACGTAGGCGATTATTTTTTGTGTGATTTTCAGTACTCGACTTGGGTTTGCGAAGAAAAATTTACGCTCGTATAGCAAAATCACCTACTTTTCACACTTGTATAACAAATAGGTATAAGTATTTCGTCAATCACAAAAATATTGTTCAAATGTAATACAAAAATTATCGGAGACAAGAAAGAAGTCTCTGGGCGACTCAAAAAACTTTATGACACCATATGCTACAGGTATTCCTGATGTGAATGCGCGGCTATATATTTACATGTAGGGGGGACCAGGATACCATGGAAAAAGTGTACCATGGATAAAACTGATTTCCCTTTAATTTTTGGACAAACTGATCTCATAGCATTATATTCATCACACACCTGGTAAATATTTCATTCATTTAATATCGTTAAACAATTTTTTTGTTGAAAAGTTATTGTAGAATTTATCAAAATTTTATCGAAAGTAAAATTTTTGTAACTCACAAAAAGTATAACCAATGAAATAGAAGTTAAATATTCAAATTTTTGAATGTGTTTCAAAGAAGTTTAATAGTCAGTAATTAATTATTCAGAGTAATCAATGTTCAAAAATACTTGGATTAAATATCATATTAATTTGTAGTAAGAAGGTGAATCTAGTGCACCATGGTGTAAATTTTCTATTGTCTCATAGAAAATACTACAAATACCTTCCAGTTTTTTGTAAATAATTTTCCTAATTAAAACTGCCCATAAACATGAAAGATTGGATCGTGAAAAAGTTTAGGATAGCGTGAAATATGTCTTAAATTTTAGCAAATTCACGAGAAAAGTGTCACAATTGAAAAACAATCAGTTTTCCAAATAATATAATTTTACAATTATAATTCAAATAGCAGATAGCATCTGTTATCAAAACATAATTAATTACCTTAGGATAATCTCGTGCTAGTGACTGACTGCACGGTTATAATTTATTGGCATGAGGTCAACCATCGTGATAGACTATCATAGGGTACACTAGGCTTAATCCGTGTGAAACATGTCAAGTTTGAAGAATGGAATGGTATATTTTCATAAGAAAGTGGGAGATAAATTGCAAGTTTGTAACCCAAGCTGCGAGCAAAAGTTTTAATCGCATGGGTCAAGGTCACTCAAGCAACGCTTGAGGTGCAAATGCTATTTTTTAAACATATGCTCGTGGCCGATTAGGGAATTGTCTAATTAGTTGATGGGCGAAGGCGAACACTTTTAGAGTGGAAACAGATAGGTATGTGTTTTGTTTCTGATAAAAAATGTTTGCTTCCTGGTTGGAAATTCCATACTTTTTGCATTGAAATGAAAGATGTAATTGTATATTTTGCAGCATCTGTTGCGAAAATAAAGTTTTTCCTTGATAGAGAAGAAAACGAGATACAGTCCATAAAAGCATGGAGAGCTTTTCTAATATTTCTGAGCTCTCTCACAGGAAAGTTTTGATAAATGAAGAATGTGATAATAATGTAAACGATTGCGTTATTAATTCAAGACCTCCTAACTCACAAAAAGTAAATTTTACAGGAGACCAAAAAAATGCTTTACAAGTCCTACAACTGAGATAGAATTTTTTCAAATTGGTAATATTAATTAGCGACCCTATCGAATATTTTTCTACTTACTTTTTCGTCAGTAGGCATTCTTCCCTAAAGTGCAGGGTGGCTAAGGAGGTTTTTCCAATTTATATTTTGAATAGAGGGTGGCTTACGAGGTTGTGAATTGTGGCTTACGAGTTTTCTTTAAATTAAAAATTTGTGGATTACGAGGTTTTGTCTTCCATATTTGACGTGTACGGGGCACGAGGTTTTGTTTCTCCTCGATATCTGTACGAAAATAAAGTTATAGCTGAAGTGGTTTTAACACTATGAAGAACATCGCAAGCTCCCTGAATCAATCGAAACTTATTTTTGGTCATCCGTGAAAGTTAGGAGGTCTGGAAATAATGCATTTCGACTGTATTCCACTTTTAACTAAGTTTTTATATTTAAGCAGAAATATCGTACGTGACGAACTTCAATTTTTCTGCGAAGAATTTTCTCAGATAACATTCGTTGCAATCGAATAGGATTAAGTTAGGTACTTTAAACGCATATAACAGTCGCTGACTTAGGCAAAAGTCTGTAAATGAATTATTCATTTGATTTTCTAGTACGATAACACGCATTATGTCACAACACGTCGGTTCAGATGGAAGAAGACATTTTGTGAAAAAATGACATCTGCTATGAATTTTTTTTTTATTTTTATGTATCAGTTGATGTAACAAACGAACCAAAAATAGGTAACTACGTCAAAAATGAGATGAAGCATTTTCGTTACCAACATATCTCTTGAATTTTTATCCCTATTCACCATTTGAATAAGCAACGGAACAGGCGGGGTTTTCTCATAGGCTATAGCCGTAGAAATTCGACTCTTTACACTCACTTCGGATACCTTTGTGTTTGTGTTTTTTTCGAGTGTGGGTTTACAACGCGCATCGTAAACTTTGCTTTTAGTGCCCACCGTACTTTAAGCTATGCCGTTGCGGTGTTTCGGGCGAACCGAAAGTGCAGGTGTTCCATCGGCACCAATCATTTTTCAGTCTTGGCACCAAAAAGAGAGTGCAGAAACTATGTACCTACTTTCAGAATCAAAATGAGTGCTGAAACTTGCTTTTTTGATACGTGCAGCGCTTTTTTGGGTGGGCTACGGTCGTCAGTTTCTTAGGTTTGAAAATATGTTTTTTACTTCGATACTTATTTTCGTTCACCTAAGTACCTACCAAATTGCTTTTGAGTATGTTGCGAAATATTGAAAAAGCTCTCTACGCTTTCGAACGTTTTATTTTAGTCTAAAGTTGGAAATGGAAATATTTTTGTTTTACTCACATTCCGTACTGTATAACTTATTACATATTTTTGTAATTGTAAATTTTTTTGACTTCAGTCAGTTTTTTTTTTGTTTTTTTCTCAAGGAAAAACTCTAATTTTTTCAACTTTGCTACGTACACACCAACTAAATAGAAATTAGGAATTTAATCAGTTTTTTTTTTTTTTTAGTAAAATTTGCCTAACAAGTCGATCATTTCTTATTTTCAAGATTTTCCACTACGATTAGAGTTTGAGTTTTTTGTTATTTTCAAAATAAAAATAAATACATTATACACGCAGGATTCGTGTCGAGTTTTTCACACTTTTCATAAAATTACTTCGAACTAGTTGCTATGTATTCCTCGATGCGATAGAGGTTAGGGTCTGATTAGATCATATGTCGTGTTAAATTTAAGAATTCAAAAACTTGGAATTTCGTTGTCCGTAATATTTTGAATTGAAAAAAAAAAAAAAAAAGAAGTTTAGTCGGGTCCTACTAACTTACTTATAATTGTGTACCTACTTAGGTATAAATATTGTATGCTGCTACGAAATGAAATTGGGTCTTTCACCGTAGCTTTAGGCGAAGTAAAATATGGATTTTTGGTACATATTTAGCCTACTAAGTGTCCTTTACATCGTTCTTCTTTCTTCAGACTCGTGCATTCCAAGTTGATTTCACTAAACTCAAAATTCTCGACTACCTTTTTCAGAACAGTCATTATTTATCTTCGTATTCGAGGTGGATATTTTCAAAAAATTTATAACGATTCGATTATTTTGAATATTATTTCGCTGGTGATAATCTATTTCATTCTCCTCACCGGAATGTGAGAAAATTGTAAATCTATATTTTTAAAGCGTATATCAGCTTTCGCGACGGCAGGTACTGCCTATATTTTTTGTTAGCCCAAAAAACAGCCGTATTCATAAAGCGGTCAACTTAATGGTCTTGGGACGTAAAATTTTATCGACACCCACCGTTGACGTTTACGGATCTGTAACGACTGTAGGTACCTTCCGTCACGTAGGTATAACCTTATTCGATACTACGTACTTTTCCAGTTGATCTGAAAAATCATTTTAAGACGAAAACGGTGATTACCTACGTACCATAAAAAGGAATACCTACCTACGAACTTTATGGCAGTTCTTTCAAATGCGTAATCGGTATTCGCATCTCGAGTTATGACTTTTTCTTTTTCCCCATTTTCCCTGTCTCCTAATGGACGATTCCACAAACGTACGGAGTCAACAACTACGACGATAGAATGGCGTTTACTAACGATGAGTCGATGAGTCGATGAGTCGATGAGTCGATGAGTCGATGAGTCGATGAGTCGATGACCAGTGGCTGAATGTCCGTTCACCGTTTGTTCATTTTCGTACGTCGTAATAGCGATTCATTCATACCTTCTTTATCCGATCCTCGATCATTTAGTTGGGGAAAAAAAACAGGTTACGAGTGTAACGTCGAAACGACCGTTTCCTATCGCATCGTAACCAATCGATAATTCGTCAACGATTTTCTTGCAAAATATTAATTAGACGTCGTAGGTAGGTGTACCTTAAGGCTACTCGCGTTCATCCTCGTCTTGTCTGAATAGTCTTCGTCCAGTCGATTCATCAGTTTTTCCTTTCGTCACCAACGGAATCCTACCTCGATAATTCTTCACTTTTTTTCACAAATCCATCGGGTGAGTCTTTAAAATGGAGTCAACGAGCGAATACGTCAGGCCTAGGCTATTCCGTCGAACATAAACCTACGTCTATTTGGGCTAATAGTTTCGAATTTAGTGAGCTTCGTCGACTGCTACGAAGAAAATAAGATTTACGATCCTTCAGAGAAGCCGCGATGTTTTGTTTTTTTGAAATCTTCTAATTTGAGTTCGGCTTAGATAAGACGTATAGAATACACGAACAAGTAGTTGTTCGGTTTGAGGCGGTACCTACCTATTGGTTATAACTTTTTCGGAAGTTACGACTCCTTACCAAGAGACATTAATTTACCTTGTTGAGCTCCCAACTCTTTACCTGATCCTGTTCCAGGTACCCTTGTCCTACGATAATTTCCCCCTTTGTCTTCCAAGGTATACCTTACACATCTACATTATATTGCGAATTTAAAAGTTAACTTTATCGTAACTACACGAAAATTAGAAAAATCTGTCAGAATACTTCGCCATTAATTAATAAATACTCTTAACTTTATATTATTCACGACTGCGGCTAACAAAAATCCATGCCTCCCAAGGTACTGTAAATTTTCAATCTCATTTTTAACCACAAAATTCTTGTTCATTGTGATTTCTAAGTTAATGATTACATTTAACTAGGTATTCATTAAATCAAATTATTTGAAGAAAAGTGTTCCATCCCGTTTTTGCAGACAATTCAGTTCGTCTACAAAAACGTGTCGAACAAATTATAGACAACTATTATTCCTAATTCTCGGAATAATAGCTGTCTATATTCTACCTAGCACACCACCAGATATGCTGACAATGAAGTGTCATCATATTTGGCGGATGTTCCGTATCACGCCACCTTTTTGGTCAGCCATCTTTTGATTGAAACAAAGAAAACGAAAGTAATGTCATATCTTCATTTTGAAGACATGGTCATTTCTAAACCTGAAGTCGCGTAGAGACGTTAGGGTCCATACTAGTTGCTATGGACATTAGGTATCACTATATTAAGAAATAGAAATAAGTATAATTTAAAGTGTTTGTAATAACTAAAGTGAAATTTCAATAAAAGATAAATGTTCGTAACTTATCTTATTTGTTGAGGTAATTTAAAAGTATTGAATTACTCTCGCAACAAAAAGAAAATTCCGATTATTGCGAAAGGGCTCGAATGAGGGGCAAGCAAATTAGAATTTATACTCGTGTGCTTCCTTTATTATATTTAATTAATTGCACCAGCGGACTTCCTTCGCTCATTCATGTTTCTAAAGAATAATATTAAATACATAAAGAAACAGAAAGAAATATAGTATATTTTGACATATTACATCAAAATTTCTTTGATGTACAATTTTGATACTTTACATGAAGTCTAAATAAAAATCGGAATTCAATGGACACGTTTAAAACTGAAAACTGAATACCTAGTTACCCAAATTTATATTTTGAATACCTTTTTTTTTTTTTTGACCACACCTTGTCAATGATGAGTGCTTACAGCACAGTTTGTGAAAATAATGTAAAAAATCTTACCATTTGTAAAAATGAACAAACTTCCATGGTTGGAACAAAGGATGCCTCATAAGACAAAAAAATTTTGAAAAAACAATTAAGTAAATTTCAGTTAAATTAAATTTAAATATCAACGCATAATATGTAAAATTATTGGTGTAAAATTTGTAGTGATACGTGTGTGAATGAAGGTACCAGAAAATGTGGATTGTCTATTTTGTCCACCACTCCTATTCTTATGAATATTTACTAAAAACGGGGGCATTCCATATCCTACTAAAAGATCTATGAAAACCAAATTTTAAATGTTTTGACATTAATAGGTTCACTGCCCAGCTGTAGGACAAATATAAGATAAAACATTTTATAGAAGAAAAAGTCACTACATGCTAAATTTTGTAGTGTTTTATTCCTTGATGGATTCTTTATACAGATCAGATAAAAAGGAGTTCAAAATTCAGTCTTAGATGAATTTCAACCTCAGATTCATTGGTAGCAGTTTGAAACAAATCTACAATATTTCACAAATTTGATTGGTTGGTCAGTTATTCTGCAATATTATAAAAATTAATAGGTTTTTATTACGCTATAATTTCATAAAGTTTTACAACAAAAATTCTACAGGTACTCAGTCAATCTTGCCATTTCTGTGGGACAGTTAAATTAATTTTCTTTTAAATTTATAGTGAATTTGTTTGTTGTTTTTTTTTTTATGGATTTGATCAAAGGAGTTTGTATAAGTATTCAAAATTATAATGACAAACAATAAAATAAACATTATTTGGAGCGAGGAGTTCTCAAAGTTTTGCAAACACTCCATGGTATCATTCTAATAATAACTTATGTGAACTAAAAATTTGTACCTTAAATTTATGTGTTAATTAGAAACTATTATGGACTAGTGTGGTATTGAATTTGAGCTGTATGAGTTAATTTTATTCTCCTTTCAACTATTCAAATAATTTTGAATTTAAGTTCCATCTTATGTAGCTTGATTTCCCCTGAAGAAGGAAGATACAAAGTATTGCTATTCAAAAATGAAATATTCTTCAGAAAAGGCCTACTTTTTGTTACTACAAAATATTGAGTCTACACTGTATACTCCATTAGAAAAAAGAAAAGTTGGTTCAAATCAGTCGTGGATCATCCTTGTTATTAAATATTTGTTTAGAGTTTATGGAAAATGGTTTCTTTTAATTAATTAATGAATCTCCTCTAAATTTTTATCGAAGAAGTTTAGAAAAGGTGGGATTTGAAATTAGTCTTCTGCAAAGATGGCAGCAAAAATCCCATATGTGCAACCTTCCAACAAACAAAAACGAAAGCATATCTTTGTACCTTGAAATTTGAAACTAGAACGGTTATTATACCCTTAAATGATCTGCAAATTTTTCATAAAATGTGAACAGATAGATTTTTGATTGGATCAAAAAAATTTAAAAAGACCTACAAAAATAGCAATGCCATCAACCATTAAAAAAAATGATAATTCTAGAAATAGTCTAGAGAAAATAGCATGTATAATCAGTTTTATTCTGTTTTTACTGGTAAAGAGCAGTTTTCTACAGATATTTAACCCTTTGAATAAAAGAAGCTGTATTTTTCAAGCTCACTTATTGAAAGCGAAGAGCGTCGTACGCAAAAAGTGATAAAAATCTTTTTTATTGTAAATACAATGTTCAACATTTTCTGACTGAACTATTTTCCCGTTATATTCATATTTTCTTAGAAAATATCAAAAAACCGATTTGGGGGCACATTTTTCAATATTCCCATTGAAAAAAGATGGGTGGGAGTTGAGACTTTTAATATGATTTTTAGGACATTCATTTTTTTTAATTTGTGGAAGAAAACAAACCGTGACAATTTTTCAGAATAAAATTTATATTTTCCCTGGACTAAAAGATTATAAAAAATATTCCTGAGATTTTTGGTGGCCGTGTATATATTTAATAAAAGAACACGTACAATATTATTCTATTATTATTTTTAAATCAATTTTTGACTCCCTTCCCATGTGAATATTAATTTGAAACTTTTACCTTACAACCTTCTCCAATTTGAACTATACACTGTTCAACAACTGTCTGCAGAGAAGTTTGCGGCGCAAAAATCTGCTTACAAATTTGTTAAATGTATAAGTATAGACTCTGTGTGAGGACACCAGAGTCTCCTGATGTCAATCTCATTCTTTGTGGCGTCACAATCATCACGCTATCCATGATTTACCAAATATGGGCCATATTGGACTGCAGAGAAATTCGACAATGCGATAAATGATTACCCAATGGGTCAAAATACTGATGCTAAATTGGAGTATATTTCATGCTGAGTTTATTGATCATTGAGGGTGTTGTGTCATGACCACTGCTGGTCATTTAGGACGATTTATCTGAAAATGTTTATTTTACTTATTAATTACCTATATTATCCTGATTCGTGAATTGCGTATTTTAGTATTTTATTTTAGTATTTCACTTTTGAATTTTGGTACAATGTAAATGGCAAATCAAATTACATTTACGTTAGGTACTTATTCATTTTATCACGCACCGCAATGTTAATTTCCAATGATGCGTGATAACATGAATAACCCCGTATGTAGGTAGGTAATAGGTATACCTGCTTCAAATTCATCACATCTGTCTTTTGAAGTCCGTTAAAAGCGAGTTTTCGAAGGTCATCGAATTTTACACCGGATATTCGCTCGATGCAAATCTGTTTGATATTAAATACCTATAATTAATTACCAAAGGTCCTAAAATGAGACGTATAAATGAAAGGAGTTCTGCGTGGTTAAAAAGTGCTCACGTTTTTACGAAACCAACACCCAACCCATCGTATCAAACCTGAAACCAGAACAACGAACCCAACCACTTAGTAGATACCCGCTAGGACCAACACCAAGACTCGACTCTGTAAAACATAGAACAACCGAAAACATACAAACAAACATAATTCGAACTCGCTGCAAAAAATTTGGAAAGCTTACAACTTTTAAGTTGAATAATATATTTTACAGCACCTAGTATTTTAATGTTTGAATTTTTTTCGCTCAAACATTTTTCGTAAAGGACGTGAATGGTACAGGTACCGTAATTTTAATTAGACCGTCAATAATAGAAAAAATTTAGCACGCAAACCCAGACCGAGGCCGAAGGTGCAAGACCGACATCATTAATGCCAAGATTAACGACCGTAATTTTGGTTTAGAATTTTCCTACGAATTAGAAGAATGCGAAGGACAGCTTCCTGATGATTATAACACCCAAGTTTATTACTGCCGAATACCTGCCTAAGTACCTACCAATTTATTCGCTAAATTTTTATTATTCATTATTTTTGTTTTTATTTCATTAAGTATTTTACGTTGATACGCCTACCGTAAAAACTAAAGATAATTTTGCTTAATCAAGATTGTTTGAGAAAATACAATAAAATGGGTACCAAAGCTACAGTCTACCTTCCTTTAAACCTACTTGTTTTTGACTTTGAGAAAGCCTGATAAAAAGTTGAAAAGAAAATTGTTAGGTTCAGTCTTATTTTTAGCTTTTACAACGTCACTTGAAAATGATGAAAGATTTAGAAATTTGTTAATAACATTACATTTGTATGCTATTTGATAATGGCTATACTTACTTGAAAATTGGCTAGGCCTGTGTAGCAAATATTTGATTTGGTTTATGAACGGGGTAATAACTTTCCGGTTGCGCTGTCCCAAAAGATATCTTTTATTTTTCAGACTTGCGAAACGCGGGGCTGGTTTCAGTTACAACTCTCGAATGAATTTTCCTGTTCGAACGTGTAAATTTTTACTTTTTGCATTGTGCTAAAATTCGCCTTTTTACGCACACTTCATAATATATGCACTTATTATGCAGAAGCATAATCATTTCGAGTGGGTGTTGAAAAAAGGTTGAACTGCCGCAGAAGAAAGTTCTGTCCACGTGATTTTTCAGCTTAATCATGCTAGCAAGTAAAATCTATTTTTTGTCTTCTAAAAAATGAGAAAAACTGATGGGTCAACTGTTTGAAAAAATAACCATCCTAATGAAAAAGAAACCATTTTTCCTGTTGTGGGGATGATTAACTCGTATGAGGTATAGGGGTTTGTACCCCCAACAACAGTCGCGCCAAAAGGCTGGATTATTATTCGTCTACACAGACGTTAAAAAAAATTATATACTCTTGTACATTTGTATGTTCTTACCTGCACATACATACAGGTGTGGTACGACATTTATACCTTGACTAATCGATAGGTAAAGTCACAGAATGATAGCAAATGTCTTACATTGTTTCTTATCAGTGATAAGAAACAATGTAATTAGATGATGCAATAACATATGTATATGTTCATATGTGTATCTGCGTGCGTGTGACAAATCCCCTGCATAAAGTCTTAAAACTGGCTACAAAATCGTCAGTGTTTGTCCAAGTCTTGGCTTTCCCATATGTAAATACGAAGTGCGGAACACGCCCAAATAGCTGTTGGCTATCTTCTTGTTGAGAATCCTTTTTGCAACAAGGTATACGGCATCGTTTTTTTTTTTTTTTGTTTTTTTTTTAAACTTACAATATGGGTTGAGTAATCGAAGGACTTAAATGTTGAAGTAGATACGATAAACTTTTGACCAAAAATTAGTAAGTAAAACACAACTGTAGGAAATTTCACATCTCATAATGTGATGGTGGAAGAATTCGTATAAAGGAATAACCTGTTCCATTAGAGACATTAGAAGGCAGGGGTTAGAATAAAAAATTTAAAACTGACATCATCTAGCGAATAATGACAGTTTTCACTTATTTAAAAATTTAATTTCACCAAGACGACACAATGTTTCTATTTCGACGCGAGTGTAGTTATAATTATGTACTTAGTACCTACTTCAGCATGGTTTGCACATTATTCCAATTTTTCAACTAAAAAATTATTTTTACTCATTCTTATTATTTACAACGTAAGAAGGTGATAATTAAATTTTATTTTACTTCTCCCACTTTCAATCAATTCGAATAAAATCTAATTGTTAATCGAACACTAATGAGTTGTCTAAAAGACAAAAAAAAAGGAAAAAAAAAATAGGCTCGATGCGATGTAAAAAAAAATAATATACGTAATACTTGGTTTTTCAATTTTCCTACAAAAAACTGGCTTCAACGCCGTGCTGCCAGCGAATAAACTTCGAATATTATTTTACACACCAAAATGGCTACCAATATTTATAAATGGCAACTGTCGTCGTGTTGGCTGGTCGGCGTTCTCCTTGATGTTTGTCGGGGATCATTTCGGCCTATATTGGACGGAGTGTAATTAATTACGTATTTGCTAAATCTCGTAATTACGTATGTAATTTATTACAGACGCGACGAGCGTCTAGAGAATTGAGCAGAGGACTGCGTGAAGTATTGGTGAAGTTTGATCCAGCATCGCGAAGTAGGAAAAACGAATACCTTAATAAAAGAAAGCCACTTGCCAGTCGTACCCATCATCCGATAATACGTGGCCATTAAAATGATGAATGGGAATACCGAATGTTTCGATTTGAATATCAACACAACCGTAAAACGTATGATAATAATATGTACCGTGCCCGCAACGAAATGACAAAACGTTTGAATTTTATGGCATTTTACACCCGAATTTAAAACAATATCGATCCGCCAACAAATAGGTAGATGAAAAAGTAAATGAGAAACCGCGTATGTAAGACGTGCATAATAATTAGTGTGTGTAAAATTATCGATTAACGCGATTGTAAAATTACGAATTGATTTTTTTGTTGCGAGACGACGACAATAATTACGGCGTCAATAAACTAATTACGTAGTTATGGTTTATGGTTTTTTGTTTTGTTTCTTTTTTAGAAACGGTTTAAAATTTATTTACTTTTGTTTTCCTGCTCGTTCGTTTTTTTTTTTTTTTGTTTGCTACCTATTATGCTAACTAATGTGGAAAAATAATATTTTGTACGATTGCCCGACAACAGGTTTCAAAATGTCCGCGGAGAACGACACTCCAACGGTCGCACGTCATTCCGAGGATATTCCGGCGTTTTTCCGCGACGCAACCGTTTTCATGACCGGAGTGACTGGTTTTTTAGGTCATGTATTGCTTTCCAAATTGCTCAGGTCAGTTAAGCAGATCCGAAAGAAAAAACGAATAAGTAAGAGAGAAAAAAAAAAAAACTTTCCGTTTTGCGTCGGAAAATTGTTCACCGACGTGTACGCGTATACGGGGTGTCCTCGGAGAGGAAGTTAAAACAGTAGGCATCCTCTACAGACTGAATACGTCAGGCGGGTTTGGTTGGTTGGCCAAGGTGCGCAGATAATGTAGGTACCTACTCTTCGTGAGAGCACGTATTTACTCTGTTTTTGGACGAGAAAAATTAGTATCCAATTTTTCAGCAAAAATAATTTTTATTTATTAACTCGTAGTACTTTACGTGCACGTACAGCGAATGTAAATAAACGAATTTTTGGCCTGTGAAGTAGACGGATAATTTTACAGTCTCTCGCGCATTCAAATACTATTCGTCAAGTGGCCAATCCAATCAAACACAATATTTCATTTTTCTAAAAAAGTGTCTCAAATGATTCCTCAGACTCTAAATAAGTTAGAGAGCCGCGGGTTGTAATGATCGAAAGCGGATGAAATTTAAAAAATTTCCATACAACTTTCTACTTATCTTTAGCGATTTGACAACAAATAAAAGAAAAAAAATGCAAATTTATGAGAGATTTGCCGTATTTTGGAAACTAGAAACTTCTTTTCTATCCCTCAATGATTCCTCAGTCGCTATTTAAGTCGAAGAGCTGAAAATTACTATCTCTGAAAAAAGGAGAAAATTTATCTGAATTTAGTTTTCTTTAAATTTTTTAATCATCTTTAACAATTTGAAAATAAACAGATAAAAAAAAACGCAAATAGATGGAAAAAATTTTTTTTTGAAATCCAGAAACCTCTCGTCTCTCCCTCGATGATTCCTCTACCCCTGTTTAAGCTATAAATCTAGGATTAGCACTGCTAGAAAGAGGAAAAAATTTACTGGAAACTAATTTTCTCTTAATTTGTTAATTTTTCTTAGCTGTTTGAAAATGAACAAAAAAAAAAAATACAAAATAATGGAAAACTCGTTGTTTTTGTGTTCTTTTAGCTATAATTCCTAAAATTTATTTCCTTTATGAGTTTTTTTTATTAGAAGTTGGAGTTGTTGCTATACTTTTTTTTGTGCATTAATTACAAAAAGTATGGTGTGCAATAAGTGTGTGGCTTGTTTGGTGTAGGTAGATGCTACATATACGAGGTTCATGAAACCTGGTAAAAAGAGGTTTGCATGTAGGGTGATCAAATTGTATCTCTGTACTGGTAGCTAGCCAGTTTAATGCCTAACTGTACAAAAAGCGTACTAACTGCTTAGGGCAATCATCCAAAGGCAATGCTTTACCTTATACAGACTGCAACATTCACTGTATCAACAAGTACATACTAATTTACATACTCGCCTATTTTGTTTGCCATTTGTAAGCAAATGTAGAAACGTATCATCTGTATGAGTGCATACAGACGACATATTTGTTTAAAATGCGATGCACTAATAATTTGGGTCATGGACTTTAGTCTGTGATCTGTATGTTGACGCAGGGCCAAGCCCTGTACAGAAGAGGTGAGGGAAACATCCCCACAAAGTACTTGTGGGCTATTTTAACTCTTATCAAGTTTGCAGCATTCACCTTTGGCTTGTCTACAAATTCTTCATACTCGGCAAAAAAATAACCCACGTTACACATTTGTCACACAATATACTGTTTTGTAACACCTGTCAATAAAATAGATGATTATGGGTACATTGTGGTGTATAAAGTGGAGAATTTTATAACAACGCGTACCTAACGTAAATTCTTTATGCATCGTTTTTTACTTTATACACTGGCTTGTGCACACGCGTTTCTATATGCATCATCTGTAAGTTGTGTATGCACCAGTTTGTGCGCGTGTGTTACTTTATACATCACAAGAGATTTCTAAAAAAACAAAAAGCAAAACAGTTTTGCAGCTGAGATACACATACACGGGTGTAGGGTGTCAGTATGACCTATTGTGGGAATTACTACAGAGGAGCACCACAGCGACGACTTATTGAAATGGAGATAAAAATAGTATTCTAATTTTTTCTTAGTTCAACTTTTTTTTTCTTAGAGGGGTCGGTGCAAAAAAAAGTGTGTGACGCACGTTTATATAGTTAGGTGATTGATACTAGCGTGATTTTCATCACTCAGCTTGGCTCGTGCTGCAAAAATCACACTTTGATCAAAATAACCTTACTTTCTACACTTGTATCACAAATAGTAACTACGTATTATCAACGTGTGTGAACAAAAAATAAGGGTTTATCATTTTGTTAATGAGAGGAAAAATGACGTTTTGCCGATGATCATATATCACCGAGAATAAAGTACTTACTTTACTTCAATGGGGAGAAAATTATCGCATTATTTTCTGTTCATTGCGTATATATCTTAATATGAGCAGGTTTTCACTAAAGTCATGACTGGAGCTTGAATGCGAATGACTCAAGATTATTAAAAACCGATGAAAATGCCTTTTATTTAAATTCAAAAATTTTTGTTCATTTAGGCTAATGAAGTATCGTACGCAACTTGGTCAGACTGAGCAATTATCAATTTGTGCAGTTACCACACGCACATGTGGCTCATGCTTGCAAACTTGGTGGGCGTTGATAATTTTTCACATCGTTTCCATGTTGCGTAATGTACCTAAAATTTATAGGTAAATTTTTAGTCTCATAATCTTTTGCCTCATAAAAAATATGTGAACGATATGGATGCCTCTCTCAAGTATCGTTTTCCCAGATACGAATGAACGTCTTGCGACATCAATACGATGTAGGTACGCAAATTATTACCTATTCTTGTGAATTATGCATCAGCTCTTTATTTAAATTCTTACTTTTATTTTATCGATGCTTCCAATAATTTTCTGTATTAGAGCAATTTTAATATTTTCAAAACGTCCTACTTTCATTCAAAATGAAATTCAAAAAAGATGCCTCGTTATTCCTGCTGCCTTTTGATTTATGATTGTTCAGGTGTTAGTTGAAAGTTTGGTCTTCGGTCAAAAAGTTGGTTGCTGACCTAAGTTATCTGTTTGTCTCAGTTTGGTACTTACGTTAAGAATTTATTTAAAATATCGGACCAAGAATGTTACAGAATTTTATTTTTTTATTTTTTGTTTAGGTACCATATTTCTTATGTTAGGTATGGCTGTATTTTTATTTTTTGAATGTTTTCGCTCATTACAAGTAAATTACAATTGTCTCGCATTTTCATCGCAGAAATATTTTTATTCATCGATCGGATTATGTCGGGAGACTCGAAGGGTCTTTTATCAACATCCGAATTTGTCAACAAATCTTAGGGCACCTTGAATTCTTTTCTGCGGTAAGTAAGAATAGCCGAGTAAAATAGAATTGAAAACAGTTTTGGAATAGCGTGAATGGATGTAGTAAAGTTTTTAGGCCTGGAAAATATCGTAGCGATGAGCTCCCAAATAATTGATAAAATTGTTCCACTCGTAAATCTTGTCACCCTACCAGTAAGAGCTGGAACATATGTGACTACTTTTACTTACGTAATTCGATTTTAATTCGTAGCTAAGCGACATATTATTTTTTATGAGTAAAAGTAATGTATCCGCAATTTGGAACAAAAACGTTTGTAGGTATGCCAACATTTTTTTTTGTAACTATCATCACAGCCGAGCTACACTCATATAGGAGGTAAAAGAGTGTATTTCAAAATCATAATAGTCTGATCTGCATTCCTTTTATTATTGGTAGCTGAAATTGAATGCGTAGACATAATGATGGTCAAAGAATTTACCATAGGTATTGAGAATATTAGTGTTTTATAATTCGCGTATTCATACGCGTAGTATCTCCAATAATGGAATGAAGCCATCAGAGAAATCATTCGAAGACAGTAAACAAATATACCTATAATCGTTTTTTCATTCATTTTCTCGATGGTTTATTCCTATTACTGCGTACACCATGTATGTACGGTCAAGAAATACTATATTATATACTTGCACTACATATTGATGAAAATTTTCGATATGGTAGCCAATGTTTTTGATAATCTTCAAGTTCTTAAGCATATTTTCAGATTGCCAATATAAAAATCAATAGCGATTATTTTGAATTTGAAACGAACACCATTTTTAGCCTCCTTTATCTCAAAGACTCTGCCCCTATGATGCCTTATTTTTGAGAAAAAAAAAAAAGATAAAAACTTGTATATTAAGTAGGCATACGTAAATATTTAGGGTCGAGCTTCAATCAAATTTATAAAAAATGTTTCTAAGAGTCTATGGTAGGTCTAGGTACCACATTTCATATTTATGAATCAAGTTTATTATGCAGGGATGTATCTACACAATTATTCATCATTTCGCGAGTTAGACGAATATTTCTTCGAGTAGATACACTCATGAACTAAGGTGACTGTGGATCTGCATCCCTACCATACAATATATTCGTGCGTAGATCCTAAATTTCCAATGGTAAACGTATTCGTGCAAAGGTACGCGAAGACACTTTTTCAATATTATTCACATCTTTAGTCTGCTGCAAAATTATCAAGCTCTTTGAAATTTTAGTTTTTCACACTGAAGACACCCTGTATATACGCCTATTTTCCCGCTAATATCGTAGGCGCATATCCGTAAAATGTTGACACCGTATTTGTTCGTTATACGGGCAATTCTATTTTTTGCCCTAATTATATTTTTGTTTTTCTCATTTCTAGTTCGTGTCCGGATATCCGTAGAATTTACATTTTAATGCGTGAAAAAAAAAATCGCAGCGTAAACGAACGTTTTCGAGAAATATTTGAAGCACCAGTAAGATTTTTTTGTATTTTTTTTTAAACCTTAGTCAACTTGATAAATATAGGAAATTTCACGTTCTAAATTGAAGGACCTAATGGTTTTTTGTTTCCTTTTCCTTTTTTTTTTTTTTTTTTTTA
Organism: Ericerus pela; assembly: GCA_011428145.1. Lineage (NCBI taxonomy): Eukaryota > Metazoa > Arthropoda > Insecta > Hemiptera > Coccidae > Ericerus > Ericerus pela. The sequence continues at coordinate 1,136,187 of WOFM01000267.1, read as the reverse complement.
TAAACAGATTTTTGAAAAATTAAAACGCGATAATCCGCAAATTTTTTCGAAAATGGTGCCAATCAAAGGAGACTGCTTGAGGCCGTATTTAGATATTTCGGATGGTGACCGTGAAACGTTGCAAGACGAGGTGAATATCGTTTTTCATGTTGCAGCTACGGTGCGATTCGATGCACCTTTAAGAGACGCAGTCAACATAAATGTGCGTTCGACGAGAGACCTTTTGGAAATAGCCAAGAAAATGAATAATTTGAAGGTAAGATGCGGAACTCGAATTCACTGCCCGACAGACTCTCAATTATTGTAGAAATTAAAATTTTGGAAAGGTACGTCCCGAACGACTGTAATAACACCGAAACTGCGCAAATATGTTTGCGCCAATATTCAAAAAGAAGTATTTAACTTTGGGAATCGATGAATAGGTAGGAAGGTACCCAGTTGTATAACGTGAGAAAAGTTTGGACTAAGGTGAAAATACCCTCCGGTGTCATCAGAAAGTAGAGATTAAGCCGATATTTTTCAAACAGAATCGTGTTTCTAACATAGGTATTACGACGAAACGTGATTAGGTATTCGAAATTTACCTCACAAAACGGTTAGAGGTGGGGGTGATGAAAATTATCCGTTTTATGAGAAAAGAAAACGATTGGTGACATTTTCTCATTTTAACTTCATTTTTTTTATGGATATATTATTTTAGAAATTCATTTTTATGTAAACTTACCCCTTTTAACTGAAACGAAAAGAGCATAGCCCATTTATGGGGGTGATGTTTCGTGTTCGGTGGGGAGCTGTGGGCACAAATTTGTGCGAGTTGTTTTTGCCATTAAGTTAGCGAATAGAAAGTCGCCTAAAATAACAGCTTATCTCATCTATTGGTTGTTGTTGGTGGTAGCCAATCGGTTAAATTATTGATGGAGGAAACTAAAGATGAAACGCGACGGTATGTTGGATTAAAATTTAGAAACGATCCAACTTGAATTTCTTATGAGAGAGTGTACGGTTCTAATAAGACAAAAAAAAAAAAAGGTACCCAGTTATACTCGATAACTAATCTGCGTACATACACCTACCCAGTGCCCACCGACCTTTTTCTTTATTAATTATTTTGTATTAATTTTACGTTGTTTTTACTCGGTGAGCGGTGGGGTTCCTCCACTAAAAAATGAATCTTGAGTGGACGCGTAATGTGGTTGTAGAACTCAATTTACTACCTATATTTTAGTAAAATATCGACATTCTCGTTTTGTTAAACAGTCTTTCGTCCACGTTTCGACAGCGTTTTCCTTTTGTGCCAATCAAACGTTTATTGAGGAGAAATTATACAAACCGCCAATGTCAGCTACCAGTCTTATAACGCTGGTCGACCAACTCAGTGATGAAGTCATTGACAAAATAACGCCGGTGTAAGTAAAACAAAACTAATAATTACCATCAACATAGAATCTATTATAATATAGATACCTACGTCAATTACGAAGGGTTATATTATAATTATTTACATCCCCAATCGAACGATCGCACGTCTTTCTTGGTAGAGTAAAAACAATTTTACGAGGACGTGCGTAAAGGGAGGGTCGTACGGCTCCGAACTCCCATTAGCTTCGAATAAAAAGTTTGATATTAAAAGTTTTTTTTTTTTTTTTTTTTTTTTTTTAATAGGTATTATTATTGTATCGGAAGGGGGGGCGTTGAAAGAGACGATTGAGCAAATTTGTACTCCTCTTATACTTGATCTATCTACGGCCTTGTCATTTTGGGAAACACTAGTGTAGTATTTATACGCAGAAAGTGGCAGATTAACTCAGTTTTAGACAAAGAGTGGCAATTGTTACCGTTTCTCCAAATGCTGCTGCTGCAGTGTTGCGCAACTTGTCATAACTATTTTATGACTGGTTAATTTTATCAACCCTCATCCTCGTTTCAACAATCGTTTTGCAGCTATAAATATTGGGGTACAACTACGTCGTTACCTATTTAATTCATTATAAGTTGCTTTTTCTCACGTTTTAACGATTGAATTAAAACAAAATTATCATTCAACAGCAAGTTGATAAATTTCTTCTTCCTCCCAGGTAATTTTAAAAATTAGTGACTGGACAGTTATAGGGTATAGCCATTTCCGCGAGTACGAACGAACCCAAGTTAATCGGTTTTCTTTTCCTTTACCTGTTTAAAGATTATTAGGATCGTACCCAAATACGTACGTTTTCACGAAGGCAGTGGCTGAAGGACTGTTCGCATCGAAGTCTTTGGATCTGCCCACCTCGATATTTAGACCAGGAATCGGTAAGTGAAAATATGGTTGCACTTTGGATATTATTTCAGCAGCACAAAAAGATTACCTAAACTCGTGTACGTACAGGTAGAGGTACACCTACCTATCCACTCTGTGTTCGCATCCTTGTGATCTGTTCACTTAAAAATTGGTGAAATAGCCGTGGTCATAACCGAGTTTCCAAACGTACGCTGGCTATAGGTACCTACCTAATTCAGCTGAAAAACTGTAAGTTAGATAGGTACCTGTTTAGGTATACGAGGGTAGTGATGACTGGGATAATCATTTCGAAACAACGTTTGATCACTAGGTATCCTTTCAAATTTACGACAGAAATTTTACGGGTTAGATTTTAAAATGCTTTTAAACATTCATCGCGAGTTTATTGGCTTCACCGGTGCAACCACTCAAAGGTGGAGCAGTTGAGTGAGTACCTACTTGAAAACGTAGGTATTTTAAATGTTTGATAATCGAAACTGAATGGTACGCCAATTTTGATTTTAATTCTTTCAAAATAAAAGACGCCCAAATTTTGATTCAGACAGTATGATAATACTCCTACCTGAGTAGCACGTAGTTCGATGAGAGTCTTATGCGAAGATTTACTCATCAAATTCAACAAAAAATTTAACCCTAAATCTCCCCGAACTGTAAGAAGGGTAATATTTCAATGTAATATTATCGTACGAATCTACAGTAACTTTGTCTGTTTTAATAAAAAGTGGGGATCAAAACAAAAAAAAAGAACCTCGTATTTAAGTGGCTTCGTAGGATGGTGTCAGTTGAGGTGATTAGTCTACTTATTTTCGAAAAAGATACCTATTACTCGTAGACATCTATTAATACATTATTTATACAGTGAAGTAATTTGCCTGAGTGAATCGTTGATGAGGCAAGTCCAAAAGTAGTTCACTGTTGCGTTATTGTTTTATAATTGGTAAAAACCCATCATATTAAATGCGCCACGAAGCTATTATTTCATATCATGAAGAATGTAGACTACTGGAAGTAGGTAAGTAATAATAAGTTGTTTGTAGGAGGAAAACAAATTCCAGCGAAAGCCACTTCTTTTTTTTTTCTTTTTTTTTTTTTTTTTTGAAACAATACTAAACATTAGTGTTAGTTGTGACAGCAACGAAAAATAAGGGGACTTAATAGAAAGCATAAATCAGTTTTGAGAGTTAATACGAGTTTCGATTCGAATAAATGGGGTGGCCTTTCTACGTACGCCTACTTCAGTTGGTGTTGTTCTCATTTTCTTTGACCAAGCAAGCATTTAGGAGTTTCTACTTTCATTCGACAATTACTGGCGATTTTCGATATTTTGCATTCAAATCTGCCCTTTCCACTCGCGTGTATTCCACTGAATCGCCTATTTGCTTGGAATGGAAAACATAATAAGTTGTTGTATTATCTGATACTTTACAGTCATCTCAACCGTCAAAGAACCGATTCCTGGTTGGATAAACAACCTGTACGGTCCGACCGGTATTGTGGCGGCCGCTGGCATTGGTCTCGTTCATACTGTGCACACAAACAAAGACTGCAGAGCCAACATCGTACCCTGCGATTACGTGATAAATGCGCTTATAGCTGTGGCTTGGAGTACTGCAAAACACTGGTAAGTTATCCGCAGCCATGCGTTGGTAGGATTGATTTGAAAAATCAATTGCTATCGCAAATTGTCGAAATTATTTTTTACACATTGTTTTTTCCCTTCAGTCTGAGAGACTGAATCTCACTATTAATCAGGTATGAACGTTTCTAAAGAAAAACGAATCCATCTAATCAAATCCAATCGAATCATCCCCAGTCTACAGGCTTCCAAAGGAAAATTATTATTATTCTTCTAATTGAATCTTTCTTTAGAAAATTAGTTTATTAAAGCCACAAACATGCATAAAATTGAAAAATTACCTACCTATTGTTTTACTGCTTTATTTCCTTTGAATTACAAGTAGCTATATCGACGTACTTGTAGCATGTTTCCATGTCTCCTTGATGAAAACATCAATAAAGTGGAGTACCTATTACAGGTAAAAGTGGAAAAATTCTTTCAATTTTGTGAAAAAAATTACTTTCTCTTAGTCTTATTTTCCTGAAATCTGTTTAAATTTTGATTCAGTTCGATTAAATCCGAATGAAACAAAATTGAATCATTCATTCAGGAACCACTGATGAAAAATAAAAATAAAGTAACTCGTGATTCAACCATAAAGATGTGGGAAGCGACCCTAGGAGGCCAAATTCTATTGACAAATGACCAACGTAATATTTTCTAAAAGATAGCTTCAATTAATAATACGGAGGCGGCAGGCTTTCAATTACATCCGATGACTACCGAGAACCTTACCTTGCCCCGCATAGCCAGCCAGGTTATCATTTTTAGCATTAAAAATGCTTCTCCACTTAATTTGTGAAAAATTTTCCTCCACCCAATTTTTACCAACATTTTATGCACGAAAAGTAAGAGAAGGTGCGGATAACGATGGTAAAAAAAATAGAAGTAGAAAATGTTAATTAAAAATAAATTGGAAGTCGTAATGTTGTTTTGTTGTTTACGGTGCAAATAGGAAAATGAAAGAAAATGAAAAACACTTCATTTATTACTGTTTTTTTTTATTCATTTTCAATGCCCTCTTCTCGTTTTCACTAAGTATGAAACATGTGAATTTTTAACCCATTTTATACTATGCTTAAAAATTTATAAAAAATTACCAAAATCACCATACACTCAAGAAGGTACTCGCAAGTAGAAAATTAGCCCACATTAACGAGTTTTAATCGAACTTGGCTCATTACGAGTTAAAAATCTAGTCCGTGATACCATAACACATCATGTATTAAGAAAAATTGATCAAACAGGAAAAATAAGTGTGAATAAAAATATTGCGTGCTTCTTAATCAAGAAGCAAAAACTGGTTAACAGATCACCGTGAAAGTTTACATCATTTAGGTATGGAAAAGTTGCTGCTCAGTAAAAAAAAAAAAAAAAAAAAAAATAGAAAGGAAGAAAATTTGAAACAGGTTTTCGTCTACAGTGTATCGAGGTGTATACGAGTCAACAATTATTATTAACACCATCGACGATAAAAACAAGGTTGTGGTGAATGGGAAAATAATTTAAATTAGGTGGAAGAATAAAAAATGTTTGTTATAAGAAAACCCCGGTTAAGCAATCAGCCAAATCGAAGTGCTCGAGGCGAATTTATTATTAGGGAGAATTTTATTTTAATTGAATTTTTAATTTTAAAATAATAATGCTTCCGAGGGTACGAAAAAATTATTATGGGCTTTAATTATTATTATTTCATGTCCGGTTGTACCCGAAAAAAAAATGAAAAATTATAAAAAAGTCTTCAGTTTAGAGCGAAAGCCACTATTAAGAGATAACGCTGGATAAGAGAGACAGCTGTTTATATAAAAAAAAATCATAAAAATGAAAACAAACCCATCCTAAAAATGTATTTTCAGTTTACGTAGTCGAGATAGCATGTAAGCGAAACATATAGCCATATTCTTAGTTGATCAGTTTACTTAAATGAACTCTTTAAGGAAAAAATTAACGCAGGTACTGAATGAATTTGTTCTTTTTAAAACATTATTTTTTACCCACTAATAGTGTGAATAAGCTATTTCGGGAAAAACTTAAGTTTGGTCAGGGGGTCACTTAAGTGTGAATAGCGTCAAGTGAATACTAAATGTGTACTAAGACAATAAAATATGGGATATATGAGTAACTCAAAATGAAGCCTACTAGGTAATACTTTTCAGTTCAATGTTTTTTTGATTTTTTACTTTTTTTTTGTTTTTTTTTTCCAATTTTTCTTGGCAGAGACAGGCAGTCGAGAGAAAAAAATGACTGCCCGATGTGCGTCGGTTAAACGGATTCGAATGTAATATTATTTTATACACTGGAACTTCTCACTCTGCTATGACCTATATTGCTGAGGTGCAAGAGGGCGGTTACTTGAGAGTATGGTTTACTTGTGTTGGATTGAGGGCATCCGGATGGTTGTGTGAGAGCTGCTTTCAAACTAAGCCTAATGAATGCAAAGGCGAGCACCTAAGCGCTCTGCCATCTTGACCATAATCCCGCATTATTGAAATTCTCCAATACCATCCCAACTTGAGCAGTAACTGCATCAACCCATCGAGAGTAATGGTAAAACTTTTCGTGTAAGAGAGAGAATTAAAACAGGAATGCCAACCAAACTTGTTGACAGGTACATAGCATAGCTAATCGTTTAGATTAATTCACGCTTTACGGTTAGCCTAACATTATAGGAAGTTAGTTTGCTTGATTAATAATTATTAAGGTTAGGTAGAGAACCAGCAAAAAATTAGGGTGTATTCTAATCATCCGTATAATGATAACGCGTAATAGCGGTTTTCTACTATCGTAATATGGCCAAAACAAATCTGTCCATTTCGACATCGGATGAGTCAAAAATAAATAAAACCGACTGCGTTAATCCAAATGAGTAGCTCTTATTGGTGGATATGCCCAAATTTATGACAATAATTTTTTCAATCTTTAAATTCTCATTTTCCCGAATTACACCTTTCTAATTTTTGAATTTTCAAATATGAATAGCCTACGACATTCTCCAGATGGTCAGGAACATTCTCAGCCTACTTTCATTAAAATCTATAATGTGTGACGCTACTTGTTCTGAGGGAACGAAATTCCGCTAGTTCCGCAAATAGGCATACCAAATTTATAATAACCTCCTTCGTACGCGGTCGGTAAAACTTAAAGCAGGCATATTTATGTAATGGTTGTAAAACTTGGGTCTATAAACAGCCATGGTTCAGATGTAGGCCTCTGTAGGTACGTACTTTTCAATTGGCAAAGTTTTTTTCTTACTTTTGAATTATTTTCTTCAACCGACTCGGCAAGTTTTTCAAAAATTACCTCCTCGATATTGTACTCGTGTTTTCCTCAATACAAGATTTTTCACCAATTATTATGCCGGAAGTGTCAAGTTGTTCGTCAAAATCGAACGACTTAATTCACGAATGTCGATTTCCTACACAATTATATAGTTATTATACCGCTACTTCCAGAGAAAATGTTGTAAGAAATAAACATTATTCCTCATTACTCAAAAACGTTCATATAAAAAGACCGAACGCGAAACTTTCGCTCGCATTTGAGTAAATATTGCCTAATCTACGATAATGAATTAATTTTTTTTACAGGAAACATTTGAAAATGAATTCAGAAAAATTAGACGATACGGATGTTCCACTAGTTCCCATTTTCAATTACAGCAATAGTGCAACTGAAAATAATCTTACGTGGAACCAATTCATGAAAGGAAATGAAGCTTTCGAGCCTGAGGTGCCATTTTCTTTTTCGGTAATAAAATTATATTTTATAATATTCAAATGCAGCATAATTATAAGCTTCTTGAGAAGACCAGTTTATTTTTGGAAAGCCAGCTAAAATAAGCCATTGTTACTTTCTCATCATGTTTTCCAAAAAAATAGAAATTCTGTTACCTTATATCATATTGAAACAAATACTTGAACTTAATTCACATTGGTAGAAGTTCAACTACAGAACCCAGATGTGGGTATTGGCTAATACCCACCAGAAGGTCGCCAAGACCAATATTAATGGCGTCGACGGTGTTGCGTGTTCTCTCTCAACTTACAGTGGTAAGAGGGTGCCAACCCTGTTATAGGAGAGAATCGTATACTGGCAATTTTGTATTATGTGTGTGCGGGTATATACGGGTGTACCCGCGCACTGTGTCAGTGAGTGGCGAAGAACAAACCTTTCACCACTCTACGCCGTCTGCCGAACGCCACGTCGTTAGCCGCGGCGTCGTAATATACATCGGCTAAACGGAGAACGAATCTACATTTGATGTATTATGTAGTTCGTCCATTTAGCCTATGTAACGGCGCTAGGTTAGCGGATAAACAGAGTACAAATATACGTAGCTCTGTTTGGCCGCGCCTACGTATTATTTTAACGTCCGTGGACAATTAGTAGCCACCCGTAATGGACTGGGGCGAACGTCTATCGACGGAGGCCGAGCCTCAGATCCTTACGGGGTGAATCCCCACACCAGATAACGTTTTTCAATTTTATTTACATCAACTGTTTAAGTTGGTTTTCAAGGAGAGAGGATTCATTTCAGCAGAACTCACTTTCATAACTTTTGAAAACTTACTTCTCTAGCACAGCTTGCCTCTTTATAGTATTATTAGGTTTCAGTGAACTAGAATTTATTGCTTGGAGTGTTAAATTTTTTTTTTGACCTGAAACAAAAAAGGACCCATGTACGTTCCATCCATCGTGAGGATAAATTTTAATAACAGTGTTTTTTTATCCCGATTTTGAAAAGTCTAAGTATCAGCTAATAAGTGCATATGATAATTGCGTAAGCACTTGGAAAAAAAACTGTGCGTGTTTTTCTAAGATTTTTCTAGTAATTTAGGTCTATAGACCTATCGATATCATTACAAAATATCGTATGCAAAACCTAGACACCAGAAAAGAATTTATGATAGCTGTGGGGTTTACCTGCACTGTGTGCATTTTTGGTGGTGCATAGGATGTATGAAAAGAAGTGTTTTAACTATGCAATGAGTGCCGGAGAGGGTAAAAGTGCCAGAAGACTACAGACCAATCAGCACCTATCACCTCTGAACCAGCATCACCATATTGTAGTTTCTCACGAATAGCTGTACTTTTTATGGCTCCATCTTTTGTGAGCACTGTTCTTCGAATTCTCATTTCGTCTAATTTTTTTGAAACTAATACAATTTTATTTTATTTTATTTTTTTTTTTTACAGCTTTGGAAATACTCGCTAACCTTGAACAAATATAAATTTATGAATGACGTGTATACCATATTTTTGCATTTACTACCAGCCTTAATCGTCGATAAGGTGGCTGTGATTTGCGGAAAACAGCCAAGGTGAGTCGTTTGAGCCACAGAAATATCACAGGTACCATATTATTATAATTATTTTGTGGTATTAATTCGTATTAATTTCTCTCTTCGTGGTAGATTAATGCAATCGTACCAAAAAGCTCACAAACTGACGGCCGTTCTATCCTATTTCGCTGTTCGAGAATGGATGGTATCAATCGACAATATACAAACATTATGGAGAATTTTAAGCGAAAAGGATAGGAAAATATTCGATTTCGATTTGAACGAAATTAATTGGAATCAGTACTTCAAAAACCATATTCTAGGAATAAGATTGTACATTATAAAAGACAGCATGGACACAATTCCTTACGCAATCAAGAAAAGAAGAAGGTAAAGATGGTTGAATAAAAATTTTAGTTCAGTTGCGATTGACAGCTAAACTCCTATGTATTAATAATTTGCAGGAAATACTTATTTAGATAGGCACCTATCTACAATTCACTCATTGAAGTCCATTTTAACATATTTTCCTACTTAATCACACATTAGAACTTAGGATACTGAAACTTCCTTACCCACTAACGACTGCATTCATCAGATGAAACTTGCTAAAAACCCACTTTCGAATTACCCTCTCAAAAGAGTGAAAAAATATCTCAGTCTGACGTAGCCACCATGTGCTAATTATAAAAAAATATCAATCCATGTTTCAAGTTGAAATCCTACTAACTACAATAGGGGCAATTCGCTTAAGGTGGTCAACCTAAACCCTTATGACTCGCATCTAAATTAACCAATTATTGTCCAAATTTGACAGGTTGTGCCCTAAAAGTAAGATACAATATTCTCCGATGAAATTTGAATCCATCAGTGTGGGTGCGTTTTATCTCTGAGTACAATTTTGTGAAAAAAAAAGTGAAACTTCTTACGAGTCATTGCAGAACTACCATTGAATTCATGTAATCTTTAAAATGGATATCAAATTCGAAATCTGCGCACCAAAATACGTACCACTGATACACACAACAAAATATGATAAACTTTGGATTCCTTTTGAAGCCCCTGGGTGTTTACGAATGGGTCGAATGAAACAACAAACGTCAAATATGAAATCAGCGCCCCAAAAAACATCCCCACTGATTGTCACCCAACAATGTATGGAAAGTCAAAATTTGGACTCTCTTTAAAGCCTCTGGTGGTTGAAGAATGGGTTGAATAAAAAAGTTAATGTCAAATTCGAGATCACCACCCTAAAAAACATACCCGTTGATGTATCATAAAATAATCTAAAAAAGGAGGATAGTTAACAATCCGAAACTCCATTTTTTATCGAGGGCTTTGTCCTCTTAACTCCAATTTTTTTGTTTTAATTATAATGGGTGCAAACGCAAACGCCTTTTTTCCTTTTTTTCTATATTAAAATGAAAAAAACCAAGTAACACTAACGTCAAATATTTTTAGCCAGTATTAGGTCTTATTACTGGCACCTTCCACTACGTCTGATTTTTTTAGTTGGTAATTCGTCGTGTTGAGGTTATACGAGTTTATTATTGATAATGAGGAAGTTCAACTTTGAATAATCAGCATCAACTTAGGAGCTCATATTACCATTCCTAAGATGACGTACTATCAAAATATAATAAGAAATCCACAGGTCTATTTGCTGTTCTGTCAACTGCTTTTTTTTATGCTACTGTTAGATGTTGGTAATAATCAGATTTACCGTAGACTAAAATTTTTCAAGAATCATAAAAATTTTCATTAATTAATTTTTTTTTTCTTGTTTTTTCAGACTGATTATCACTCATTACGCAGTTTTAAGCATTGTTGTTGTTCTTTCTAGTTACTTTTTTTACGTCTTGTGTAGAATATTTTTCTAATATACCTACATATTATTTACGTAATATACATACGTATACCTACTCACATGCTTAATGAGGAAAATGTCCGTTACATTATTATGTAATATTTGTTTCACTATTTAAGGAAATTTTTTCATTCTCAAGTTTAAAAAGGTAAAAATGTGGTATCGAATAAGAATGTTGTTGCAGCAATAAAAATTTATTGTTATGTTTATTTCTCGCATTTGATGACATCCCTACAACACTTTAAAAACCTGGTAAGTAAGGGTGATTACATCCATATTTTCAGGATTTGTTGATTTGTTTGATGAGAAAATCAAAAGGTAGGTATTATGGGCCATTATTATGTGGTGCACGCACATTCAATATACTGGTCAACTGGATAGTGCCCTACTTTAAGAAAGAATCCGAAATTGAGGATTATTTGAAAAATTAGCAATAATGACTGTTCCGTTGAATTTAGACAGAACATATTTGCTGACCTAAATACTCCGCAACAATTAACGGCAAATATTTCCTCTAAATATTGACTGTTACCTCCGTTAGTAACCTAATTAACAGAGCTAACAATTATGCAGACATACAATTTATCAGCATAATTGTCAGCACTATTTAGGCATGTACCTAATGTACCCTTTTGCGAAAGTAAACAATATTAGGCATGAAAAGAAGTCACTTGGTAATTCGATTTACACCAAAACTTCACTTGCCTTTCTGAAGAGTTTCGAGGTAGTTCTACTACATTGAACTCTAAAGTCTGTAGGTATTCCTAGACACCGCCAAGTTAGCAGTCCACCCTATGTAGAGGTGAGACGACGATAGATAGAATCTTAATATATATATATATATGTGTTTTCACGTATGATTATCAGCTAAGTGAGTGAAGTTACTTAAGTATAAGAATTTATTGTGACGAGGTGTTAACCGTAATTTATTGTGACTATAATTCGGTATTAAATATTGTTTGATAAAAACAAGTATTTATTTTGTGTGTTTGTTCACAACTATCCGGGATAACAAACACAACAAAATTGGCGCCCGAACTAAAATAGAATCCGGCCTTCTCGAATATATGTAAGTGATCGTTTACACAAATTAGAAAGTTTTCTTTCGAACAACCTAAAAGATCCAAAATTTTACATTACATATACAGTGACCGAAATCTCGCGTCAATTATTTTCAGAGCATCACGCCTCGTAAAGGTGCTCAATTGACAAAATTTTTTTTTCACTACAATTTTTGAAATTTTGCACCTGCGAAAATAGAAACACATTTTTCGTATTGCGAGCTCCTGAGGTGAAGCCTACACTCCCTCACTAGAGCGACCTAGCCTAAAGGCATAAATAAAATAAAAAATAATATAAACAAGATATTGTTGTATTTGGCAAAGAAACAACAATATAATATTCGCAAAACATTCGACAAAACGTATCGACCGAAGACCAGGAAGCCAGATTGAAAACCAAGCAGTCAACCAGAAATCGGGATAGCGAACAGGACAACGTAGAAACAAAAAGCCCAAGGTTTCATCGAATGCTAATAATCTGTAAGCGTAAAATAAAATATAATATTACTTTATTTTATATTGGTGTAGAAAGTGCTGTTTTCCTTTTTTAAATTTAAATTTACTGAATGTCTGTAAATCCAAATCCCAACTCGGAAAACATTAACACAGATAAGAGTAACGTAAAAAATCCGAAAAATTTACAAACTCTAAATATAAACCCAGAAAAGGAATTAAACACAGAAGAAAACTTCCCTCTACTCGCTAACCATTGGGGAAGCAAAGTCTCCACACAATTCTTGTATGAAATTTTAAAACTAGTCAAAGTATCGCGAATAGAGAATTGAAGCAGATACGACCTATAAAGAAAACTTTATAGGGGTAAGAAAGACAAACATTGGCTATTAAATGTACTTTATACTAACCCCAATGTCATTAATTTAAAAGGCACAAAGGAATTAGATAAACTCGTAACCAAATCCGCAGAAAGTAGACAAGCCACAAGAAATTCAAAAAATAATTTAGAATCAGCTATAGACTCTGAAACTGAAGACGAGGAAACCCCAAATCCACACCAAAGAACAAAATCTGAAACCCTAAACAGAAAAACCAAAAAGCTTATTACAGAAAGCGAAGAAAGAAAATCAAGAGAACTAGAATTAGCTAGATCCCCTAATAAAATCCAAATAAAAATCGAAGAAAAAAAACTTAAAAATATAGGCAATTCTGACGACGAAGTCTTCGAAGAAACTTCCGATAAAATAAGTAGAAATCAACAAAATAATTCAATAAGCGATTTTCTGATACAGATTAATACTCCAAAGGAGAATAAAAATTCAAACTCTACCACAACTTCAGGCACAAATTTACCCACAGGAATCGAACCTTTTGATAACCTAAACGAATTTAATACAAAATTTAATAGAGATATAATAGAGTTCCCGCAAATAACACCCATAAATAACCAATTACAAAATATGGCATTTCCCAATCTAGAAGATCCCAACCTAAGAAATTTTTGGACAAGATCAGAAAGATGGACACCTAGCCACTTTGCAAATGGTCCAGATGAAGACATTCTAGAATTCATATTCAAATATGAAAGACAGGCAAAAATGTTCGAGGCATCAGAACATGTAATGAAATGCAATCTAAATATAGCCCTAAGAGGACCGGCACTAGAATAATTCGCTGCTGACAACACGATAACCCCAGAAACAGAATGGGAGGAAGTTAAGAAGATATTAACTAAAATTTTCAAAAAAGATAAAGAAACGATCAAGAAAAGAATAAAAGGACTGAAATTCGACGACCAATACTTTACGATAAATGTCCCAAAATTCTTCAGATTATTTAAACAACTCGACGCCACCATTTCAGAAAAGAAAATCTGCGACAACTTTTTAACAAAATTATCGAGCGAAATGCGAAGATACTTCGCTTCAAAAAACCTTACCACGCAGAATGAAGTCACCAATACCTACATTAGCTAGAAAGAATATACAGAAAGAGCATTGGATCTAACAGATACGCAAAAAACCGAGGAATTACTTGCAAAGGCAAATGAAACTATTGAAAAAATGCAAAAACAACTAGAAGAAGTACTAAAAGGGAAAACCCCAGAAAAGAAGACAGTAGCGAAAGTAGAACCAGCCCCAATTTCTCCCACTGATCCAACTGTAGCAGCCATGATAGCCACAGGATGGAAACCTCCCCCAAAACAGGAGAAATCAAAGTTCAAACCAAACCTCAAGTCAAGAAAATACAAGCCCAGAGCAAAGACCAACAACATGTAATCGTAACAACGAAAGATCAGATCAACGACCTCAACAGCCAAGAGAATACGAACAAAATCGCCTATCAAACTATCGAAATATGCGACTACGAGAAAACTATCGAGAACCGAGGAGAGAAAGATACTCTCAAACAGATATGAAAAACGCGCTATGTTATAATTGTGGCAAGATGGGCCACTATGCAAGGGTATGTAGATTATCAGTAAGAAATTTCAGTGGATATCGAGATATAAGACAACCTCGATATAACCCACAACAAAACTACGGGCCCAGAACCCAACAATACGGGCCACAAATACAACAAAATTATACGCCACCACCTGCTTATCCAGGGTATGTGATGCCCCAACCACAGTGGACGCCACAGGTTGCTCAAACGCAACAAACATACCCACCCCTACAACGACCAACTGAACCCACACTTTACCAACTGCCAAAAAACCCGCAATAGAGCCCGTTTGCTTTGCACCCCACTGTGACAACGACATACGGGCTTGTAAGAGTTACACTCACCATCCGGACTGCGCTGCAAACCTTATTTCAGATCTACATGCACCGAATAACCGAAAGGTAAATATTCGGCTAGCATCGCGGAAATCAATCAGGGCAAAACGCAAGTTGATAATACCCTGCGCCGTCGTACGTCGTAACGAGACTGAAACAGAGGGCACGATAGATACCAGATATGAGGTGACACTAATTCATTACAATCTTATTGAAGGACAAGTGATCAGATCAGCAAGAGTTTGTATGGTAGCTGCCAACGACAGTGCAATTGCCATTATAGGAGTAGCTGACGTGACCATACAAATGGGCGACCTACTCCTCGAAGCGGAAACATACGTGACTACTGAGATCTCAACTAACCTTCTGATAGGATTTGATTTCCTCGATAGGCACAAAGCCGATATATTATTTTCTAAGAAATTATTTAGAATAGGACCGTCTTGGAGATGAGAAACTTATGAAATAATTAAATTTAAGGAAGAAAATGCAGAAGGATTTATACGTGCTAAAGAAGAGTTATATATTGCCAAGGAATGCGAACGGATCCAGAAGCTGGATTAGCTGATCCGGATGAAGAACTCCTTACAACTTTCGGACTAGAAGGACAATATACTATTGACGAGATGGGATAGCCAACCCTTCGACTCTATAGGAAATATTTTGATGTCAAAATCGTGAACTGAACAATCTTAGGACGCTATAGGCTCAAACAGCCGACTTTGAGGGACCGTAAGACAAATTTTGTCCGCCATGGCAAACTTAATGTTCAACACATTGCGATGGGGGACATTAGAGGGAACCATGGTGAGGAGGTAGACTTGCTAAGATTGATCCAAATAACGCGATCCGACAGCACAGTCTTACATGATAACGAAGGAAATAGAGTTAAAATAAATAAGAACTTAGAAAAAGAACAAAAAGAAGAAGTAATTCAGACCCTCAAGAATACTTGCATATATTTAAAGAAGGATCTGATAAAATTAAACTGGCAAAATTAAAGCCAGCGCATCTAAATCTAAAAACAGATGCACTATTGGTTTGTAGAAACCATCACATGGGTTTATACAAAAAACGAGAAATACGCAAGAAAATAAAGGAATTCGAAGAAATAGGCATACTTAAGAGAGCAAGTACGCCATACGAAAGCCCCGTTTTTCTCAAAAAGAAAACAGATGGCAAATTTTGTTTATTAATAGATTATAGAGGAGTTAATGATATAATAAAACAAGATACAAGTAGAGTCCCAAGATTATCTGAAATATGGGATGCACTTAGAGATAAGAAATATTTTTGTACACTAGATTTGAACCAAGGCTTTTATCAAATGCCCCTTGACGAAGAATCTAAGAAAATAACAGGCATAAATGTAGGAGGCGTTAGCTATGCATTCAACGCAACTCCACAAGGTTTATTCACAAGCCCAAGCATTTTTCAAAGAGCAATGACAGATATTTTTAATGAAATTCTCGAGGACAAAGTCATAGTATACATAGATGACATATGCATCTTCGGAGAAACCTTCAAGGAATGTCTAGCAAACCTAGATGAAGTACTAACTATCCTAAAATATGCAGGACTAGCAGTAAAAACAAGCAAAAGCAGCTTCTTTGACAAAAACATAGAATACTTAGGACATAAAATATCGTATAACAAATTGGAACCCACAGAAAAGAACGTAAAACCCATTAGAGAAGCACAGCACACCAAAAACACTTCGACAGTTACGAAGATTTTTAGGAATGGCTAACTTTTACCGAAAAATGATAAAAAACTTTTCTAAAATAGCTGCACCATTAACGGAACTCAGCAGAAAAGAAAATGTAAAAACAAACAACAAAATAAAATGGAACGAAGAAGCTCAGATCGCATTCGACACTCTGAAGAATAAAATAACCTCAGAACCTGTCCTCGCAATATACAACCCAGATGCCGAAACATATGTAGAAGTAGACGCTTCAAAAACCGCAATAGGCGCGGTAGTAATACAGATAGACAGAAGAACAGGAGAGCATCACCCAATGAGCTTCTTCTCAGAGAAAATTCCAAAAAATCAACAACACTTATGCCGTTTGATTTGGAAATGATCGCAATCACTGACGCATGCGAATATTTTAGAGAATTTCTAATATACAAAGAGTTCATTGTATTCACAGACCATGAACCTCTCACATATCAAAGCAGATTCAAGAAACCATATGCACGCCTTAATAGATTAATATCAAAATTATGCGAATACCATTTCAAACTAAGGCACATAAAAGGTGAAAACAACAAAGTAGAAAATTATCTGTCTCGCCTAAACGAAAAAGATGAAGATTTTGCTGAATTCAAAGACGGTCAATTTACCATACCTGATGGAACACCAGACCCTCCGATAGAAGACAAAACAATGAAAAAGAAAATAGACGCCGTTACGAGAAGTAGAAAAAGAAAAAATGAAGATTCGGGTTATTTCGAAATAAACACCAAAAATAGTGAAAATTCGGATGACGATGGAATCTCTGTAACATCCGAAAACTCGGAAAATTCCACAGATTCCGCCACATCAATGAATTCTTATATTTCTGACACATCCGATATCTCCGACATATCCGAAAATTCAGAACAAGAAAACCCTATAGAGATAACAGATGAAGAAATACACGATCTATGGGATAAACAGAGAGAAGACAAACATTGGAACATGGTAATACAAATACTCGAAGGTGGCAATGAAAAAGAGCTACGTAAGAAATTCAAGAGTAAAAAATCACAAAACATAAAACCCTTTTTCCTAGATGAAAACGGTATTTTATGGAAAAGTGATACCAAAAAAGAGTACTATTCAGCAGTACCAGTTATACCAAAATCTCTTATCCCACAGGTTCTTCGTGCATGCCACGAAAATCAATCAGGGGGAGGACACTTTGGCATACGTAAAACTCTTGCTAAAATACGTGCTCGCTACTACTTTTCACAAATGCCTAAAGTAGTAATGAAGCACGTACGCTCTTGCTACCAGTGCCAAATCAACAAAACCGCAAACGAGAAATATGGATTACTAAAACCTATAAATCTAGACGAATGTAAACCATTAGCTTACATTCAAATAGATTTCATAGGCAAATTTAATACACAACACGAGAAAAAATATGTGTTAGTAGGTATAGATAAGGCCACAAAATATTGTTGGATAAAAGCAACCAGTCAACCGAATGCGATGACAGTAATAAAATTCCTAAAAGAGATAATCAAACATTACGGGAAACCAGGTAAAATAACGTGCGACAATGGCACACATTTTTCCAACGACGATGTATGTAAATTTTGCAGCGAAATAGGAGCTAAATTATATCATTCAATGTCATACACACCACAGACACAAGGTCAAGTTGAATGTATGAACAGAATAATAAAGAAAACACTATCGAAATATGAGAGTACAGAAAACAAACAATGGCCAGAACACGTAGACAATGCTGCATTGACATATAATTTGACACCAATCGAAGGCCTAAATTATCGCGAACCATTTTATTTGATGCACGGGTATAAAGGCGAACCACCTGTTAACCTAAATATCCCGTCGCCATTGATAAATAAATCTAGAGAAGAACAAATCGAAGAAATAACCAAAATACGTGAAGAAATACCTAAGCTCGATAAGAAAAATGCAGAGAAATATTCAAAACAATACAATAAAGGGAGAAAAGAAATCAATTATGAAGTGAATGACCTAGTACTACTACGATCACCTATCAACTATGGTAAAGGAGAGCCAAAATTTTTAGGCCCATTTCATATAGTCAAGAAAATTTCAAAGCTGAATTATGTAGTACGCATAATAACAGAAGATGGAAATCAAATGGATGACACCATCCATGTAAGACGACTTTTGCCTTACATACTAAGAGAAGATCACACTCCACCACCATTAATAGAAGAAAACAATGACTCAGGAACTGAATATAGTGAAAACGAAGCCTATCCAAAAAGAAAAAGAGGTAGACCAAAGAAAATAGTCGCTGAAACAATAACAGTGAAAACATGAAGATAATATCTAAAAGACCAAGAGGAAGACCTAAGAAAACTTGTTTCAAAGCTAAAAATGATAAAACGAAGAAACACGTCACATTCGATAAAAGTGCAGATAAAGGAGAGAAAGATTCCAAAGAATGGAGAAAGAAATTCGAATTACGAGATCCAGAAAGGAGAAGAATCACAAGAAGGAAAATCAGAAAGATATACACAATACAATATAATGACCAAATTAGAGAACTAGAATCCAAAAAAGAAACAGACAATAGGGAAGTTAGTACGCAGCCAGAAGCCTTACCCTCTCAATCGGCAATCCTTCCGGCCTGCTATAACTACCCCCAAAATATTTTTACAGAATATAATCAACCTGTTGAATATGGCTCACAGGAATACTTAATCCCACCCTTAGAGTCCCACCCATACTATACCTATAACTATAATAACGAACCCCCTAACTTTTATTATTAATATTATACGTAAATTTAAGAAGATAATGTAAAGGTATCTTACTGAAGTTCTGAGTACTCACCTTAAAACTACAAAATTTTTTTTTTCTCTTCTAATCCTAGTCATCATAAATCAACTCCCGCTCTGTGACAGCTGTCTCCTCTTCCTCACCCTTTTTAACCTTGGAGCAGGAAGGACCTAGAGACTGGCAAACCAATGAAGTATCACATTTTGGTAAAGATATATTTGCAACTTCCTCTGAGGACTTTGGGACAACACATATCATCCGATATATCTCTTCAATGACATTCGGACCAACCAAAACAGTAGTACCGTTGGATATGGCAGTTGCCAACTCCTTCCGTAGCCTGCGATGTTCAGCCGAGATCATGAGTTGCTTTTCAGGACCCAACATACGTACAATCCTCACATACGCACGGGTAATATTGACGGACACATCACCTCGATAAACGTCTTCAATATTCCCACACAACACAACAATTTGATCATTCATGACACTTTCAATAGCAATAGGATTAGTGAGATGGAAACGACTCTCCACACAAACGTTCAAACGAAGTGTGATACAAATCAAAGCCGACATGATATTTAAGCATATATCATAATGGGGTAAATCAATCGGAGCAACACAAAGCAAGGAATATAATACATGCTGACTATCACACCGCCACATAGACGCGCGAGGTAATAAACAACCAAATTTGGCACAGAATTTGCCAATCTTCATTCGGCAGTCATAACATAATCCTACTGGAACCACTTGACGCCACAAACCATATGAAGTATTGAGCACGTCATTGGGATACACCTTACGATAAATGATCAGACCACTTGGACCACTACGATTAAAAGTATAATAATAAAGTGCTTTAAAAACGCGCCACATCGCTATCATCCCATGGAAAAAGCATGGACACAACGTAGTCCACACCTTCATCAATGGGAATGAATCCCAGGGGAAGAACAAAGATTCATCCACTGCCACAAATCCATCCCCAGGACGAAAAAGTTTGGGGAGTAACAAACATTCAACTGTTACACTCGACGAAGAGAACGGACAGGAACTACAATCCAAAATCGACATTTTCATTTAATAATAAACTTCGAGATCACGATTGACACTATTCCAGAAACAGAATATAACAGTTGACCGAATGGCACAATGAAGAGTATATATACGATAGAAATAATGGAATATAATCTTAACACTAGCACGAAAGGGAACGCCATAATTCACCACACTCTCTTCATCGGGATGAAGCCTATCGTTTTGAAAAACGACACGTAAGCAAATTGAATATAAAAAGCAAAAGGAACTAAGAGTAAAAATAAAATGATACTCCACAAGAAAATAGAAAACAACAAAAGTAATATCGATATACAGACGCATTTTCCCATTCGGAATCCTTTACATATATTAAAACCTAAACATGAGCACAATCTCACCATTAAAATACAAAACCACAAATTTATAACTAAAAATGTTTATCTTTCATATTTGCAGACAATGGGAAAAAGAGAACCACTAGCTATAATAACAACTACGTTTGCTGCACTCAGCCTAATCTCATGTACATCGGAGTCAGCAATCAAAATCAGTGCATCATCAGGCGCATACTTCGAACAAAATACTCACACAAAAACATACAGTAAAATGATACCAATAATTTATACAATAAATATACCCAGAAGAAATACGATACACGATTAGAGTAAGGAATTTTTGAAAATCAATGCATGTGCAACTACAGATAACCTCTGGTGTAATCAAAGATCACATAACCTGCACAAAACACTCAACGCAATCACCGAAATACAAACCGTTAATGAAGCAATAATTAACGAATTCGACAGAAAGAAGACATTAAGATCTAAAAGAGGAATACAGATAATTGGAGATATAGAGAAATGGTGTTGCAACGTTATGACACTAAGAGAAGGGAAAGACTTTATGAAAAACGAAATCAGGCTGAAAGAAGAATACGAAAAATTAAAAACCGTAGTAATAGAAAATCATGCCGACCTTTTAAATATAACATCAGAAATAAACTCGTTCGCCAGATATCAAAACGAGAATACTGAAATGTTACGAGAAAATTTAATAAATGTAAAAACAGAATTAAATACCAATATTAACGAACTTATCCTAGAAACAAGAAACAATACTAGACGCTGCAAGAGGATTATACGCAAACACAGCAACTGAAAATATAAAACTTTCCCATCTACTGCAAAATTGCAAAAATCACCACCTACCAGCCACAATAGTCCCCGAAGAAACACTACGAGAAGATTTAAATAAAATAAAGAATCTTACACCCAAATCCAAATTAAAACTTGCACTAGACGTAGATGATCTACAATCATACTACCAGAACAAACTAGTGAACTGCCACATTAACAACAACGAAATAGAAATAGAGATGAAAATACCACTACAGGATGCAAACACAGAATACAAACTATACAACTTTATACCTTTAGTATTCAAAACCCATGACAACAGATTATGCTATTGGGACCATGAGCCATCAACATTAGCACACAATATTAAAGATGATTCAACCAGACTAATTACAGGTACAGATCTCAATTTATGTAGTAAATCTGACTCATTATGTTATATACCTCCAGACTGAACTCACAATTACAAAGGGAATTGTGCCAGATCATTGTTTCTACGCAAACAATTCAGAGATATAATCAAAGCTTGTTCCTTTAAATGCGACTTAAACCACAGAGAACCGATAGTTCACCAAATTGACACCAAACAATTTGCAATAACTAACGCAATCAGCCCTCTAATAATAACCGATACAATAACAAAAGAACAGAAGGAGATTGAAGTCAACGAGACATGGCCAGGAGCCATATTACTAAAAGTACCATGTACCCATCAAATTTCATAATTAACAGACACAAACATCCCAGAAATCATAATACCAGCAAGAATCCCATGCATAAACGACTCAACACAGAAAACGGAAATAGAGCACCACCTTCCAATGGTTTGGACAAAATACGAATTTATAGAAGTTAATGCTGGAATAAAACAATCCTTTAAATTTCCAAACATTTCCATAGCATACAACCCCAAATGGAACAAAGTAGTACCATATCTCACACCGATAACACCAATAAAGTATACCCAAGAGAACCTGAAAACCGAAGAAATAGAAATTCCAAACCTGGAATATCAAGATACTGTCAATTTAATCCATCTAATACTAATTATTTGGTGCTCAATGTTATCAGTTGCTCTACTATTCCTTATCTACTCATCCGTACGACTTAATTGCCAGACAGTCAATGCACACAATATAATTAATGATTTGGCCAGAACAGCGCAAAAGTAAGAAACCTATAGATAATAAACAATATACAATAAGATGTAAATATTACAAGGTAAACAAAACAAAATTAAAATTTCGGCCCACTTTCTTCCAAATTAGGAGGAAGCAGGGGCTTCCTGGCTCTTTTGCCTGGGGGACCTTTGTTCCTTCGT
The DNA here is from genome assembly GCA_011428145.1 of Ericerus pela. Classification (NCBI taxonomy): domain Eukaryota; kingdom Metazoa; phylum Arthropoda; class Insecta; order Hemiptera; family Coccidae; genus Ericerus; species Ericerus pela. Next base: position 1,113,350 of record WOFM01000267.1, on the reverse strand, counting down.
ATTTAGACAGACGAACATATTTGCTGACCAAAATACTCCGCAACAATTAACGGCAAATATTTCCTCTAAATATTGACTGTTACCTCCGTTAGTAACCTAATTAACAGAGCTAACAATTATGCAGACATACAATTTATCAGCATAATTGTCAGCACTATTTAGGCATGTACCTAATGTACCCTTTTGCAAAAGTAAACAATATTAGGCATGAAAAGAAGTCACTTGGTAAATCGATTTACACCAAAACTTCACTTGCCTTTCTGAAGAGTTTCGAGGTAGTTCTACTACATTGAACTCTAAAGTCTGTAGGTATTCCTAGACACCGCCAAGTTAGCAGTCCACCCTATGTAGAGGTGAGACGACGATAGATAGAATCTTAATATATATATGTAAGATCGGTTAAAAGTTACATGCAATAACGAGACGAAAGAATGCACTCAGTAAATTTTATTAAAGAGGAATTCAAAACAAAGTCGCTATTACATATCACAACGACGTACGACGTACAACTTGAAAACGTATGAATTAGAATCAAATAATCGAGAAGAAATAGACGAGAGAAAACTAAGAGGAATAGACAGGAATCAACAAGAGAGAAAAGGTGAGCGGGTAGATGACTGATAAAGGAGAACGAAAGATGACATGCGATGTACAACGATAATACAAAGTATTATCGTGTACGAAAGAATGATGAACGTTCTTACATCCCCCATTCCCACTCATTTAAGAGCGAAAGAGAGAGAAAAAAAGGAAGGAAGGGAAAGGAAAGAAAGAGGCAAAAATTACATGGTTACAAGGTATACAATAAAAGTTTCGAAGCATGATATAATTTCTTATGATTGCGAATAACAAGTTCATAAACATTGTTAGAAAGAGTACGAGTAATCTTAAATGGACCCGAGCGGAGAGGGTCGAGTTTATTGCGATTAAGCTTGTTACCGTTATCCACGAGGACGAGGTCACCGTTCGTAAATGGTACATCTAATTTACCTTTATCATAGCGGAGTTTATTATATCTATGGAATTGCAGAGTACGTTCATATGCGAGCTTGCGGTCAATAGTAATATCCAAAGAACGAGGAAAAGAAGATGGAACAATAGAGGGGAAAGAACCTGTAAGAAGATAGGACGGAGGAAAAGAAGTAATGGAGTGAGGTGAGTCATTATAGTATTGAACGCATTTATGAGTAAGGGAGGTCCAGTCGGAGGAAGAGGAAGAGGGGTCGTTGATCATACAACGAACACGATTCACCAATGTCTGATTGAGGCGCTCATTCAGGCCATTGGAAAATGCGCAATCGACTGCAGTAAAAACATGGGTGATATTAGAGTTCGTGCAATAATCAGTAAACACGTCAGAAGACAATCCACCATACTGATCGGTGAGAAGGGTACCAATAGAGTGACCCTTCTGCACCGAGTCAACCAGTGAAATCATCTCGCTAGCTGTCTGACCTTTAGAGCACAGAACCCAGGCGAAACGGGTGAAGTGATCGACAAGAAGGTGAAGGTAGCGGAAGGAAGGATGATATTTGGAAAAACCACCTATTGTGTCGAGGGACATAATTTCGTAAGGACCAGAAGGGGGACCGAGGATGCCAAGACGGGTGGTGAGACGGGAACGACGAGACTTGTTCTTTAGACATACTTCACATTTCGAGCAAAAAGTACGAATTAAACGATACATAGACGGAAAGGTGAAATCATACGAAATAATGGATATCATGTGTTTAGAACCTATGTGGCCAAAATGAGCGTGTACTTGATCGGCGAGTGAGAGACCAGAAGCGTGAGTGAGTACAATACGAGCACGACCACGTATATTACGAATAATAACATTATCACGGAACGAGTCTGAGCTTAATTTTACTACATCAGTTTGCATTTGACGAATGCTATCGTGGGAAAGAAAGTAGAGCGAGGGAATGATAGGTTCAGGAGAAGAAGAATCAGAAGAGGGTTCGAGAACGGGGTTACGGGAAAGGCAATCGGCTTTGTGATTGGAGGAACCGGGGTAATAGAGAATGTCAAAGTCAAACTGCAGGAGTTCGTTGGCCAGGTCGCCAAGTTCCTCATCAGGACGAGCTTTGAGGTTGAGGTGTTGGAGAGGCTTGTGGTCAGTGTAGACAGTAAAGTGTCTACCAATGAGCCAGAAGCGCCAGAAACGGATAGCCTCACGTACAGCAAGACTTTCGATATAAATAGCTTTTTTCTTCTTTTGAGCTTCCGACAATTTCTTCGAGAAATAGGCGACCGGCATGAAGGTGCCGTCAGCCTGCTTCTGCTTCAATACCGCACCAATACCCACTCCACTGGCGTCAGTGTAAATGAATACAGGTTTGGTATGATCGAAGATTGCAAGAATCGGAGCGGAAGTCAAAAGTTTTTTTGTAGTATCGAAACTTTGCTGACAAGAGGGGGACCAAGAGTAAGGAACATTTTTGCGGAGAAGATTGTGGAAAGGTTCGAGAAGGGTGGTGGAATGAGGAATAAATTTTCGGTAGAAATTTACTTTGCCTAGGAATTGACGAATTTTACGACGAGAGGAAGGGAGGGGAAAATTTTGAATAGCGATAAGGTTATCATTGAGAGGCTTAACGAAATTAGGTGAGAGAATATGGCCGAGGTAACGGATCGAAGACATTGCGAAGTTACATTTATCAAAATTAAGGCGAAAACCTTCATCAAAAAGGAGGGAAATCAAAAGTTGAATATGATTAACATGTTCATCAAAGGTGCGAGAAAATACAAGGATATCATCCAGGTAATTAACACAAAAGGAAGATAAATTACGAGACTTAATAACATTCGAAAGGATCCGTTGAAAGATGGCAGGTGCGCTTTTAAGACCGAAAGGCATAGAGCGCCATTCATAGTGCCCATGTTGTGTCACAAACGCCGTTTTGGAGCGATCCTCAAATTTAATCGGAATCGAATGAAAAGCTGCATTGATATCCAGCGCCGAGAACCACTGGCAACCATGCGTTTTTACAATAATGTCATCGATTAAGGGAAACGGATGACACTCTGGAACAATTAATTTGTTGAGCTCTCGAAAATCGACACACATACGTGTCTTAACCTTCAAACTGTTCAGGCCATCCTTCTTGTATTGAAGGGTTACCAGTGAGGCAAACGGCGACGAAGAGAAAGAAATCATATTATATTTAAGTAACATAGAACATTGTTTTTCAATTTCCTCCTGGTCGGAGAAAGAGCAGCGGTAAGGCTTTTTAGCGACGTAAGTGTCATGAGTTAAACGAATAGGACATTCATATTTAGTAACATTTCCAACATCGAATTTATGACGGGCAAAGGCGGAATGATTTTTTTTTATTAAATTCTGAACGACAAATTTTTGGTTATCTTTTAAGTGAGAGGTTTTGGAAGACCCTGATTTGATAGACGGAAGAGAAGCCAGGTCGGAGTAATCATATTCGTCCAACATTCTGCCATGAAAAATAGGGTTTTCGCATTCATCAAAATAAAGCTGTGCTACTCTATCTGGCAGGACAATGGTAAATGAACGACGTGTCCAACGAGGTTTCAAATCAGTTTTTGCCATTTGAGCGATTGGAAGTTCCATTAATGCCGTATGAAATTGAAGGTCGCGAAATTCAGGCGGAAAAGCAAAAACTACCGTCTGTCCAATTACCTGTATGGAGATAATCTGAGGAGTAGTAGTCTTTCCTTCAGAACCAGATGGAAGAGCAGCGATGGTAAAACGAGCTTTCACAGACATCATGTAGATTACGACGAGAAAATCGGTAACGCGAAAAGCGAAAATTAATAGCAAAGTTTTGAATTTGTAAGATCGGTTAAAAGTTACATGCAATAACGAGACGAAAGAATGCACTCAGTAAATTTTATTAAAGAGGAATTCAAAACAAAGTCGCTATTACATATCACAACGACGTACGACGTACAACTTGAAAACGTATGAATTAGAATCAAATAATCGAGAAGAAATAGACGAGAGAAAACTAAGAGGAATAGACAGGAATCAACAAGAGAGAAAAGGTGAGCGGGTAGATGACTGATAAAGGAGAACGAAAGATGACATGCGATGTACAACGATAATACAAAGTATTATCGTGTACGAAAGAATGATGAACGTTCTTACATATATATATGTGTTTTCACATACGATTATCAGCTAAGTGAGCGAAGTTACTTAAGTATAAGAATTTATTGTGACGAGGTGTTAACCGTAATTTATTGTGACTGTAATTCGGTATTAAATATTGTTTGATAAAAACAAGTATTTATTTTGTGTGTTTGTTCACAACTATCCGGGATAACAAACACAACAATGACAAAATAATAATTATAATATGGTCCCACCATTCCTTAATAAATTAACATATCTCTGTTTTTTTTTTTTATAAGTGTTTAAAAAACACAGAACAACCACCAAAAGCACTACTAGGGGTACTATTTTTAATGGGGCTATTCATATCTCACATGACTACATGGACCAGTGAAAGGCACATATGATTTGAATATTAGCAGAATAGCCCTATAAAAAACTTTTTAGAACAGCACTTTTTGCCATAAAGAATAATGTGCCTGTAAATATACACTTGCGTGTGGAGGTAATATTTCGGGAAAAATTGTTTTTTTTAATGTTTTTCACATGTGTTAGTGAGTATAGTAGACACCAGCACAGTACCGGCGGAGGAATCTTTCAAACGATGCGAAGGGCTTTGTCAAAGAATGCCACTTTGTATGTCAACAATGGCAGGGTGAAGTCCATGGGGTAGGGCTTTGTCCACCCACTTTATCCCCTCACCATTGTTGCTCCCAAAGTGGCATAGCATGGACCAGCCTCCCCGCATCTGTCCAAAAGATCTCACCACTTATGTAATAAGTGAACCTAGAATCTGTACTTATTTTGATGAAAAACGTGTTTAATCTTAAATAAATATTTTGAAAAACATTTAAAAAAAAAGAGAATCTAATGAACCATTCTTGAAAAAAAAAAAAATTATAAAACTTTACCCTTGGTGGGATTTGAACCTGGCACTACTGATTCTTAAAAGCAGCATCTCTAATATACAGCCATTATAGGAATGTGAGAAAATGTTAACAAAAATATAGTATTATTGTATCATTTGACGTATTAATTTGCCCAAAATATTTCCTCCACATGCAAATGTATATTTACATGCACATTAAAGAATAAAACTAGGTACCTACTATCACTGTTTACTTTTTTATTTTACCATTGAAAGAATATCGAGTTTTTTTTTCTGTGATCTCCTCTGACGAGGGCAGGTCACGACTGTAGGTATCCTGCTGGTACTAGGGATCGAATCCGCTATCGACAGGAACCTAATTCGATCGACCATCATAAGCCAAAAAATATAGCACTGTAATCACACGGCCACGGTGTCGGGTGATGATGGTGAGAGGATACGCCGATCAGTGTGCGTGGCCGCCACAATAGCCAAATTTAGATCAACCTTAGAGGTGCGCACTTTCTCGATACCGCTTTGTTTCTGTTTTCTCAAGTAACAAAAAGGCATTTTTAAACCGGTCAGTTTTTCCGCAGATATTTTAAATCACCTAATTTATTTGTTTGCAGCAAAGGCCAAATAGATCAAAGCTAATTTAATACTTCTAGCACTTCTACAACTTGCATAAGTAGATAAATAGGACGTACGTAGTGCGTACAAATTACAGTTAGGTACCTGTTTACTGTAGCTTTACAGCTACAGTACGTAAATTGTAACATTGTCGATGAAATTAGAAAACCAAAGCAAAATCGAATTTAGCATGTCGTAAAAATAAAAATTAAAGTGGGTGGGCAAAAAAAGTTATAGCTGATCCTGCCGTGATTTTCGCCCTCCCGAATACGTTAGGCGCTTCTAATTTGGGGCTGAATGAGCCCAACTAACACGCAAAAACCCATTTCGGAAACGTTGCTACGCTGCGTAAGGAAAACATTGATGATAAAAAATCAGACCTTGCGACTTGTTCGAAATTCGGCAAATTGGTAAAATCACAGTCGGTACCAATCACCCATAAGATCGATTGGCAGCCTCGTTTAACCAATCCTTTCTTTACGTCCGATGGAAACATCAACAATGGCAATGAGTCAAGGCTAATGGCTCAGAAAGAGACCTAATTTTCAACGTACGTTGCATTAACGAGTGTCGTGTCGAAGGTACATACATACCTATATACCTAGGTATTAATATATCTTTCGATGCAAACGAAATCTCTTCTTGAAATTAAGGACTGCAGATCGTATTATTTAATTATAATGTTTCATCTGCAGGTGGATCCACGGGGGAGGAAGTTTGACAGTTTTAACACCCAAAGGCTGTATCCACACTTTTATGCATAAAGGAGGGCCAGCATTAACATTCTTTCATTTCTCTTGCTTCTTTACATTACCATTTTGTTTATTTCGTTTAATGGGCTTCGTTGCATAACTGTTTTTATTTTACTTCCTAGCGAAAGTAAGTTTCACCTCAAAAATATGAAAAAATGGTGAGGCTCCCAGTCAAATTTCCATGAAAATGTTAACTTGATTGATTTTTTATTTTTAATTATTTTTTATCTTAGCCTGTTAAATTTTTAGTGTGAAACGAAAATTAATTCTCCTTATACTCTAGAAGAGCAGGTTTTCATGATCAATAAAAATTCTAAATTGTGGCAAGTTAGAACAAAAAAAAAAAGAAAAGAAAAGAAAAGAAAAGAAAAAAATAAGGAAAGGTTACAGTGACATTGTTTTATGGGAATAGCAAGGACTCGCTTTTCGGGCATAAGGAGATTTTAGGGGCTTCCATTTCAAGGGAAGAAGGGAAAGTATAGTGCAACTCTAAATAGACGGTTAGATCAACTAGATATTGTCCCATCATGCTGGAGCACAACTTCATAGCCTGGCAATACTTGCGTTTTTTATTTTGTAAAAAACAAATAAAGTGGGTATTGACTTACCCATGACAATGGAGGAGTTATGATTAAAGGGGTAAAGGAGAAGTAAGTTGAGGATGGATAATCGGGGATACTAGAATGATATATCTCAAAGAATTAACGTAAATACCACCCACCCTTGATGAAATTCTTAATGTACGCTCCTGGTTTCACTCAACGTTCATGCCCTTACCTGCTTCATCTTTTCTATGGGGGTCAAAAACCTGAGAAAATCACAAATCGATTTTCTTTGAAACGGTAAAATAAGCGAAAGATTTACTTCGCTCGTTCGTTGAGAGATTAAACGACTTTTCACCATTTTAAAATTTTTCACACATAAGTTACATGTTACGTATTTTTTACCCGATCGAAAATGGCGAGTAAGAAAGAGAAAGAGTGCGAGGGAGAGGGTGTTGGGGTGGAGATAGAAAATACAAGAAAACAGTGTAATCTCTTCGAGCATGAATGTCCTTTACCTATGGATTCGAGTCGACCTGCTGGTAAGGGGTGGCGTGCGCATCCCCATTTCATCGTACGACCAAAACCGTCGTTACGTCAGTTGGGGGTTAGATGTTGGGCATTGAGGGTTATTTTCAGCCAACGTTATATAATCTAACTTCTTCTCTTTTTATTTCTCTCTCTCTCTCTCTCTCTCTCTCTCTCTCTCTCTCTCTGTCTGTCTGTCTGTCCCTGTTTCTCTGGTCGAATTTCAGTGTACGACGTCATGTCTGACGAAAACGACGGCGTGAAAAAGTGTTGAGTGATCAAATTTCGGACGTTTTCGTTTTTCGATGCGATTGTGAGAAAATTACGAAAGTTTTTTCGTCGAACTGAAAATTTACTGAACGTAATATCTATTTGTGAATCATCCAGAAATACAGGGTAAGCCGATTTAATATAATTTTTACCTATAATTTATAAGTTATTATGTCGTTGCTCAAAACTACCAGAATACCTCTGATAAAAAATTAGTTGTTTTCATTATTTTGAAACGTATTTTCTTTATTAGAATCATTACATAAAAGAAAATGCGAATATTCGTTCATCTTTGTACATGATAAATTAGGTAAGTACCTACTCGAGGAAAGAATTGAGAAAAGGCTGTATGCAGGGTGTAGTTTTGATGTTGTTCCACAAAAAAAATACATAGGATTTGAGTTTTCTTGATATAAAAAGTGGTGGCCGGTATGTGTTCGAAGGTTTGAAATAAACTTTTCTGATATTAACGCCAATGAGAAGTCGAATGGTGCTGATATGAAGTCGTTACAATGGCAGAAATGAAATGAGAACTAAAGGTAAAGAAATTCGGTACACCGTATTTAGTATGTATATGCATATTGGAAAATCAAATGAGGACAAGGATAAATTACAAGAGGTGCTCAAACTGCTTTCATTCTGCCAGAACGCAGTGACCCAAGCGGTTGTAAAACTCCGTTTTCACTCCACCCATATCCCCACAAGAGAAAACCGCATCCTGTAAAGCAATAATTGTTTCATACGATCGTCCCAAATGGAAGATTTTCGTTTAAATGGGTCTCTGGGAGTAAAAGTCGCATGGCGTTAGATCGGGTGATAGTTCAGGCCAAGGTGTACCCATACCCAATTCAATGTTCAGCTCTACCTCAGTCAGTTTGATGCGTATCGACTTCGAACCAGCATCGTTCGATTTATTGTTGAATTTTAGGTCAGAAAAGTTTATTTCCAACCTTCGAATCCGTACTGGCCACCATTTTTTATGCGAAGAAAACTTAAATCCTACGTATTTTTCACACGGAGCAACATCAGTGTTACCACCCTGTATAACTTCATAATATGCAGCGAATAGAATGGACAAAAAAGAAGCTGCTTCTATTGACAATATTAATCGTTCTGGTAACCATTCGTTCTTCGTGTGGGACCCTCGAATGTCTTTTTACGTACATTTGTTGAACTTAATTTTTGTTTTTCTCATATCCTGCGACTCCAATTCTGCGAAAGACGCAATATGACAAAAATAAAAATACGCGTAAAAAAAAGATCTAAACTTGGAGCCTACTTCAACAGCGATAGGCTGCTCAAGTAACATTTAATTCTCAAGTGTACCGATCTGACCAGTAGGTACCTCCTATACCTGCGAATGGTTAAGTATTTTCTTAGGATCTGTTGTAACTGAAGCATCGTCGAATTCGGGATTTGCAGTAAAGTTTTCGTTCTTGACAATTCCGTTCACGAAAGAAACTTTTCTTCAGAACATACTCACCGAGCTGGGAGTTGGTTGCGGTTGTGTCGCGAAATTCACAGAACGTTTTGCGAGAAAAAAAAAATTGCGACAGCTAAATGCCAAACTAATGGCGTACACGATTCCAAATTGGATAGTCTTATCATTGAAAAGTTGTAAAAGTTTCACATTTTTTCCCGTATCGAACGGGCCTAGTGCAATGTCACGTTCACCAAAAGAACCAAAATGAAGTGTTTGGGTGAGAAACGCAGGTAGCACCTCGTTTTGGAAGTCGCTGTATGACGCTGTCATTGGCTTCTCCTCGTACAATCCCAATGAAGTTGTAGCTCGTAAACGCAACACGTAGTGAAGTACGCTTAGGGCGGGGCAATCAGCCAAAACGTATCCCTTCACTTTCACGGGGGGGGGGTGTGTTCTTTTCTGTGGGAGGTGGTGCCTCCAATTTACAAAATTTGGAAACTTCGAGTGGCGGTATGACAACGACCCGACATCGCTGCGTAAGGTGCGTGCGACGGTACCTAGTCACGCAGTTACGTTACCTAATCCAATTGTGATTCTCCAGAATTTGGTGCACGCACTCGGTAATTCATGGAGTGTCTACTGCTGGATTTGGATGGGTGCGTTTTGGTCTCGACCGAATGTGCTGGAACGTCGGCCGCCGTACCCGTGGACTGCCTAACCACGTGGTAGAGGAGTGCCACCGAGACACTCCTTGAAAATGGAGAAACATCGCGTCGGTCTGACTCTAACCTTCGATAAAATTAGCCTCGGATAATTAGTTGTCTACGGTGTTTTTATGCGCATCCTCGCAGTCGCTGGTCATTCTGGACTCGAACGAGCTAACGGGTTATTCTGTTTTAGATTTGGAGCGCAGATATGTCCAAGAAACTATTTATGAAGCCGCTGAAGGCACTCGCCTCGCCAGGAATTTACCTTTTCGGCAAATACAACCAGTACAAAAGAGAACGACAACAATCGTACAGACCGAATTTGCCCACCGAAAATGAACTCTCGCAGTTGAACACGAAAATAGTGAGTACCTATTATCAATCAGCGATATTCAAACGTACTAACGATAGATTATTTAAGTGCTTCGATTTCAAATCGTTTTATCGAGGAAAATTCACAAAAAAACAAAACAAAACAAAACAAAACAAAAAAATAAAATAAAATAAAAAAACACAACGAAAGTCGGTAAATATTAAATTTCCATATAATTATTCTGAGAAGTCATTCTTCTTCGACGAAGTTTGAATTGATATTCGGAACAAGTGCGGGCTTGTAGTCTGTAGCAACTTTGAAATTCGTTGCGAATGGCTCTCGACTATTCGTCACCAAAAAGAATTTTCCTTTCAAACTGGAAAAAAGAAAGAAAAGAAAAGAAAAAAAAAAAAGGAAAAAATGAAACAAAATGAACGAATAAATTATGGACGAAAAATGGAGTAAAAGATGAATCGTATAATAATAATATTATCCCAAATGCGTACAAACCAATCGAAAATATAAATCGATTTTTCGTCACCTAAAAAGGTAATTTAAATACAGCCGGAAAAAATCCTCAGCAATGACGTCACGCTTTTTCGAAATTCTTTTATTCGCCGTTTTCGTCGACTTGATGTTATTTTCGTAAATAAGCATTTTCTCTCCACTTTCTGTTTCCATTTCGTTTATTCGGCATGTTTTATTTTATTCGTCATAAATTTTGAACCGTAGTAAAAGAATCGTGACATGTCTTTCGGCTCTCCATACAGACTACTGTATTATGGTTTAAGAATGGATAACAAATTATTTGGTTTTGAATTTTGTTAGCTCGTAGTCAATTTTTATATAATACCCAAAAGCTGCCACGTTATAAATGAAGTGCTGGAGAAATGGTGATAAAGACCGTTGTGAATTGCGTCGAGCTTTAAAGCTTTACAAATGGCACCGTTGACGTGGGTGGGTTGGCAAATTTTGAAATTTATAACGACGCGGACGGGCGTCTCATTTGTCAAGAATGTGAAGACGTTTCTTTCGAATAATGTATCTCTCATTTTAATATTTATGTTTCTTATTCGAAAAGCGAGGGTGAAAATTACGAAAAGTCGATGAGATTATAATTAATCATCGAAGAAATGAAATAACAGAGAATAGTCATCTCTCAGATTTAGCGATTCGAAACCTTCGAAATGAATGAAACGAGTCCGTCTGTTGGTTAATCGAACACGGGCAACTTTTTTATCAACTAATTACCGAATAGTTGATTAGTGGCTCAAAAGTTACTTTCTTTTTATGTCCGCGTAAATGCGCACCTATTTAGTTGCTCCAACAGCTGTAGCAAAGTAAAAATATGATTGAAAAGTATCCAATCGAAGATCGAAACCTTTTTAAATTGTCAAAAATATTCATTCGCGACGAATTATTGTATTTTCAAGTCATAAATTACCCACCAGCAGACTTAAATAATTATAATGTAATATACGCCAGTTAATGAAGGATTGCTTGGCAAATAAAATAACAGCAAGGCTGCCTTCTAGCCAGCTTTTTGGTTCGTCTGGAATTGTTCTTCTCTTCTTAAGGGCAACGTCACATGAGCAGTATTTTGTAAGCAGTAAAATTTTGGGTAATATTTTGCTGCTGTTTTGAAAGTTGTCGCACGAACTGTATTTTCTAGGCAATAAAATTTGGGGCAGTATTTTGTTAGTGATTTTAGAGAAAGTGTCAGGTAGTATGATACGTAATTAGGCAAAATTCAGTACCTCACACTGGCGGACGCAAGTTCGTCTTTGGGAAGGGGTTTTTTAGAAAAATCATTGAAATTTTCATAAATTTTAAGGCTATTGTGAGACGGATTGTATTACTGTAAATTTTAAATTAGATGGAATTCCAGAAACATTGATGAAAAATTAACAAATAATAATAAGTACCTGGTTCACCGAACTTTGTTCGCATGTGGAAAAAGACAAAATTTTTGTTAATTTTAATCAAGCTGGAGAATTTCAGCGATATATGTTTATTAGGTATATTCTTCGTTATTTTCGAATTCGTATATTTCGAGAAATAAGATCGCAATATTTAATTCGTACTTCGTTAGTCATAAATTTTAATAATCATAGCACAAAATTCGCTAATAAAACCTTTCTTATTCGTTATTTTTAGAGTTAATCAATTTTCCAACGTTCGTTGTTATCACTTGTTGGTGGTGAATAGATTGAGATGCTCATATATCTATTCAACAAATTTTCTCAAACTGGAGACCTATCTTTTTCGTACCCAAATACCTCTATACTGTAATTTTCAGCAACATCGTCAGTTTTGTTATTCATAATGCGTTTGCATACCCACATACCCACATATACACATACAATTATTTCTCCTATTATAGTATAGAATAATCCCAAAAATAACAAAAACTTGAAATGAATAGACATGTTTTCTGCTTTTTAAATGTTTTTTCTAATTTTATTTTTTCTTTGGTGGGAGGTGTAATGGTCAAAAGAAGCTCTGGTAGTACCGTTTAGAACCACTTTCAGTGTTACACCATACAGGAATATAATACTGAAGACGTATAAATATTTCTATAATATTTTAAAATAGATTATCCACAAACTATTGTGGACCTTAACTTGTTGAGAGAAAATAATAATATTCAAACACAATTTGTACGTTAAATAATTTTACTAAAAAAATACTTCGTTACATCAATAATATTTCAAACATAAATAATTCAACGTTGGGTTAAACCCTTAGACAAAAATTGTTTAATAAATGTACATTAAGTAAGTAAACAACTGAACCCGTAACTGAATACTGACTGTATTGTCACTAGGGTTTAAATACCCATTCCGGGTATGTAAGTGTATGTGGTAAATAGACTAGGTGAGGTAGGGACTTGTTATAATAGGGATATGCTGACTTGCGGTATAATCAAGGGACAGGCATATTTAGGTCACTGAATGTGAAGACAGGATTCCTATATTCATAATATTTTGGATGGGTAATTTTAGGTTGTTTACAAAAGAGTTGTAGGATGTTTAGATTATAGTCAAATACCTGCATTTCTTGTATTCAAACCGTGTTAACGAATATTGTTCGTCATAATTAAAAATAGACGAAAATATACGTTACAGGAGGTTCCAATCCCCCCTCAAAAAAAATTTCCCTTCCTACGCCACTGTTGCTTCTTTTTACTCATAATTACATATTAAAACAAATAATATTAAAAAAAAACAAAAAAAAAAAAAAAAAAAACAGAAAGAATGACCTCTTTTTTAGATATAAACCTAAATACTGCAAATTAATTACTGCTCATGTGATCGTCATCTTAGATTTTGCTGATAAATCAGTTTCTCATATTGCATCTCATACAGGTAGACTAGCCGCAGTGTGAGATTCGAGCAGTAGTCAAATTTCATACTGAAAATATCTGCCGCACAGTATTTTTACTGCGCAGCATGTGTGACGTAACACATTGATTTACACAGTAACCGTACTACGCAACATTTTAATACCTAAAAAATACTGCTTGTGTGACATAAGCCTAAGAATAGTTTAAGATTTTTTTAAATCACCTCTACTCACGAATCGTCGAGTCGATTGAAACCAAATTTGGCAGAATGTTAGCAGACGCAGCCAAGGGTGGATAAGGGGGCGATTGCCGCCGTTGTCTCCCTTTTTATTTTTCTTTGCTTACCACTTTTCAAATTTGAAAAATTTTTACTAATAAATATTCGACAGTGTGTTCCGTAGAGGTTAAATTTCTCAATTTTGTAAATTTTCTGTACGAGCGAAATAAAAAAGAAAAAAAATACGTAAAACTGTTTTTGGCTCCTTTGAAAAAATCCTGGTTACACCTCTGAATGTTTGTATAAAACATAATCAGTGTCTGCGCAAAATATCGTAACCATTGCCCAAACATTGACCATTTTAGAGCTATTAAACCGCAAAAAGTGGAACATAATCGAATGTACGTGCGTATTGTACGGCAGATTTGCACCAAAAACAATGGTCATAGACCTGGTCGTAGTTTTTCTATTTCTGCAACTATTGCATAGAACAATGTAAAAATAGGTCATGGGGTTGGCGGTTCAATCTAAGAATGAATTGAATTTTTTCTTTTGTAAAAGGGGGATGTTAAAATGTGACTGATGCTCAAACGAAGGGAAATAAACATCGGTAATATTACATAAAAAAATGAAGCACGTAAGTACCTACTTCAATAATTTTTGTGGATCATGATGAAGAAATTTTAAGGTGACCATATTTCTCTCTTCACAGAATTTTGTTGTTGTCGTTGATTTTTTTTCATGAGGTTAATACGATTTTTTGAAAAATGTTTTAGACACTTAATTTGTGTGATTTTTTTATTATTTTTGTCTCTTTTTTATTATTCTTCTGAACTATGTCTGAAAGTTATTCGCGTAAAATGGCGAATGAAACATCGTTTTTGAAACCTGTTTTACAGTGATTTTATTCAATTTTGTTCGCCAGCTTTGAATGTCACTGATTTCAAACAAATGTTTTAATATTAGGAACTCTTTCATCAACAAGGTGGCTCGCTTTTTTACGTTCGCTTGTTTAAAAATTCGGAACAATAAAAATCGAGGGTCTCCCTCTGTTATCTTATCTGTATCAAAAAAGTCATTGAATTTAATTTCCTCGCTTGTTGTAAAACAGTGTAGGGTTATATTTCATTACGAATTCAATTTAAATAGCATATACCTAATTTTTCACTCAAATTTTTACTCTACGAACGGTACCACTTTGATTTTAGCTCGTCAGTTTTTTGCTTATTCTTGAAGAACATAAAAAAACTAGGCGCTTTTTAGCTGGGCAATAACAATAGGATGGCACGTCGGTTTTATCCGGTCGAAGATTCCTATCTAAAAAAATTTGGCACTAAACGAAAAAAATTCGAATGCCAGGTATATCTTTGAAAATCTGTTGAGGTTGAGCCAAAATTTCAACGAAGTTATCGCGGCTGATTAGAAAATTAAAATTTTCTCATTATATTAATCACTTGCACTACTTCTTGCACCCATTAAAATTGGCACGAATAAAATGTGTTCATGTGTTGTTGGATCTTAGCCAGCAATAAATGAAACTATGTACTTCACTTTAAACAGGATTTTCATTTTATGATTTTCTGTATGGTTCGAGTCGAGTGGATATTCTCAGAAAGGTGATACCGTACATGTCACTTTTTGGCAGTTTCGAGTTAATCATTGGGCATGATTGAAGAAAACAAATTCTAGAAGCTGGAAAAAGTGATATCTCAGTTGATAATTTTTCACCATCAACTTTGATTTAGAAAAAATATGATATGTCCGCAGAAGCATTTGACTCTCAAGCAAAAATTGATAAGTATACTTAAAAAACGTGCTATGTCATTGGTTTTTCGCTAACTGTAAGTTACATTTTATTCAAAACATGATAAATATATCACATCAAAACGTAATATGGGAGGATGATTTTTTGTCAAAATATGATATGTCACAAAATCTTCTGGTCTACATGTATTTTTCAATAATCTACTCATTATTTCATGTTGTACTCGTGATTAACTGAAACTGCATCCCACAGAACAGTGTTCCACTTTTCATACTGCAGTTTACTTAATTTCCCGAATTCATCCTTCCAGGTAAAATTTCTTTTTTGTCTCCTGAAAAATGGCAAAAAGTGAAATATCAGCTTTCTGAAAAAATCACATTTTATTTTGTCCAATAAGTAAGCCAACTGGAAAAAGTATGAACAGAATATCCAAAATGATCAAACGAGTACGATAGGTAGTGAATTGAATGCGAAAATTAAAGGAATAGTCTTTCTAAATAGTAAGAAATGCTCGCTGAAAATAAAGGTTAATTTGGTCTCAGATAACAAAGTCTGCGCTTCTTAAGATGTTTCTCTCTACATTTTTCAAAACAATATAATTTTAACCACGCGTAAAATTGTGTAATCTGTTTTCAACATTAAATCAATTTTTCCAATCCAGTATTTTTAATTTGAAAATAAAATTTGGACTGTTTGCTTTTGTATGAGATTGAATCGATAAAATTTGGAGCAATTGTTAAGCTTAACTCAAATCTGCAGAACTATTTCGTTTCTATTTTAGCTTATGGTTGGCTATTTAATACAGATAGGTTAATTCTCTCAAAGAATGGGCAGAACATGGAGGATAATAAACCGAAAAAGCTACTTATTGATAAAGCACTATATTTTGAGTTTAATTTTTCTTTTAAAAAATGAAGATGTTGGATGAGATTCGGCTTCCAAAATTATTAATGACTATAAGATCGTCGTTTCCTTATTTTTTATTTGTAATAAATGCAACTTCCGTAAGTCCATAGACGGAACTAAATGATTTTCCTGGCTTTTTAAACTCGAGAAACCAAAATAAAATTTAGATACCTGGTGATACTTTATACTTTTTTGCAAAATTTTTTTTGGAAGACTGAGCAACTTGCTGGGAGTCTTAGTGCTCAGCCCCTCGAATTCCACCAACGATCTCACAGCGTAGCTCCAGAAATGGGAGTAATCCATCACACTGGAGATATTAAAACTTTCACAAAAAAACAAGATCTTTGATCTGATGTAGATCAATTCAAATTTTTGTGATATTGATCTGTGGATTAGAATCAGATCATTCTTAATTTCTGATTTCTCTTTGTTTTTACTTTTTAAGTAATTCAACGTGCTTTCGCTCTATGCTACCTTCCTTTGATAGTTCAGTTTCAGTGAAATACAACACCATACTTATCCACCTTACAGGCAAAACTTATAACACAAATCTGAAAATTTAAATTGACTTAGTGAAATGTGCTGAACATTGCGACTCCAGTGAAATTCAAGGTCAAGGTCATCAGACTACCTATTCTTATAAGCGTAGTTTTCTTGTCTTAGTTGATGGAAAAAAGTTTTACAATATTAGAATTGAAAGTTGAGGACATGATAATTATATCTACTTATATCGATATACCGAGTCTCATTTCTCTAAAAAGCCTTCAAATAACCTTGCCGTTAAGTTATTTTAAGCTGTTATCAATTATTATTATTATTATTATTATTATTTAATAAATGGAAAATCACGGAAAGGCGAAAATGATTAAAATTGACCTGATACGTGAATAATCTGATCTTTCATCTTTCATTAGATTTAGTTCATATCGAGATCACTGATCTAGATCGGGTATTTCAGGTGTGATTTCACCAATCTCTGTGTGTAGTTCTTCACCTTCTGTTCGTCCTCAAACTTCGGACACCGTACGAGTTTTCGGTATCAAACTTACTTCGGATTTGCGGCAAATCCCATAAACTGCCTTTCTGTTCTATTCGTCCGGGGGTTCGTAATTAATGGCGAACAAGCTCCGGCCAAAAAAGCCTCGTAATTGGCGCACCTGGTGGCCGGAAATCCTTTTTCATTTAGCACGGATTCGGCGTAATACTGCCAGGCTCTGTCGTGGCTGCAGGATACTGCGAGGGGAGAGAAGTGGGTAAATAGTAGGTACGAAAAAATATACATTAACAAAATGATAATACAGAGCCTAATAATAAACATTAACCTTCCGTGACGTGGTACCATAAATTCTTTCACCGACACTTTTCGTGCATTTCACAAATTTCTTGCCTCGATTAGCATTCAATTTTTATTATGTTTATTCGTCCTCGACTAATTTTCCAGTTTAAACCCGAATATAAAACCTTTATAGTACTTTTTTTTTTTTTTTTTTTTTTTAATTTTTTTATTGTAGCCTAACCGTGAAAGAAGATAATCCGTGACACTGTATAGTCTCAAATTTGGAACTTCTTGTTGGTTTCGATGGTATCAACAATGAAATGTAGGTAGCCTATTAACCCTGTTGTAATAATAGGTAGTATGACAGACAACCATCCTAATCGGCCAACCTTTTTATGTCCCCAATGCAGCTGCAATGAAAATAATAGGTAGCTAAGTAGGTAGGTGGGTGCGTGGGTAGGTACACTCAGAACAATAATTCATTATTGCATAATCGCAGCCATGCTCAGATGTAGAGTTGAGAGCATAAAATATTTAATAAATGTTCGATAGGCCCAATAATGCTCTGAGCAAACCGTCCAATTAATGTGGACGCTGCCTATTTGAGAAAACGTCGAGTACAAGGTGTCGTTCATTCGCACACTAACGCAGGTCGGTATCTCAATAGACACACCGTAACAATATTATGACGTAGGCACTTCATGTTCTTGCGCGGTAGGCCACTTCGAAGGATAATGTTTCCTCCATAGTCTTTTAAACTACCCATTTTAGGACGCTAGTATGGCAAACTCAAAGTAAACTTTTTATAATGTAACTTAGGTTACCATCTCCTATTTTTACTATTTTTACTATTTTTACTATTTTTAAACAAAATTAATCCGTTGTCACCCACTTAGCAATTTGATTTGAGATAAGCAGTCCTCCGAACAAAAAACCCTAGTGACAGAGACAAAGAGATAGGACAGTTTTGTTTAATGTTTTTCTCCTTTTTCTCGTTCGGTTCGTGAATGAGGTACTTATGGAGGAAAATCTAGAAATTTTTATTCGGGCAAGCTACAGAATTCCACTAAGATTCACTTCATTCACATTAAATAGCTCTTTTCCCTCCCGCACTCTCCATCTTGGTTTTCTTTACTCTCCCTCATTTCATTTTCAAACCATTTACTTGACCGAGCCATGTATACAGTAGATATAGTATACTTACACTTCAAGTTTGTAACTTTTTGGCTCTCCATATTTCAGAAAGAAGGCGATTCAGAAGTGTAAAATTTTGTGGACTTATTAATATAGTAAAGGAAATATGTTTAAGGGAGAAAATAGATCAAAAATTTTTCTTGAGAGGGTGAAGTTTCTGAGAGTGGAAGAAATCATTTCGTTTGGAACCTTTGATTGGTACCTCCACTTTGGCAACTCCTAAATCTTGTATTTTGTCTTATGAAATTTTGTATTTTGAATTTTGAAATATTTTCGCCCGGTGTGGAATTACATTCGTCGACGATTTCGCCTTATACTTTATGGAATTTTTTTTACTAAACTTGTAATTTGTTCGGTATTGGAATATGGTCGTCTTTTCATCTGTGATGTGTTGTCTATAACTGAAGCGAATGGTAACTGACCATTGTCCACCAAAAAGCTGAGACTGCCAACTTCACAAAATTTGTTTTCAGAAAGCCACACTTATTTGTATCTGTACTGCAACTGAACAATTGCTTGGTACAAAATTATATTTTTGAACATTAAGAGTGGGGGAATTTAATACTTTGTAATTGACAATTATGTCACTCTAGAATGACACTAGCTTAAATCCTAAAACACCATTTTAGTGTCATACGTATCAAAATTTTCCTTGTTATGCCCTCTATCATTTAGCTTAAGGCTACCTCAAGTCCAAATTACTTGTAAATTCAAATAAACACCAACCGTATATTATCATATGTCTTTCCTACGAAACTATCTCAGGTTCAAGATAACCTGCTTTATTTTCTGGGACAAAATAATTGATTCATCCAGAAACAACTCAACTCCCACTTTTTTTGATTAATTTATTAGGGTATAACTATCTCAAATCCAAGATATTAAGCTACTTTTACGCTGATGTTTCCATTCGGTAATCAATGCAATATTAACGGGTCTTAACATACCTCTGAATAATATTACCAGTCCCTTAATTTGAAGGAAAATAATATTAAAATTTCAATTTTTTTTTACAAAGAATGCCTTTACTTGGTTCCTCTTATTAATACACTATAATTATTGGTTCCACATCTCACTGCCATACCTAATTGAAAAATTTCAACATTCTGCACTTTTTTTTCACTCTCCCAAAAAAAAAACATTTTTAGACTTACGTCAGTGTAGTTCTAGGGTGACGTAAGTCTGCTGTTATTACCTACCTTATATTAAGACACGTAAATTCATTGAATGAAAATTAAAGATAGTCTCAGCATGAAGCAATAATTTTTTGCTTATGTGGTCAGACTTGGAAGGCCTTGGTGAGTCATAATTATTTAGTCTTTAAGCCCATGTCCGTGAATCTGATTCTTCTCATGCGTGTTTATTTGAAAAGGGCCTCTCAAATTCGTCTCAGTAACCCTTTAAAATGGGGGTTTGGTATGCGTATTTCGGTGAAGTAAGTATTTCACACGGCTTTATGGCCTCTGTTTGATTGTAAGTTACTCGATGAAAATCTTACCCAAGAGAAAACAGAATAATGCTCGAAACTTTCAACTTGAGCTCATAATAATAACAACTGACCAAGTACCTACCTCAGTTGACGTAATTTTGTTCTCGTGTTAATCAGAGGAGGGAAAATAAGAAACTCATCTTCATAAAATATCAAACGTCCCATTATTCCTTCATCAAATCACCATCACTCACAACGTTATCACTTAACTGAGCAGTATAATGTGTCAGGTCTCCGAGGTGGGGAAAGGTTGACCATTAATCGTGAATTTTGGAGAGAGAGTGAAAAAAATGGATGCGTCACAAGTTGAAACTCGAGGAAAATTATAATTTTATAGTAAGTGCATTGTTAACGAAAACGTTCAGCGTCGAAACTCCAGCACTAATTCACAGCTTCATTCGAAAATGTTGGTAAAATGGAGCTGTATTGGTGAAAAATTGGGGAAAATCGAGTAGGTAGGCCCTGCACCTACGACTTTTCTATTCTCGTTTTAAATATTACAATACTCTTCAGCTCTGCTCTTTCTCCTTTGCGGCCAAATAGGTCGAGTACACGAAACTATTTGCGAAAAGGTGCGGGAAAAGAGCCAAAATTGTACGATTCTTAGATTGAAACACTTTCCTCCTTGTTTTTGTTACGCTTCGTTTTAAAGCTTAGGTCAAGGGCACGTACTACCCTCGCTTCGAGTATAACGCAAGAGTGGCGACTGAGTTGTCTGAAGGAAAAAAATACGTTGCCCACTGTAAGTTAAAGTTTCCACAATAATATTGAGGAGACATTTTACGAGGACGTGTAACGATTTAACGGAACTGTAAGAGAAAAATTATAATATTGCGCGGAGAAGAAATTAGGTAATCAATTTTTTTCATTTGGTTCGTTAAAAACGCTTTGAAAAATTCTCTAAATTTTTAGCATGAGAAAAAGTTAGAATTGTGTAAAGAAAAAAAGGGAAAGAAAGAAAAAAAAATCGATAAAGACTTGATTCTGCTTAGTCTTGCAGCTACATGTGCAAAATATAGGTACCTACCTGAAATATATTGCGACTGTGGTCGAAAATTATACCGAGTGGTATCGTAAAGAATGCATCGGATATTAATAGATTCGATAGTGACGATATCAGAATAAAAATTTTTGTTTCTTTAAATTGTTTGACTAATCTCTATACAGGTACGTATCTAATTATATATCTAAGGCTTATGTCTGTTTGTTTGTGCGTTGGTGCGTGGTGCGTGGTGCGTGGTGCGTGGTGCACGCATCTTGAAATTTAACGCCATTTCCGGGAAATACACGGTACCTACTAATTTTTCAGTAAAGTTCTGATAGGTAGGCACATTTGTGGGTCCGTCACACTGGCAATGTATTAAACAATAATTACCCTATTGAAGTCGATGATGAAATAATTGAATTTGGTGATATTGTCAATTCGTCTTTTTACGTAGCTAATGCGGTTGAAAGTGATTCTCCAAGGAAGTTCGAGGAGGTGTGCAGCTCTCACGAGTCTGCAAATTGGCAGAAAGCAATCTACGCTGAGATCGTTGCTTCGGATCCGACAATGTAATGAAAAGTGGCATAACTTTTGAGATGAAATATCTAAAATTTTCAATCTCATTTTAATTTAGCTTTCAAAATACGTGTTTGTTGCTATTTCCAAATTATTAATGATATTTATTCGTTCGTTTAATTGGATAATATTTGAGAAAAAAAATTTTCATTATGGTCTGGGGCCCAAATGTAGGGCAAGAAAATTCGAATTCAGTACTTTGGGAGTGGGAACCATAGCTTCAAAAGTGGTTCCATTGTTTTTTATAGCAGCCTTCAAATGAAAATGCTATATTTTAATCCTTTGTGGCCACACTTGAGGTGGCTTGAGGTGAAGATTTGAACTCTAGATAAGTCCCAAGTTTGAAAAAATTTATAGTATAGAAATAATTATGAGCATCTCATTCTATCCATCTGCCAATCTGCAGTAGTAATGAGAACAAACTACGAAAAATTGTGATGAACACCAAAAAGTAAAGGATACAAAGGTTTTATTTTTGAATTTTGATAGGCCTAAGCCGCGTATGGTTATTATGATTTATGCTTTACGCTAATTCCAGAGATATTTGATAATATAATTAATATATTGCTGAAATTTCCCAGCTAGATAAGTATTTGACGTTAGTGGACCAAACTGTGAAGTACTTACTCGGTGTTTTTTAATATAGCATATCATCTCTATTATAACAAAAAATAAAAAATTGAGGTCAGAAGGGTAAAGTCTCCAATAAAAAAGGGGGTTTTGGATTGTTATCTATTTTTCTTTTGCAGTTTATTTTGGGATATATAAGTGGGTATATTTTTTGTGGCGCTGATTTCAATTATGACGCTTGTTTTTTCATTCAACCCATTTCTTGATCACCAGGGCTTCAAATGGGGCCAAATTTTGATGTCTCATATTTTGTTGAAAGATACATCAGCTTTTTTTGAAGCACTGATTTCAAGTTTAATGTTCATTTTTTCATTCAACTAATTTTTCACTCCATGGGAGCTTCAAAGTGAGTCAAAATTTTGACTTCTCATATTTTGTTGTGTGCATCAGTGGGCACGGTTCTTGGGGGACAAATTTCGAATTTGACATTCATTTCAAAGATTACATAAATTCAGAGATAGTTACACAATATCTCGTTAGAAGTTTCACTTTCACTACTCACTTTTTTTTGTTTTTAAACAAAATTATCATTAAAATAAAATAATTATAATTTCTTTTTATAAAATAGATTTCAGGGGAGAGATGAAGGCACTCCGTCTAGGTCATATTGTGGTCATTAAAGCTTCCCAGCAATAAATTTTTTCAAACTCTCTCACTCTCACATATTTTTGTCTCACTTTGTTTCCAAAATCAATATAACTTTCTTCTCAAAACAATGTCAAAAAAGGCATCTATTTTTCAATTTGGCAAAATTCTTCTGCTTTGTTCCAATAAATTCCATTGAAAAAGATGATAAAAATTCTTATATTGCAAAATACTAAACTTCAATTAGCCAATGAGTAAATTTATCCTATTTGAGGCACTTTGGGTTGGATGTATTACATCTCACATTCATTTTTTATGACTAATTTTAATTCGGATGAGGGCTAGAAAAGAGACTTATTATTGTATTTTAATCCAAATTTGTCACCGATTGCTTGGTTTTGATTGGTGTCCAAATTATTCAATTTTTTAATTTTTTATCTTTCCCCTTTACATTTGAGTATAAGTTGACTCTCTTGCTTACCTAAAACACATGCTGCTGTCATCATTCATAGAAAAATTCCTTTGATATTTTTCTATCCTTGTTTAATTCATATAGGTCTGTTTAGGGAGACAAATTCATTACAGAATCTGTAAAACTTGTGGTGCTATTTTACTAAATAAACATTCATTATGGCATTAAAGATTTTTTATTTAGTATGTTAGTTTATTTAGCGGAATAGCACTCCTAATTTTATGGAATTTGTACAGAATTTGTCTCTCCAAACTCGGAGTTTTTTTTGAAAAAAATCTAGTTTTTATGTTGCGGATTAGGGCTAGCTAGGTGAGAAAGAACAAGCAGAAAACTATGCATATTTAAGATTCCATAAGAATTACCTTGGAGGTAAAAGTCACTATATTCATGCTCTTTGATATTAAATTTGTGGTTTTTTAATAGCCTATTTTGGAATGTTTCTTTTAAAATTTATTAAATTATTTCCGAAATGTGTTGAGTCATAAAATAGGATGAATTTGCGTTGACATGGGCTCAAGATAAGAAAAATGAGGAAGAGGTAGTATGAATATAAATATTTCAACGGTTTTGAGGATGATAAATTGGTAGGTATGAAAATTGTGAGGAGCCTCACCCAAGTCATGGGCACCCAGCTTATCTGGATACTCCGAACACTTTTTATTTTTTCTGATAAGAGCTTTGGTTAAAATTTGGGTAAATGTAAAGAGTATTGGCTCTCACGACGGTAGTTTTCTTTGGAATGAAGCCACCCCCACTGAGGTACCACACTATTTTATAGTCATCCAAATTCAATTTTTGTTCAGTTTAAAGTTGGGCCTTTATTATTATACCGTCATGATGGAAAATAAAGTCTAAGAAACCTTTTTTTGTTTTTGGAAAATAGATGTTTTAAAGACAGTGAATTTGCAAGAAACTAAAAATAGATGGTTGATCATACGTAGACAAAAATTCAAATTCTTAGGATTCACAGGATTAGTTTCGAATTTAGTGTTCTTACAGCCACAGTTTGAATGATTTGAAGTTTATGTGTCGTATTGCCCAATAGGGCTTTATGTAAAGCACTTATGATTAAATTAGGAAATTATTATAAATATTAAGTCTTCGATAATTCAGTTGAAACTAATATATTACAGTCGACTCTCGATAACTCGAACCTCGTTAAGTCGAAAACCTCTAAAACTCGAAGTCGCAGTTATTTCCCTGCACCTCGCCATAAGAGCTGTATACAAAATTCTCTCTATAAGTCGAAATAAAACCTCGATAACTCGAACTATGATGAAGCTGATTTAGTTGATGTATGAAGAAATTAAGGGGGAAGAATGAACTTTTATTGACTTCAATAATTCAAAATTGAGGTTATTTTTTAATTTTTCCGGGATTTTGCAATGTATCTTGCTAACTAAATTTATCCAGCTTATAACTGAAAAACGTTAACTTCTAAACGCAAAGATGCAGGTGTATATTCGAAAATTGATGAAAAATACGAGAAAAGAAAAGAAAAAAATTGGAATGAGGACGATGGGTTATCCACTAGGATGCGATAAGACCGGTTACTCGTTTTGAGTTGTTAAACAAAGAGGCATACAAGGTGTTCTTTAACTCGAAATTTGGCCAAGCCTCCTCTCGATAACTCGAACCTCGTTAATTCGAAAACCTCTATAACTCGAATGTTTTTTACTTCCCTTCGATTTCGAGTTATCGAGAGTCGACTGTATATTATTTTATGTTATTCAGTTTTAACTACGAATATCAGGACTGATTAATCGACGGTTATTTGATTTAACTTGTCAAAAATCAATAAGCATTTATTGTTTTATTTTTATTTCTTTTTTATTTCATCAATGTTAATTTTTCAAATTTGGAATTCAGGATTATCAAATCTATTGAAAATTGCGATTATAAACAGACTCACATATTACAGAAATATGAAAGCCTCTGACGTTGGTTTCCTACTTAAAAATGTTCGTTGTGAGAAGAAAAAAAAACCGTAAAGAGCGATGTTTTAAGGGTGATAGTTGGAAGATGAGTACCTACACGAAATTCAGTAACTTCGCAGCATCCCTAATGAAAAACGTTTTACGTAGGTAGCTTCGTTTCGTGACGCAAACGTAATGACGTCATCGTTTGCGTAAGCTGCTACTCGAGATGGCGGAAGGGGGAGGTGGTGTAGAGAAGCAAATTGAAAAGAATGTTCTCTCTCCGCCCGATGATACAATAACGTTTCTCCCTTTTTTTCTCGTATGTTGTTTTTGTTGTTCTTTTTTTTTTTTTTTGAACCATCATTTTATTCCTTTTCTTACGCTGTAAATGCGGGAGAAAAAACACAGAACAAAAAAGTTATTTCGAAAAAAACAAAAAGAAAAAAACGAAGAAAAGACTCACTTATTCTTCTAATTTGATCCTTTTGTAGCAGAGAATTGATCCGGCAGCCGGGTTGGGCTGGGAAGCCACCGTTTGGGAAGAAGTCGGCGTCACCGAGTGCGATGGGGAAACCAAAAACACCCCCATCTGTGTGGATGACGTCAACAAATTCGGCGTCAGTTGGCGTTAAATGACCTCTTTTCCCCGAGAACATGTACAGAGGAAAGGCTGGATCTAAACCTGCCGAATGAATCGAACATCGAGTGTACAGAAACGAATACCCAATAAATATTTCGATGATATTTTTTTCGTTTTACCTCGCCCTCCCCTTGGCCGTTATTTTCTAATTTTACACCTTATTCGGGCGAGTTATTTTTACCTGTCTCAATTATGCTGGGTACCTACCCTTTTCCATCGTTTCGTGTTCGGTTCAAAGGTTACCACATAAATTTGTGTTCCTTCGAGATATTATCCTACCACCTTTTTTTGTTCGTCCAATTAAACCGCGATTAACCGAGTTCAGATGAAAGAAAAAGGTTTCTTTAGAAAAATTTTCACTTTGATGGGTTTTTGCCCACTCCTTTATCGAAGGCTTATAATCACTACGTAACGTATTAAATACCCTCATCCGTATCATATTACAGCTCCTATGGTTATTCAAGGTTGAAGATCACAAAAATCTCATTTTCTCACCTTAGGATAACTTCGTCTGTTTCCTTATTTTTCCTATTGCTCTCTTTTAGCGCTTTTCATCGAACCTAAATGTGACTCTGCTAATTCACGCACACAACGATGTTCATCGTGAAAAAAAGTTTATTTCGGACGCAACATCGAAAAAAAAATATTTCAGTTTTTTTTACCGCAGGTACAAATATGATATATTCGTGTCGAAAGAGGGCATAATTATGTTGTCTAGACTCGAAAGAGGTAATCCATTCTTTGTATTCACTACCTATTCACCGAATGATCAAGTTCGATACAAAGTGTAAAATTTTATTGTAAACTTACCGGTGATTCGAGCAAGCTTTCCGAGAGACTTATCTTTGCCAGTGAAGCCAGCAATTTCCGCTCCCAAACTGAATCCAATGAGATGGATACTCTTGATGGACACTCCATGTCTGGTAATAAATTTTACAAATTTCGACAAATACGGACCAACAACGCGCGTATTTATGACCGCATGCGCGTACCACGGTAGGGCACAAAGTGGACTCCAGTCCACTAAAATCACATTATAAGGTCCTTTCTTCAAATACGCTGCAATAGAAGGCGACGTTTCATTTTTACAAAAGCTAAATGCTGATATTCTGATTTTCAGTCCCACTGATTTTTATTTTAAGTTGCAATAAGACGTTATCATAACGCCGTCCTCAAAAAGGGTTCGGCTAAAGAAATTGCTTTCATTTGAGGTTTCTTAGAGGTTCACTTGGTCAATAATGTAAGGTTCACCTGGATTCTTTTGGTTTCTCTCTGCCCGATTTAATCTCGTATATTGTAGTATACCGACTCACTGTAGTGGTCGCAGGTAACTTTTCTCTTTTAGACGTCACATTTTCTCAAGGTAGACCCTCGGGTTAATTTGTCCATCTTTAAAGACATTCTTTTTTCTTTAAGCTTCCAGTGGGTGCGCTAGATTGACTATGGATTTTTACAATAGATACAAATATTGACAAGGTCTGGCTAGCCTTTCATAAGGAATCACATTATTTTATTAACTAGGTATGCGAATGAAAAGTACCTATGCTATTATCGTTCTATTTGCGAGGTGTAAAAGGAACGTTGATCAACCACATTATAACCTGGAGCCAATTAGTTACTTCATCTCCCTAGGTTACCCTAGGGAGAAAAGTAACGTGTTATCAGAGACATACTACCAAAGAGATATCCAATTCCCTGTACACACTGTGGTACAAAAATACGTCAAAAATGAAAACCGAGCTACCTATCATAATTTTACATTCTGCGCATCTAAAGCCGCGCACATTTCATAAAATATATCGATGAATTCTTTGAGGGTACCTATTGTTATGTCATTGGAGCCACAGGACGCATAATTATGCAATAACAAATATTCTGATTGGAAACCTTCCATCTTTGACATGTCTTTGATCAGTTCGTTGGGAATCTCTTTAGTTGCATGTCTTTGATTATTACTCCCATCGTTAGGTACATTATACCTATATAATACCTATATCACCATCTGGAAAGGTTTTTGTTCTGATCATGACTAATGTGCGAGTGTACCTAGACGACTTTTCATCAAAGTAAACGTAACTAAAAAATTCCAGATTTCCCATTAAAATTCAAAAAATTTCATTCATATAGTTAATAATCGTATAATTATTACACACCGAGGTTCAATAATGAGAATTTACATGCGAGAGCAAATTTAAAAAATGAAAGCAGCCGCTGTGAGAAATTCCCGAGTCATGTAAATTCACTTTTTAACCGTTGTTGTGGAAGATATTTTGCAATTATTGATCAGGAAGTATAATGTTTTTCGTATTTAAAATGAATGGAAGGATCGTCTATTATTTTAGTGCATATCATCGATGAATCAGCTACAAATGTGAACCTGAATGTAAAATAAAATGAACGTGCCTCCATGTGAAAATGTAATGCATCTTTTTACTCGGAGGTTGCACTTGTAGCTGATTCATCAAAAACCATCAGTGTGAACTTTGTCTTTCTGATCATGTATTATAAAAAATATGGTATATAACTCGGTCAGAATGAGTTATCATCAACTCGTGCGATTACTGTACTTGGCTTGCAAACATCGCATTGATTGATAATAGCTCACTTTCCGCTCTCGTTGAATAATATACTGTTTTCTGCTCATTCTATTACAAGTCGTAATTTGTTTTCTTTTTCTCACGTTTACCTTATTTGTCGTTACTTTTTTAGTTGTTCTTATACCCAACAGTGTAACTTAATCGTGCTGTTTGGAGAGGAGGTAGTTATATTTCAAACAAATTATTATCTAGTAAACAAATTCATGTACTTAAATGCAGGCTGATGTCAATCGTTGTAAGGTGTTGTCTTGTTCCCGTATACCATAACAATTTATTAGTAAATTTATGACTTTTATTTTGGGGAACAATGTAGCAGAGATATTAAAATTAAGCAAATTATACTCATTCTCGCGGAATATAGAATGGAAAGTCTTTCCAAATCCATTAGTCTCTAGAGAACATAATCTAATGTACCTACTGGGTATTCGAATTCGTACTTACATCTTGTTGCAAAATGTTTACAAAAAAAAAAAATAAAAATCAATTGTTTATATTTTAATTTTGCAAAAATACGTTCAACGTCAATTTGTGGAATGATCTAAGTATATTTTTCTCGTAGCGTGGCTTTAAAAATGAATTAACGTCGAAGTTGTAATTTTTTTTGCACCAGGTTGGTAATAATAACGATTACCTAACTAATGACTAAGTGTGAATTCGCATGACCAGGTGAACCTACAGGTGCGGTATAAAATTGGACAAATACGATATTCGGGCGAAGATTAAAGCACAGGCATGTCATTCACAAGTCTCTCGATAATTTTACGAGGAAGTGACATTAAAATCAATCGGAAAATAAATAAAAAAAAAACCGAAGACATAAAATGTATTGTTTACCCACCATTTTTCATCGTTGTCGATCCTCTACCATTTGCTTGCTCTGTAAACCCGTGCACGTAAATGATTGTCGGTCGATCTGTTTGTAAATTTGAGGCCAGTAGTGCTGTGGTATTGCCGACCCACAATCTTTGAGGCTCCACCACATTCTCCCTGAAAATTGAATGAGCTATCATCGGCTTATGGTTTAAATTTGAGCATACTAATAAGGGAAGAGGGTAAGATAATCTTGAATATGACGTATATTCGGTTTCAAAAGTTATTTTCATTACTATTCCACCGGATAAAAATGACTTTTACTGAGATCTGTTTGATGAACCTACGCAGTTTAGAGTTTACAGGCGCCAGTATTTTACAAATGCCTACCTAACCGCTAATTCTAACTCGTCGAACGCAGCTAATGTAATACGAAAATATAAAATGCCTACACAGTACCTACCTAAGCAGGTCGATTTTGTATTCTTCGTTTATTTCTAAATGACACAAAGTGAATTTTTAAATACCTTCTATCTTAGCCAAATGCAAAATGGACGCCAATTTTCAACACGTTATAATATGTATTATGTTTGTCTATTTGAAAATCGATAAAAAATGAAGTTTTTACTTTGTAAAACAAGCGGAATAAAATTTACTATTTCTAAATCTCTACAACAACGTAATTACCGACAATAAACTCGAAGAATACTGTACAACAAAGAAAAAAATCACAATTTCTGTGGAGTGATGTTTAACTTGAAAATTGAGTGGACAATGTCTGTTCAACACCATTTTCTGTTCCTGTTTTTTAAGTTGACTTAAAAATTGGCTTTATTTTTTTGAAAATTTTACAATTTTACAATTTTACAATTTTGAATCGATCTTGAAATCGATTTAATATCGACCTAATAATTCTGAATGAGGTGGATGGTTTATGGTGATAAAAAGTAGTATGGTAGATGATTCAGGGCTTCCGAGGCTTGAACTTTCTTCTCACATAAAAACTGACATAAAAATGGTACATTTGCAAGTCGATGGCTTTCTCGATAAAATCAGATAGGTCTATGAATTTCGTACCGTCATTAATCGAATAATGTAGACTTCCACGTTTGATCACTCACCTCGTATACAAATAAAAAGCTATGTCTTCTCTTTCGTTTATGGGGCAGCATTCATCACAATCACCTTTTGGCTTTATTCTCACAGAGAAAGGACCATTGCCTGCAACATTACGATGATACATTAATTAGGTGGGTACCTACTTAACATCTGTATGTTCTGAAACCGAAAGCAGACTTACCTAAACATGTAATATTAATTTGATTAAGATGAAAAAAAAAAAAAAAAAAAAAGCGTTTTGAGTTCAGTTTTTGAATTTTTTGCATGTTAAAATTGAAGATCTGTTTGCAAAAATGTACCAAGTAATAAAAATAAAGTTCTTTGCTTCTATACATATTATGGTGACGTAGAATTGCTTATACTTATATTATACTTCTTGGAGGTTTATTAGATTCTACTTATTTGAAAAGTTTCAACATACTGAAGGTTTCAAATTTTTCATTTGAAAAAATACAATAGTGCCGTAAGCATTAATTGGTTGGGACCACTGGAGGAGCTGGGAAGAAGCAATGAAATAACATTTTGATCGTTTTCATTTCAGAAAAAATTAACAGGATCCTACACCCCATCATCTTGGAAGTTTTATCCTTTATTCTAGCTTCGTTTCTGGAAATGTTTCTCCAAATTTCAGGTTAGGGGTGAAAATCATCAGTTCTTTTAAATACGTCACTAAAAAGAATCTATCGCTGTTTATTAAAAAAATATTACAATGTTTTTTTTAATTTCTTAAAAATTACCGTTTTCGCTTTAAGCTGTTTTCATACGCAGGTTTTCAACGAGTTTTTTCGAGAACACTATCTGCACTAGATCCCTTTTCATTATTCCACTTTTAGGATTCAGCGAGTTTTCCCTCACAACACCTCTGTCTTCTAAATGTAATTTCCATGAAACTGGATACATTTACTGGGTAACCTATCGACCTACGATATGAAAACAAAACGATTCGATTTCGGTTTCAATTTAGTCATCGATTCGTGAGTCATGATCTATGTTCCCTTTGAAAATACTGTGACTATCTCCACCCTGCTCCAGTTCACTAAATCTAATATGTGGAACTTCGCACACGCCTTATTTTTTATCTCATTGATAGATGAGAAATTAGTGCGCCGAAACGACGGTGTAATAGTTATTTGTGATATAAGTGCGTATAGTAACAATCACCTACTTCGCACGAATGTCTCATACCTACTATTTTTTGCAACACAACCCCTAAAAAAACCAAAATTTTCACTAAGAAATACAGTTTTTGAAAATGTATTTAAACAATATAAAAATGACAAATTTTTCATTAATTTGCGTTTTTTCTTTCGTTTATTTTCAAGTTCGATAAGGACGAATAAAACCTCTAATGGACAACAGACTTAAGTGAATTTTCACCTCTTTCCAGCAGTACTAACTCCTGCTTTCTAGCTTAAATAGCGGCTGAGGAATTTTTGATTGACGGAGGAGAGGTTTCTAGATTCTAGATACGGCAAACTTCATATTAATTGAAATTTTTATCCTTTTTTTTCATTTTCAAACTGCTGAAGATAATTGAACAATTATGCGAAAATTTTTTAAATTTGATCCTTTTTCCAGCAACAACAACCAAAGTTCTTTAGCTTAAATAGAGGCTTAGTAATCATTAACTTAAGTGAAATAAAAGATTGGTTTGTTTCAAAGCTGAAATGTTGGGTTCAATCGAAGTGGCAATTCAACAATCGGTTTTTTACAAATTCCGGATGTGCAGAAAATTTCTTAATGTTGGATAAAAGACATAGTGCGCATGCATTGCCAAGACAATGATGTAATGATCCAAGCAAGTCCTACGCTGCGCATGCGCGAAACTTTACTTTTTGACATTCAAGTAAAATTCTCCTACCATACCTAGGTATATTTGATAGTCGTGAAATCGTCTGTGTTTTGGGTGCGTATTGCTAAAAATTGATTTTTCAACTAAAATTTTCCTTTATTTCTTCAAAATTAACCCTGCTATCTATTTAAAACTAACCTTCCGGCAACAGAGAGAGCAGGGACGTGGAAAACTTTTTGGTTGCAGGTGAAAAAAACACAAACAATTATACCAGAAAAGCGAATACCGCTTTATGGATGGTGGCTTTATAGTTGACGTACCCACATTAAATCATTTAGAAAGTGCCATTACTGCGTAGCACGTACGTTTGTATAATTAGAAAAGCGAACAAGTTCGAGTAGGCAGGCTACTCAAGTAGGTGGCTATTGAAAGCTGAGAAATGGGAACGAGCAGTCGATTGAGGGGATGTAACGTTGTTTGCCACCATCAAAACGGTAATTTGGATTAAAGATGCGTGGACAGCCGCCGCAAAAGGCGTGAAAAAAAAAATAAAGGAAAAAAAAGGTATGTAAAATGAACGAGCTTACCCCAGAAAGCGGTGATGGTTGTGCACAATAGGACCCCGGAGACTACCATCGAATTAACATCACCAAACTGGCCACGCTTATATCGTAAGTATAGGCAGGTACCTATAATGTAATATTATGCGGGTACATCGAACACGCGAATTTCTATCAATATTTAAGGTTCGAGAAGGCGATACATGCGAAAATGTATGGAAGCAATGTTCATTCCGACGTCGTCGTTGTCGTTGTTGTTGTCGTTGTCGTTGTCGTTGTTACTTTAATTGTTTTCATTTCGACAAACAAAAATAATTACATACATCGAATGTTTTCGATTTTCACACAACACTCCCGTGTACTATCGATCGATCGACGCGAAAAAAAAAAAAAAAAACAAACAAAAAAAGAAAAAACATAAAAAACAACAACAAAATAGCAAAAATATAAAATAAATAATAATATGCGAATAAAATAATACCGACGTACGAGCGTATTATCTATGGTCTATCGTACGATTTTAGGCAGCCATAGACCTGCTCGGTGTTTCTGTTGAGGCACCTCGATCGCCATTATGTACGCACACTGGCGCACAGGTCCGTACACTCACAGATACCCATATTTCCTTTTCTTTTCGCACTTTTCACACCCGTCTGTGAATTGTATACGAGATCCGTTTCATTCGCAAAATCTATGGTATTTAAAACTGACGACTGTAGGCATAAGCATAACAGGCAGGTACAATAGGTACAATGGTATTGGTATTTTTTTCTGCTATTTTTAAGATTATGTCGAATTTTGTGTTGGGCACCTCGATCGCGGTAATCGCGCCAAAGAAAAATCGTATAATTATTGGCGCGTAAAATTGCGCAACTTAGATGCGAATTACGAATACCGACAGGTAAAACGCAAACATATTTAGCAAATTATAAAACTCGACCCTGGTTAGTGATGTACAATCAGAAAGTCGCTAGTGGGTCACGCAGATTGAGACGACTCGTCGACTCTCAAAGGCGGATTTTAGTGACCTCAGTCAAGAGCAAACATGAGGTCCACCAGTTGGCAGGCATCGATTCTGATCTTTACGATTACATAAATCATTCTGGTTTCTCCCACTTTCGACACATTATTTTCTTCCCCACCACTCTGGTGTACCCCCCACAATGTCACTGTCGGTGGTAGCTGGGCGAAAGGAGTTGCAAGCCTAACTACCTCCGTCGTCCTCGTCTACTCGCATGTCGCGTTTCCTCGTCCGCAATAGAGAATCCGTTTCCTCCGAGTGATCCAATGCCTGGAAAGTTTCGGATATCAACGCTCAATATCGTTTCACTCAACCTTCTTCTCCTTCAGATGAGTACTTGGGTTCGTCTCCAGTCCATCTCTTCGAAAATGCTCCGGACATTGTTGTTCCCTCCTCATCTCCGCCTAAAATCTATCTAATCTTTTCTCGGCACTGTCTTCTCAATCGAGACCACCCCCCTTGTAGGGGAATCTCAACCATATTCTAGGCACATCCAGTCCTTTCCTACGAATCTCGTAGACTCGAAACTCGTCCTATTCGTTTAAAATCAATAATACCCTCCCTGCCTTGTCACCATACTCCTCTGTCACAACTCCTTTCCCCAATCTATTATACGGCTCCACTCACTCATACTAAGTAGCCTACTCAGATACCTACTCCGCAATCCTCGTAATTCATTCGTTCTTCAAGTACGTTATATTTCACACCACAGCCCAACACAAAACATTATTTAGTGTGGATTTTTGACACGAAAATAAACCAGAAGGTGGCGCTAATGTTGCAAAAGTCACTCTTTAAGGTTACGAAGAAGACACGATTTCGAGAGTTTGAAAATATCTTTTGAAAAAAGGGGGAGCTTGTAAGTAGCATGCCTAAATTAGTGAAGCAGCCTTCACTGACTGATTAGCCAGTGAAAACTCGAGAGATTTTCTCATCAATTTTCGATCAGCTTGTCGATTTTCTGCGAAGGAGGGTATGATTTAATGGCTCGAGAGAAGAGACAAAGACGACAGAAATACTCGTTTAAAAAACGATGAAAATGAGTTTAAAAATATCGAATACATTTCGCAGGCAATGTCAGTCGGGACTGTCCAAAATATCGAAACTGAAAAACAGAAATATTTATCGAATAATATGAGAAATAGGGCTGTATTCACAGACGACCCTAACCTTGAGCCAGGTATTAGGGATGTCACGCACTAACGAATGAAATTCCATCGCTCAATAGTATTTCTGTGGTGTGTGACTATCCCAGTGCTTAGCTGAGGATTAGGGTCATCTATGAACACCACTCATCCAGTCACAGTACGCAGCACAATCGAAACATATTTTTGAAGTGAAACTTTCTCGCCTACAGTCGTAAACTAAAAAACGGTCATGAAACGCATCACCGGGATTGTGAGAGTCTGGCCCATTCAATGCTCCTATCGATTTATTGAACAAACTTCAGACAGAAGTTTCACTTTAACAGTGTGTACCGGAAAATGTTTCTCGAGTCAGTTTGTGAAAAAGTGTCCGCCACCCAATTTTTACCAATATTTTACGCG
Source organism: Ericerus pela (assembly GCA_011428145.1). Taxonomy (NCBI): domain Eukaryota; kingdom Metazoa; phylum Arthropoda; class Insecta; order Hemiptera; family Coccidae; genus Ericerus; species Ericerus pela. The sequence goes on along the minus strand of WOFM01000267.1, from coordinate 1,077,781 downwards.
TGAGTTGTAAGAGAAGGGGTAAATAAAGATGGTAAAAAAAAGTGGTAGGAGAAAATGGTAATGAAAAATAAAGCGAAGATGGTAATGTTGTTTCATTGTTTATGGAATGCATATGAAAATGAAAGAACACGAAAAATGAATAACTCTTTTTCTTATTGTTATTCATTTTCAATGCCCTCCTCTTGTTCTTACCAAGTGTGAAACCTGTCTTTTTCTAATTTGCATGAACTTTTCTTTTTGCAAAAATTTACCACATGTTCGTGTTTTCTTCTTTTTTATTTCATAACGGTATTATACTTTTTTGGTTTTATTTGAAATTATATGATTATTTACCATACCTTATCACCATAATTAATTTTTCATTTCAAGTAATAATGTTTTTAAATTTCACATTGTCTAATATTTTGTCAGCAGCTAGCAAATTTCGTACAATCATGACACACCACTGACGCATATGAACTTAAAGACAATTAATGTACGGTAACCATTCAAATTCGTAACGTTGTTTTCTTGAAAACCTATTTTTTCCAGCGGGGCTTGCTGCGCTAACATTTTTTTTTTTGCAACAAGCGTTCAAAATGCTGTATCTATTTTTGAGGCATGTATGGCGTAATGAACGTAGTCAATTTCAGAACTCTTACTTATCCCGCCACTTAATTTCTTTTCCTCACTCCTTAAGTTCTTTTTCTCACACCTCAACTTTTTTTTCCACCATTTAAATGTTTTATTTTATTTTTTTTTCATTTAAATCAATTCCATTTTTTTTTCTTAAAATTCTCTCCTTCAGAACGTGGATTTTACCCAGAAACCCGCAAGTTTTATTGACCACGGCCCAAATAAGGCGTTCCATACACTCGATGCAAACGATATTGTACGCAACTGGGTCAGAGTGAACAATTCGCTCACTAGTTACGTAATATACTATTCCACAACTAGTGTATCCGGTTAAATGAATGAAATATAAAGTAGAATAAGAATAATAATAATACCTATTTATCAAGTTGGTAGCTACCTACGAAGGAATATTGGCGAAATGGCTGCAGATTTGCCACAAATGCAACGATCAGGATCATTGAAAATGAATTTTAATTTTTCCTTGACCCCAGCCAGAGTTCATTAATGTGACAGATTTAGGAACTATAATGCATGGGTGCCTTTTGCAATAGGCACCGTGGCACCGTTGCAGCACACTAATGGTACCAGAAAATATTGCGGCTCAATCAACCACCTTTTGCCATGTAATGCGGAAAGTATTATTGCGCATATTTACGGCGCAGAGGCTACCATGCCCGGATTTCTACCGATGTGAATGCCAGCAAACGCAATTAGCCTGCTTTGCCGGCCATAAAATCTCACGATTTGTCAGATTTCCTTATTTGTAAGTATAAGTACCTGTACAGGCATTTGTGATCTATAATATAAATTACTGATACACGTAGGTACCTACATCTGCTAAGGTACCTAAATGTGATTATTTGGTACATACGCATAATTTCTGGCAATTACGCATATATTATATCAAGTGATAAATTCCATTTATTTTTTGCCATTTCATCAAATTTACTGTTTAGTTATTGTTCATAAACGCCGATGCTGGTTGGTAAATTTGATAAATTAATTAATTTAATTTTTTTTTTTTTTTTCAATATTTATCCGATTTACAGAAAATTAAGAATTTTTTCTGCTTTCGGCCAACAATATTATAAATTTGTTGTCTTCGACTATCTTTTGGTTTCTCACCTGTGGTCTCGACAATTCGAAAACATTTTCTTCAGAATATGTATTGTATTGTTACGCTACTATAATAATGATTATTTTAGTTGCCAACGAATTTTCATTGTTCGCGTATACGTACCTATTACTCACATTAAAGGGGCCAATATTATTTTCTTCATTTTTCTTGGAAATTTTGCTCTATCGGCAAAAGTTGAGTTGTCTCGCTTTTATCGCATAGTCGGGTGATTTCTTTAAATTGCAATTTTCACGCTCGAGATGGCCGACTCGAGTGAGTACGTATTTCGTTAGAAAAACTATCCAATTTATTATTTGAATCGACGACAAACCAAACCTTGTATCTTAATCTTTGCTAACAAAAATAAAAATTGGATTGAAGAGAGAACGGAGATAGAGTTTTTTTTTTCAGCCCCGCTTACACATCCGAAGATAGGCCCAATGGATCTTCGAATATTTTTAAAGAGTGCTCGTGAAATCGCAGAAAAACGATTAACGCGAGCGACTTTTTCTTAACATTGAACCGATAGATAATCATAACGTTAATCGTGAAAAAACAAAAAAAATTAATAGAAAAAAACTCTATAGCGCAGCGATAGTGTGCTAGAAAACCCGGATGCCAATTTTCATCCGTAATTTAAAAAAAAAAAACTTAAATTCCAGAAACATGAGAAAATTGTATAAAAATATCGTTAGTTATCGATATCCGACAAAAATATCAATATACCTACCCATATTTCATTACTGGTTTTGTTGGGACCATCAATCCTCCTCTCCTTACACTCCTGCCAACACTTGACTTCAATATTACTACAAACACTTTATAAACTTACACTCGCCGCTACCCTGATTCTCATTCCACCTCTTATTATTCGTGAGACTTCATACATGTTTGTTACATACATACATTTAGTCGTAGCTCTACCACTGCAGTCGAAGAATTGCGAGTACTTTTAATATTCATGTTTGTTAACATGCAATTATAGTCAAAGAGAAGAGATGTGGCTTAACAGGGTTTTGCTCATCTCGATTACAAAAAGGAATTACCCTTCTCGCACGCTGTAGGTACTTCAAATATTATCTTTAATGCAATTACACACTTTTGAGATGTAACTTCGACAACATCTTTTCTTTTTTGTTTAGCTACGCAGAATCTGCTAACCTGAACCTCTATCATTTCAGGTAAAGCAGATTATGAAAAAAACTATCGGTAGTTATCAATATCTTTAGCAAAAATACTGATCTATCGATGTTTTATTGTTAAAAATCGATTTTCTGTGACTTTTTTGTTTTCTTGTTTTCTCGGAAACTGCTGAACCAATAGACACAAAATTCCTATCAGATTTGGTCCTATATAAAGAATACCTTCCGTGAAAATTTTAGTTTAATCTTTTCTATCATTTTTTCAGAATCTTTGAAAAACCACTTCCAGGAATTTTTTGTTTTCCAGTTTTCACAGAAACTACTCAATCGATAGGCAACAAACTTCTTTCAGACTTATTCCTACACAAAAACAATATTTTTATGATAATTTCAACTATATTTATTTTGTAGTTTTCTCAAAACTGCGAATACAAAATTTTGGGCGATGCATACAGGAATATATATGTGGTGACGGGTGGTCAAAGACAAATGGTTGTATTACACACTTGTCGATCACCTGGCTGGCCAGTGGACTTATAGTCCACGAACTACCTTTTGCACTCACAGCTTTACATTTTGTTTGTATTGCTAAATATCATACTGAGCTTGGCTCACACATCTACACATATACAAGAAGAACACACTTCGCTCTCTGCTATTGTGTGGTGTTGTATACATCTACACACACACCCACAATATACATATAGTATGAGTGTATGTAGATAAATTTTCAACTTCCCCACCTCTAAACTTTCTGTGAAGTCGTTTTTAATACTCTGTTTGAAAGCAGATTGGGTAAAAAGGAGTATATAAAAGCAATGCTTTTGATAGGTTTTTTCAGCAAATAGTTGAAAATTATTTATATATGTTTTGAAACCTAAAACCATCGAACACTCTGCACTCCAATAAAAACCTTCTGGCCCCTCCCCAAAGCGTATTTTATCAATAGGGTTCGTATAGTTTGAGTTGTAGCCTTTCAGCATGCTATAGTAAGAAATTAAAGTCGGCTGAATAACCTTGTAAGTTGAAATACGAAACTTACCTTCTTTTTTTGTAATTTCAAAAAATATATTATATTATAAACGCGAAGGTAATTTATATTTTGCTCTCATTGATACAGAAAAAATTGTTTTTGAATTGAAAGTGAAATGTTTTCGAGGGACTGTCAGTCTAAATTTTTTGTAGATCATCGAATAAAGTGCAATAGCCAAACCAAAACTTCTGAATGGGCACACAGGCAGTAAAGAATTTTTGTTAGAGAGAAAACTGATTTTAAAAACTGTATGTTCTCTGGGCTAAATAACTTATTTTGACTTCACTCAGGACTTCGCATCAATAATTCTACAGCCTCTGAAAATAATAATTGTTTTTGTCTTTACATATGTCTGTTTTTCGGAAAGACCAGGAATATGAGACTCCAGTTAAATTACTTTGTAATATGGTCCAGAGTTAAAAGCACGACTCACTCTTAGTTTTACTTCGACTTTCCAACATATCGATGAGAAAAAGCAAGACCCTTGACCGAATGCATGAACAATATTTAAGACATTCTCACATACATGAATTACTTATCACAAGATGTAGGTGGGTACCTAAATTTTATTGGTAGGCCAAGGCCTAGCTTAATTCTTAAATAAGAAATTCCTGAGCAGGTATAGTATTAATGGTATTCGTTTTTCAGTGCTACACTATTGTTTTTGCAATTGGCTTCAACATCAATAACATGGTAATCTCTGTTTTGGTCTTGGCCTTATTTTAGTCTTACAAGATTTTGATTATTATTGATGGTTGTTAAATTAAACTGTTCACTAAAAATTCCTTTCAACATTCAAGAGGATATTAACTCTCCTTAAACACCAAAAGATAATCGAACTGAGAGACAGAGAAAAATTTATCAAAAATTTTGCACATTACCTACAAGTAGGCAGCGAGATAACCACTATTTTAAATTTTGTTTTTCCCGTTTTTCATTTATTATTAGACTTACTCAGTCGAGTCTAGGTCCCGATTTTAAAATTAATACGTATATCTTGAAGAAAGTACAAAACCAAGACCGAGGCCAAAACCATTTTTTTTCTTTACAAAAGTGACTACAGAAAATGGAAATTCATCAATATTCTGTATAGGAATTCGTCCAATGGAGGCAACTTTCTCGCAGGATTATCACTGCTGTGCATTGAAAAATGCGCAAATTAATCATTGTAATAAAGAATCTAGACTTCTCTAGAGTCTATGAGTAGAGTAGATTAGGGTACTACGGAACACTTTTTCTTTTTAGAATTGAGTTACATATTTGGGACTAATAAATTTGAAAAGAACGAACCTTCATCTACAAAACAAAACCAAAAGAAATAATTAATATGTGAGAAGGGGATAACCTTTTTTGTTCCATTGTACAATACCCCAATGTACCGTGGTATTGAGGGCCGTGTACCATGGTACATGTTAAATTGATTAAGAAAAAAATATTTTTAAATCAAAAAATTAAATTTATTTTATGGAATATAATATGAAGTGCACTGCATTTAAAAGTAATATTGTAATTAGATCACAGATGATAGTTGTTCGAGTTGTAATAATATGATTATTATTAGGAAAACTGATAATTTTTCAATTGTGACACTTTCCTCATGAATCTGCTAATTTAAGACATCATTCGCAGTATCCTCAACTTTCTCAAGATCCAATGGTTCACGTTTTTGGGCAGTTTTAATTCTGAAAATTATTTGCAATGAATTGAAAGGTATTTTTAGCATGTTTCATAGAACACCAGAAAATTTACACCATGGTACACGAGGTTCACCTTCTTGCTGGAAATTAACATTATATTTAATCCGAGTGTTTTTGAGGATTGGTAACTTTGAATAATTTATTACTGACTATTAAACTTCTTTGAAACACTTTCAAAAATCTGAATAATCAACTTCTCTCGCATTGGTTACACACTTGCGAGTTATCCAAATTTTACTTTTGGTATAATTTTGACAAATGTTGCAAGAACTTTTGAACAACAAACTAAATAACGAAAGTACACAAATGAAGTACATATTTACCGGGTGTATGATGCATAATGTTTTGGGACCAATTTGTCCAAAAATTAAAGGGAAATCAGTTCTGTTCAGGTTTCTACTCTTGTTCCATGGTACCCCATTCTTCCTTATCAAACATCCATCTTATATATAAAAGCAACTTCTGTAATATTATCATGTGACCATACTTACAGATATATTTGGCTATGCGTACATTTCAGCTTCAGTGTAACTCTATATAATTTTGTTTTTCATTTTCCACCTGATTAGGTGATTATTCGGACGCATTTATGGTTTATGTAGGTTTGTGAATTATTGCTGTGTAACAGCATTGGGTACTTTCTGGTATAATAATAATAATAATAATAATAATAATAGAAAATTTCACATTCATAACATAATCACCTACTTTTTGCAACTATAATTATCAATCTCTCTACTCCCTCTATTTAGGTACGTTATTCAGTCTTTTTTGAATTTTTTTCGTACTCCCAAAAGTATACCGCTACCTTCTTATAATTTTTTCTTTCATTTTCATGTTTTTTTTTTTTTTTTTTTTAAATACTTCTTTGCATTGGGGGTACGGATGCATACACCGTACTTTTTTTGATCTTCTAAATTTTATTTCCATACACCTTAACAAAATCTAAGTTATCACCCCTGAATTAGCACCCCTCTAAACAAACCCACATCTATTATTTTGCTTATTTTCGCCATTTTGTTGCCGTAACACGATGAATGATTCAGTTCTTAAAATGTTCGTGACCTCGGAGCTGCTCGTAATTCTAATGAAATGGATTTCGTAATTTGACAGAAACTAACGGCGTGAAAATTCCCGACAGCATCGTTCGGTGTAGGAAGAGAGGTTCTATTTGCCAGCCAAATTAAAAATTGTCGAAATTTTTAAGCAAAACTCCAGCCCATAGGTACGCGCACCTATCTGTGGGTGTATAATATGATAATGAAAAATATGTTTCGTGGGTTTTCTTTTCCGTTTGCTCTTCTCGAGAATGAAATGGAAAATAAGAACAGCCCCCCGACTGCCATTCGAAAATTACATTTCTAGATTTTTCGGGTTCGATAAAAGCCGTGTGCCCTAAAACGTTTCCTTTAGATTTCGTTTTATTGTTTTTCTTTTTTGCTCGTTTCCTTTCTTCATTTTTCTACAGCGTTCGTGTCTGTCAAATAACATTTTCGTTGGGTACTCCGTGTACCCCAACACTTGTCAGCTCGAAGTGAAAAAGGATTGGAGCGGGAGTGAAAAACACGCCACCGCATCGTTAGGTTTGCTATCAGCTGGTTGGCATCTGATAGGCTAAACCTTACACGGACGTTGCGACCAACGAAGAGGAAAAGGTTATTCGTACGTTCTCCGAGCGGAAAATCAAATAAGTTGCTGTAAAAACGATGGCAAACGGAGCATCGTCGACTTTTTCACGGTGCGGACAATTATTTTGGTCGCCAGACGGGCGTCACAGAAATATCGATGGCCACCTTGTATAAATCAACTCATCGTATCGACTTTGTTCGCTGCCCAGTCTCAGCCTAATTAACCCGTCAATTCGAAGAAGTGATAGGCTAAAGCCACCTACACAAAATTCAAGGCCGTGGTAGTGCTGGTCTTGGTCGCACGGTTGCGTGGCACTGGGGAGCGCCATCCTGCGTTTCGCACGCTGCGCTGCTGCACAATTAAGCACTTATTATTTCGGGGGTCATACCGCCCTACTCGCTACCCAGCATTTAATTCCTAGGGATGGAAATTGCCAGGCGCTAAGTGGTCTGTACTGCATCGTGTTCTCTACGGAGAACTAACCACAGTGTAAATAAGTATTGAGATTACTTTTATCCGACGGACTTACATAACTTCTGTTAATAAAATAATTAACTCCTATTTAAAAGTGAACTTTAATACTGGCTGAAAATTCCATATCCCCGAATACTAATTTCTAGAATGTAGATAATCTTTCCCTGTACCAAAATTTTAAGGCACCCTGTACACAATATTTCGGAAAAATGACGTCAGCTATAAAAAAATTACCAGGGATAAGAATAAAAACGCCCACTAATCTCGTACGATAAAAGCTAAACGAAAGACCGCAATCAAAATTAAGCGAATAAACAAACAACCTCCGCATTATACAAAATAAAAACAATAAAAATATTCCATAGTAAGGTACCAGACAAATAAATTTCAATAAAACTGACCCGGCCTTCAGAAATCAACATTTTTATAAGAATATTATTTGGAGAAAATTTCAAGGGAAAATGCGCCTCAAAATCACAGCGGAGCTCGAAATTTCATTTTGAAATTCCGGCACCTTCAATTTGAACCCTGAAAGTATGACTAGAATTAAGCCACTTTGGAAAGGAAAGTGCCCAGCTAATATTTCTATTTAAATTTTTCAAATGCATAGAACTGAAAATAAAAGTGTAAGAAGTTTTTTCACTTTTCCCAGGAAGAGACAGAACATTTTTATTTATTCTCTATTTTTATTTATTTAAAATTTACTGAAAAAATATCTCGTTGTGCAATATGGTCGCTGGAAAGCGAAGAGAAAAATAATTTTTGGAAGGTCGAAAATCCTTTTCACGTCGTTACAAACATCAAAACTCAATAATCAGAGGGTTTGTCGAGTATTTTTGGTCTATTCGTAGGATCAAGATTGAAATTATTATAAACAGCGAAGTTTTCAAATGTTATTTGGTTTGCGGACAGAACTACGTAATTGCGGTTTAAATGGCGTAACAAATTTGGAGATTGCAGATAACATAATTCGGCCGATAGGGAAAGGTCAAACAAAATGCTACGTGGGCCAAAGTCTTGAAGGGTTTATTTTTTAACTTCTAATTATCGAACCAACATAATAATATTTTAGTACCTACAAAAACCTTGCACTAACCCAAATTATCTACAAAGTGGGTATAGTATAAATGACCATAAATTCAAGGTCTGAAAAAAATTATTATAATTTATTGTTTTTACTGCAAGTAAACTGCAAAATTTTGGGCCGTAATATTTAATTGCGAAGTTGACTTCTATAAAAAAATTGGAATCCAGTCGTTGAGCATCCCCCGCCTACAGTTTGACATCAATATTATTATTTCTCCAAACGCTCGGTAAAATAGCCAAATAGGCGAAACCCACGGATGGAATGAAAGCGTCGGATTGAGAAATCCTGTAAAATATTGCGAAGACATTTACATGATGAAATTGAGATTCGACAATGATATTCGGGTTATAAACGAAAAGGGATTTTAAAACGGATAAATTTGAGTAGGGGAGGAAACTTAACGTCGATTGAAACAAAATGTCACTTAGAACAATGTGATATAATTTGCAAAAACCACCCAGTAAGTCTATAAAAATCCAGACAGATAACAATTTTGGAGACCATACTTGTATGAGGTATCAGGGCTTGGACCCCTCAATGATAGTCAATGCCAAATGGCTGACTAATTTTGTGCACCGCATGTAAAACACACATGCACGAATTAATTGTTACCATCTTTACGTAATTCATAATTGTGGGACCATAACAAATCGGCTTATCACCAACAGCATTATGTTGACCAGTGCACTCGATGTACTTTGTCATCTACAAAATACATATTATGTGCTTGAGTGTATGTACAGAGCCAAGTATAAAAAAGGTGCGATAGCCAGTCTTTACTTAGGTTGGCTCTCCTGTACTAATGTTCGAAGCTGGTAAACACGCAAATCCAATGAAGACCTTCGGTCATGTAAATCCTTTGCCTACTGAAATCAGACTATTGTCAACCTTGGTAATGAATTCTTTCATCTAGATCAGTGAAGCCAATCAATAGCTTACCTAGAGAAGGTGAGACACAAAATCCTCGAATTCAAAACCATCCTGATGCCTTACTAGCCAGGATTATTCAAAGTATGAACATTTGGTGTGAAAAACAACAGATCTATGCGGACCTAATCTTTGGGTAGCCAAATATTTTCAATTGACATTCTATTTGGGCATCTTTGTGAAATTGTCTGTATGAGTACAGGACTAAAGGTAATCCAAATACTTACCTATTAGGGAACGACTGTTTAATTTATTTTTTGGTAATTGAGCTCCAAAACCTCGGCCATTTTAACCAAAATCTGGAAGACGTTTTACATAAAAGTACGGGCAAGGAGTTGGTTGTCTTTTGGTGACCAATGGTTTTGCAGCATGAATTATTCAATCATAATTATCTGAATGCATTAAATGAACCGACTGAACACCTCACCAATTTGAGTCAGGAATGCGACAGCAGGTGACTTCCGACTAGCATCTCTACCACCATTTATTTGCTAAGCTAAGCACCCAATCGCACTGCCAAACACACGATAAAATAATACCAGGAACAAATGCAGGAACAAATGCTTGAAACAAATTTTTCCTATTCAAATGAGCTCGCTAGATTAACATTGCCTGATTTTTGATTGGTAATTTTTGTAAAAACATCCTATAATATTTAAAAGCGAAATTGAAATTTTAAATTTCAATTGAACATGTCATACAAATTGTAATCGACTAGTTATTTACCTACTTACTTTTAATTAATTGAAATTTAAAATAAATTTAATAATACTTGTATCATAAATGACTTTTTTTCCAGCTACCTAAGTAAAAATCAAGATTTGAAAAAATATGAGATTATAAGGGCAACCCGCAGCTGAATATTAGCGATGTTACAAGCTGCAGTAAACTAAGAAATGTTTATGTAAAAAAGAATAGGCATTACTTACTTTTGCTGTAGTGTATGACATGCCTAATTCGTAACTGAAGGTTAGGGTTGCTTATGAAAACTGCCCAATTCGGGGTACAATCAACTAAGTAAATTAAGCAAACATAAATATGTGATTTCATGCAAATTGACAAAGCTATTAATTACAGTGGCAACCTACAAAATATGAGGTTAAAAAAGACTTGCTTGCTTACCCAACTTCATCAGTAGCCACATGGTTACCTACAGCATCGGTTTCGGGATCCAGTGAGATGTGTAAGTTGCTGGTTCAAAGTCTCTAGCCGATGGACTCGGTGATGTAAATTTTTATTTAGGACCCAGCTGCCTAATTTCCAGGTCATCATTCCCCTTTTACAACAACAGAAAATGGTTAATTACCACGTGTCACGAGGTCATTTTAACTTAGAAAAGGAAATATGGGACACCTTGGAAAAAAAATTCTCCCAATACAATATTTAACCCCACATTTTTTTTATCTTAATGTTATTAAATTTATTTCATTATCTGTTTAAAGTGCAAAAATATTGCTTTTTTACATTTAAATACAAATAAAAATTAATTTGATGACGAAATTCCGATACCCACAATTACGAATATTCGCGCATTTCAAGTCCGCTTCGTAGGTTTGGGGAACTGGAAAAAAATTTTATTTTGATAAAAAATTCAAAAAATGACGTAACTGCCAAAAAAATTATAAAAACGCCCATTTTCTATGAATGAGAGTAAAATTGGATAAAAAATTGAAACTTGTAATTTTATAAGTGCTAAAGTGCTATTTTTATTGTCTATAAGAGAGAAAAATTCTAATTACAGAGAGCTAAATTGACGCTAGACATCCATTCTGTTAATGAACGAAAAATGATCTTCCAAGCTATACAAAAGTGTTTCCGGATGGTTGAATTTCCTTTCTATTACGAAGTTAAGGCAATTTTAATGAAGAAAATCGAGTAAAATTTGAAGCAAAAATTAAGTTTTCAGAGAGAGCTCGATAACTTCTAAAATAATGGATCTACAGCTTTGGGAATGAGCTCATTGAATTTTTCGTTAAAAAATATATCACTTTTCTGTAAAATATTGAAGAATTGGAGAAAAAAAATGAAATTTTAAGTTTTTTCTGTTATTTTCATTATACAAAGGTTTTATTTTTGTTTTTGCCGAATAATGCCACAAATACAGTCTTCATTGACGAATTTTCACCTTAATTATGCCGAAAAATACGCACAGTATATAATTGTGAATATGGATCAAGAATTTAGAATCTCATAACGTCAATATTAATCAATAATATCATGAAAATGAATGAATATTTACGTAAAACTAAGAGTCACTGACATTTCTCTAAATCTCACTTCTCAGACGGTTTTTATTTCGAAAAATTTATTGCAATATGATTTCCTGAATGCATTTTACATTAGTACCTATTCCTGCTGGATGAATAATTAACTTAGTGGCCTTCACTTTTGGTTCGTTTTTGATGGGGTCCTTAAATTACAATTTCGAGGTTCCTACACCCTTCCTCCATCACCATTTCATCGTAAACAAACACAGTTTTCCGTCTGAAATATAAATTCTAAACGCAAATATTTATTGCCACATTTGCAAAGCAAATAAATCATGAATAATGAAACAAGATTGAACAACGCGTAAAACGATAATGGAAATGAAAAAAAAAAAAAAAAAATGAATTCAATGAGACATTCTGATAATAAGAATGAAATAAATTTGAATAAAGCAGAAAATAGTGGGAGTGCGAAAAAACAAATTTCACTTACCGAGGTGATTAAAAAATTGAAGACGTATACTGTGAACGAAATGAATGTGAAAAAGGTAAAATAAAAATGGTAAAATTTGGGCCTTTCGCCTGGTAATTAGAATAAGAATAATATACTTAGAGGTACTGACGAACCACAGCCCAGCCAACCATATAGAGGGTGTGATATTTTCTGGAATACTTTCAATTACCTGTAAATCTATAATTATACTACAATTATACGCGACGACGTCGTCTGCTCCGCTGTTGCAGGATAAATTGTTGAACAAACTGAGCGGTAACCACGTAGAGATGGCAGCCACACCAGACGAGGAGGTAAAGTAAACGTTTTGCCTAAAAACGAGTGGGTTGGTAGTTGGTACGTACCTACCATAAAGGTAGGTAGGTGCCTACTTGCCTACCGTCGCAAGTAGAGCCCCCCCCCCATAAGGCAGCTAATTCGTTGTCACATCGCTTTGCTGTGCTTGGGTCCGTTTCAGTGTGTGATATGCGTTAATGCGAAAGCGGTCATGCAGACGTATCCGTGCGGCCACAAAGTCGTCTGTCGAAGATGCTTCGTGAAAACGATTCAAATCGCCTTGAGCCAACGAACGTTACCGTTGTGCTGCGTCATTTGTCGCACGAAAATACTGCGTCTGAAGCATACCACAGAGAACAGTCGAACCTCTTTCTCCTCCTCCTCCTCCTACTCCTACTCCTACTCCTACTCCTCTTCCTTTTCCTCTTCCGCCCAGCCCTTTTCCTGTCGCCAGTCGTCCCGCAAAAGATCGTCGAAACGCTCCGCCGAAGTACTCCGCAGCAGCTGCTCGCTGGAGTCGAATCCGTGGCCTAGTCGCAACAAATATTCCAGGTCGCTGACCGGAGTGAGCGGCGGCAGTCTGCGACTCAAGTCGTCCGCGAACAGATCCCATTCAGGTAGGCGCGGTCAAGGTCGTCGAAAACCGGTCCAAATGTACCGATTGGGGGGTGTGTCCCAAATGACACGGGGGTACGCAACGACGTTTCCCTTCGAATATTACCCTGTAGTTGGCTGCGGACAAAATTGAGCACCGTTAGTAGTGACGGTTCTGTTGTGTATCAATCCACAAAATGAGTCACACACGTGCACCACTAAAATTAGTTTTCCTCGCTTTTTGATTCCTATAATAAATACTTGTGCGGAAAAAGGGCCAAACTGCATTTTTAAAGACTGATTCTAAACTTGGACCTGTTATACAAAAATACTAATGATGGCTTCCTTAATATCAAAAGTTGGATGATGTTCATTATACATTTGGGAATAACTTCATGAAAAAACTAGACAATTCATTCAATTCAAAAAGCTCAGAGAAATGAAAATTCTGAAAAAGTGGTAGATTGGCCCTTTTGCATTTTGCTATGTTTGAAAGACTGAAATAGTCAAAAGGGCCAATCTGTCTGTTTAATTTATTTTATCTATTTTTTCTCATTAAAAAAAAAAATAGTAGATTCAAAAATATTAAAATTACCAAAACAACAACTTTATTACTAAATAATATGAAAAAATCTGCAAAAAATAGAATGGTACGTAAAAAAACAAAGAAAAAACCTACCAAAAAAAAGTCAAAATAAACGATAAAATTCTTAAAAGAATAAAAAGTAACTTGAAGGCAACTAAAGTATTCGATAGATTAAATCACAATTAGGATTGGTTATTTAAAATTAGTCGAAATAATGATTAAAAAATAATGAAATAAAGTCTCAGTTAATGGAAAGTTAATTTTCGTAGAGACCATTAGGAAAATAGCACTGACTGTAATAGTTATTAAAGTGTTAAAAAAAAGTCAAGGGAATACAATGAATTTTCTAGAAAATTACACTCAAATTATTAAATTTTATCTTCATCTTTGTCTGGTGAGAGCAGTACATCCCTCACTACCCCTGAATGAGGCAGATTAATATATTCCTGGTAGAAGTATTCAAGAATGGCTCTCTTGATGCAGCATAAATTAATCAAATCTCTATATTTCTGTGCAGAGATTGGAAGACGAGCATTATACACAGAATGTGGTTCTTTCATAATTTGTTTTCGTTTCGTCTTGATTTGAATAATGTTTGTGGAATCTAGTTCAGTTGCTTTCCACACCACTTCAAATTGGTAATTTTTGCTTAAATTTGTTGTGAAAATGGCGTTGTACATCAGTTACTCTGAACTTTTTTACATTAGATTTCTTAAATTTCATTGTTTCGGCTACATATTTCCAATTCATAAAGTCTTGATATTCCAATTTAATACATCATAAATTTTTAATAGAAAACTAGCTAATTAGGTTGAAATATATATATATATTTTTTTTAAAGTCAATTTACCTTCTGAACTAATTGCTAATGTCTGAATATCATCAGTTTTCTCTTTATTAGATGACTGAATTGGCAATGCTTCATCCACAATTAAAACTTTATCTTCTACGAGTGATGAAAAATTACCAGTACTTGATGTATTATTGTTGGACTCTGGGGGCTTGGAGTCCGTTGAAGTATGAGGTAGACGAACAATTAATTTAACACCGGAGAATAATTGAAAGAGAAAAACACAAGTACCGCACTAATAAAAGAATTTAATTAAGAGAGAGATAATCACATGTACGGACACAACTCACGAACTGAACAGATATACGACGCAACTGAATAGGAACTGGAGAATGACGATACAGTGTTACCAACTAGTGATTAAACAATAATTAATGTACCGACACTCCCTCCTTGTTCAATTACGACATTGAAAATGTGAAATACATATGAAATGCATATTATCTGATATATAAGATATAGTGATTGAACAATGTATAGTTATTAAAAAGTACATAGTGCGATAAAAAATAAAAATAGGAGAAAACATTTTTCATGAAAAACTCCTTATAGATAAAAAAATACAAAGATCCAAAATTAAATAACAATAAAATTGATATACAATATAAATATTAGTTAAAGAGGAAAACTTTATATTACATAAATAAAAACCTCTTTCGCCGAAAGAATTATATGTATATATAAAGATATATTTAAAGAAAATTAAGAGGAAAAGGTTTATCCTTTTTATCTATGAATTTATTGTATATTTATGTAAAAAGGATAAACTAAAAACCTCTTTGTCCACCAGTTGTGTAGAGG